>OY821520.1:16589086-17054086 GCA_963682025.1 Cordilura impudica
AGAATGCGGAACAAAATAACAATTCCACTCAATTTTGGTTTAAGCTTGTTTCTTATTTCCAAATATTTGGACCTGTTGTAGGATGGCTACACATTTCTGAAATAGTTAGAATCAAGTTGAACCCTTAAATTTAATTTTTTTTTGATTAAACTGTTGTAGATTAAAGTGTCCAAAAAATAATTGCTGGCCACTCAAGGAGATTTTCTCTCAACTCCAGAAAAAAACGTTACTCATGAAGCATCATATAAAGGTTAAAAGTATGTTTGAAAACTTGTCCGTTTCTCCATTTCATGCAAATATCCTGTTACAATTCAATCACTCTTAACTGTTAATTTAAGAGTTATAGTTCAATAAAGTCATGCATTATTTTTTCCACAGATCTTGTTATTTTCTTGAAGCCATCACAAATGAAAGCCCAACAGTGCATATTGCTTTTCTCAACAGTAGCACTATTAATACTCCCACTTTTTTAAAGCCTCGTCAGTATAATTTTTCTGTTTATAATATATTGACGAAAACCACAGTTATAATACCTTCCTTTCTGTTCTTATTATATATTTTATATCCTGTTATAAGTGGGTTTTTTATACAGTAAGCATGAGCGCGTTCAATTTTAATCAACCACTCATCAAGCGGAAATTAATCTTTTGCCATCCGAAATACACTTTTTTTTTTATAAATATCTCGCAAAAGTATGGCAAAAAAAAAAATCATTAACCACTTACCACAAGAGCTAAAGGCTAACCGCATGGCACATACTACCAAATACTCAAACATACATCAAAAAAAATTTTCAATATACATATGAGTGAGTACATACAATTCAACAACGACCGACTGTGGTCGGAGAAGGAATGAATAAAATACATTTTGGCTATAATTCATTTTCATTTATATGGTTCATGACTATACTAAAAAGTATTGTGTACTGGTGTAAGTGAGTAATTATTGTCATTTGACGTTTTGGACATTAATGCTGATGTTACATGTATCAATACATTAAATTATCAATATAATTAAGTATTTAGCTTGTGTAAAGTTGTCTCAATTTGTTTGGCCACTTAGATATAAGTGCATTAATTTTAAGTTATTTAAAATCAATGTTTTACTAGGTTCTGCCCCAGATTGGGTTATCTATTTACAATTATTACTCAGAAGCTTCATATTTAGAGTTGGGCTTCATATTTATCTAAACATCCCTCGTAAATATTAATTTTTTGTTTAATGTTCTTTGTGCATCATTTGTATGGAGCTTTTAGCATTGCGTTTTAAACTTTTTCTTGGTAATAATATTAATTCAAAGTGTTATTTTTGACACCTAATTAATTAAGCAGTTGGTCATAATTACAAAAACCAAAATGACAGCCAAGCAATTTTGGGGTGAGATTCTTATATATTACAAATCGTTTGTATAGCTTTTTTGAGGTTAATTCATATTTCTCACAATTACCCACGTATCAATGTTTTTGATTTAATTTTTCTTTTAGTACTGAATGAACGATGTGATTCCCAGTAGGCACATATGGTTATCCGCAGCGGTTAGGTTTTCTATTTTTGTCATGCAATTGATGTTGCGGTTTTCCGATATTTCAATAACAAATAATATTGATTAGTTCTACAACTGCTGTTAAAGTGCAACTCATACAAATTCACATAACAAATCAAAAATGAATGCCACACATTTTCTATGCCAACTACAGAACTAAGAGATGTGAATATATTTAATGAGGTGTAAAGATGAAAATAAATTCAAAAAAATAATTAAAATAATGAATTTTTCATTCGGTTGCACCACATATGTAAGTGCCTCTGTTTAAATAATTTGCGATTATGAATAACAGATTTGTTAACTGCACACTTTTTGTCAAGAAAAATATAATAGTAATATCCATGTGTCAATTCCAATACCATCCACACCAGTGCACTTTGGTCTGACAGACCACTTTTCTAGGCCAAAACTTCAATTTGTTGACATTCTATTTTTGTTTTTTTAATTTTTTATTCTGATAGTAAACCCTTCAAACCAACAACAAATATAAATTATTTTCATACATAATAATATGCCGCTATACAGCACGCTCTCAAAATTATAATTTTCAGTAAAGTTGTAACAATTAGTACAAATGTATTTTTTTTTCAACATGTTTTCTTATTTTTCCTAAGTAAAAATAAAAGGATTTAAAATAAGTTGAATATGGCAATAACACTGATGCTAAGTACTTTAATTATATAATAAAAAACTTTAAAAAAAGAACTGGTGCTTTAAAAAAATCAGTAGTTTCAAGTATCCTGGAAAATTTTTGTGTTTTCAATAATTTGGAAGTTTATGTTAACTTGCTAAATTTTGACAGAATTCTATAGTAATGAAAACATTTGGAAACCCTAAACTTGAGATATTAACTACAGAATATTTAAAAGAATTTCTTAAAACAATAGCAACTCATTATGAGCTTTGATCTTTTATAATGGTATAATTCTCAAATTTAACTTTATGACTAGCTCTCAAATGTGTTTCTTGGATGAACGCAATATCTATCTTATTAAATTTTAGAATATTTAATAGATCTATTCTACGACTTACTTCGATTAACATCTAACATTAAATGTCAATAAATTTAAAGCATTATGGGTCATAAGTCTTATTTAGTTCAGCCAAGAGATCCCGACATTGCTTTACGGCATCTTCTTTTGAAAGCTTCTTGTAATTTTTAACAAATTTGTCTATTTTCTCATCTAAAGAGGGGGCTTCAGGTTGACAAAGAGCTTTTGCAATTTTTTAGAATTCTTCAATTAAAGGTGGTTTTAAATTAGGACGATAAGTTGGAAATAAATTATTTTCAAAAAGACTAGCAAATGATTTCCCCTTATGTACAAAATTATTATTATTATTTAAAGATGTTAATACATTATTAGAAATTTTATGTTTTTTCTAAAGCATCCAGTTTAGTCCTTTTCTTCATATCTAAAAACTTTTTATAAGCAGAACATCCCTTAAAATTTGACGGATGACGATGTTGTTTGCAATTATTGCAAAATGGTAAATTATCTTCAGTCGAAATAAATTAACACTCACCAGGAGCGTGATCTTTGTCGCATTTAACGCAAGTATAAGGTCTGTTACAATTACGTGACATATGACCCCATTGCTGACAACGCCAACATTAAATTTCCCTAGAGATCCTCTTAAGAGATTCCTATGAGATCTTCCGATTCAAAATGAATTTCAAATTAGTTATCTCATTAATATGTTTTCCGGAAAGTAAAGTTATTAAAAATAGACCAGTATCAAAACCATTTTTTTTCTAGAAAAAGGGGTGGAAAATTTTGAAACAGAATCAATCGTATTAGGAACCAATGAATCAATTTCAGTTTTAATTGAATTCAAATCAGTTTTATAATATAATCCTCGTAGGACTATATTTGCACGTTTCTGCTCAATTGGAGTATAAGAGTAAGATTCGATCTTCTTATCCCTGAGAACTTGCATCATTTCTGCATAAACTAATGCATCTTTTAAAAACAACTTGCTTTTGTGTTTATTTTTATTTATGATTTTATAACTAACTTTTTAGAATTTAGTTGTTCTGTAAGATGTTCTATGTTAACATTGAACAAAAATATTGGAGGGCAAAATTTATTTTCTTTTTTGGAACTTATCTTTTTTTATCAAATATTTTTAAATTTTCAGAAATATTCTCTTCTTCCTCTATGTTAAGCTCTCCTAATATGGAGAATCTATTTTGTGTGCTTTGTGTTATTTTATATAATAATTCTTTTTCTTTTATATTTTTTAAGTTAAAATTAGATAAATCTACCTTAGTATTGTTTGGTCTTTTGCGTTTATTTTGAATTTCTTGAAAATCATTATCGTCAGAAAGTAATGAATCTTCAAATTCCATTGTATTGTCGGTATTATTTATATTTTGTATAGACGGATTATTTAGCAAGTTTTCTTCTATTCTTAATTGTTTTCCAAATTGTAAGTTATTTTCAGGATGAGTTTCAGTCCAAAAAGATTGAACTTTAATATCAGCAACAAAATTGGCACTTGAATTTGCGTTCTTTGATTCAATTTGAATTCCTTTTAGAGATGTACTTGAAGTAGAGTTGTCCATTGACGCAGCATTTGTTAACGTCTTAATTGATGATTTTGATGTATTACCCTTAAGATATTTAGCGGAAGGTAAATTCTCCAACGATCTATCTGGTGGTGATTTATCTCCTTCTAAAGAAGGATGTCCAACCATTGTGCAAAAATACAATTAAATTATTTTCAGTCAAATATATGAAAATATTTTGAAATATTGAAAAATATTTTGAAAACTTATTCTTAGATTTTTTATTATTTTTTAAGGCACAAAAACACGTCTGAAATCTGTGAAATCCAAATTTTTTTACTCAAATCATATAAATTAATAAAGATTTTTGTACTTTAACAATTACAAAACTAAAAAAAATAAATATTTGTACATATTTCCTCCATTTTGTAAGGTTATTTTAAATTTTAATATGGCTTGAAAAATATATTTATAGATGTTTGTTTTCTAATTATATGTAGACTTTACTGAACAGCTTCTTCCTGAAGTTCTCTTAATGCCAAAGACTTCGAAAAATCTACGTTGTTCTGTTGACTCCATTGAATGCAGGTTTCCAAGCTTTTGATTACGTCAATATGACATATTTTTGTTTCAGTAGCTAGTGTTTCGCTTAGAATTTCAATATTCTCCTCATTTTCCAAATTTTCTTCCTCATCTATGTCATTTTCGACGATGCCATATTGATTCCAGTTGTTTAAATCATCCATAGCAAAAGATATCTGGTTAAAAAAAAAAACAAATTTAAAAGAATTTTAAAAAGGTTTTAATAAAAGTGTTTTAAAAAAGCTTACATTTGGAAACACTGAACTCAAGAGTCATATTCCGCGCCTCATACACACAATTTCATTTTGTTGCTTCATCTGTGCCAGTGGGATCTCATCTTGCTCATCAACCTCGAAGTTCTCTGAATATAAAATTTTGTTCCAGCAATTTGCTAATGTATCTTGTATTTAAATATGCCAAGCTAAGGCAATCATGTTTGTTGCATCATAAAGTGTAAAGGATTAAAAAAAACCACAATATTTTCTGTTTCAGATGCCACAATTTTTGCTAGGAGACTACTCCGGTATTGTAATTTAACTAAGCGAATGACATCTTGATCCATTGGTTGTATAAGAGATGTCACGTTTGGAGGCATTTAAATTACCCATATTTTCGCATCCTTTGTAGATTTTACGAGTTCTTCTGAAGGTGGTGTCTTGGAGCGTTATCAAGAATCAATAAAGCCTTCACTGGTAGATTGTTTAATTCTAAGAAGGATTCTACCTGCAAACAAAAAATGTTTTTATACCTGCATTCGTAAATCAACATCATACTAACCTCGGGGACAAACATTTGAAAAAACCAGATCTTAAATATTCCAGCATTCATCCAAGCACTTTCAGCATGAATATAATTTATAAGTAAAATTTTGTTTCGAAATTAGCGTGGCTTTTTTGCCTTTTCCAATAAGAAGTTTAATTTTTTCTTACCTGAAACATTTGCACATAGGAGTATAGTAACTCTTTCTTTTGGTATTTTTCTTCCGGGGGCCGTAGATTATCCAGCATGTACAAATGTTCTGTTTGGAAGCATCTTCCAATAAAGCCCCGTTTCGTCGGCATTGAAAATTACATCATTTTTTAAATTTTTCTCTCTTATATTTTGCAATTTTTGTTTAAATGGTTCTACTGAATCTGCTCTTGATGATTACTTTTCACCTGATTCCTGAAGAAGTCTTATGCCATATCTTTTTTTAAATCTGGCTAACCAACCGTCACTTGCGTGGAACCCTCCATCATAAAACTTGTTTTGTATTTCTTTAGCTTTTGCTTTTAATGCCATTCCATTCATAGGTACAAATTTTTTTCTTTGGTTGAGAAACCAATCGAAGAGCTTCTTCTCCATCGTTGGATACTCACCTTCTTTAAGTGATCGACGATTTTTTGAGCCATAGTTGGTAGAGTCCAAATTTGAAATAATTTTTATTTTCATTTTCTTTAATGTACATATTGAAGATTTTGAAATCACATATTTCTGTGAAATTGTACTCAGGCTTATGCCACTTTTACAATCATCCAAAATTTTTATTTTTTCACTTAAAAAAAAAATTATTTTTCGGTTTCCCATGGTAAAATTAACACTCACGCAACAAGTTGATAAAATTGCACTAAACAGCTTACAGTTCAGATACAAAATAAGTAATCATTGAAAAACTAACGGTATTGTAACGAATTTTGCTCTCTTTTCTTTTGTTTTTATATTCTTTACTCATTTTTTGTTACTTTTCTCGCGTTTTTTTTTTTTCAAAATTTTGCTAAGCGTTCGTTATATCGAGTACAAAATTTTTGAAACGTTCGTTAAATAAGGTAATCGATGGAACGAATTTGGTCGTTGGTTATATCGCGTTTTCATTAAAGCGAGTATTCGTTATACCGGGCTTTGACTGTATTAACTAAAATTATTTATTTAAGTAATAGCTACAATCACCAATGGTTCCTGAGTTATAGATGATAAACTAAGCAAAAAAACAGTACAGTAGTACTTTCAACCTGACTTGGAATTTCTCAGCCCCCCAGCTGGTGATCCCGAAAATGTTCCACAGTGTAATGTCTATTTGACCTCATTTCATTGGAAGCATTTTGGAAAATTTGCGAATATAACTTAAATAACATTGGAATGTAAGCCTTATCTGGCTGAATTATAATGTAGGAATCATAAAATTTACGCGCCAGCTTTGTACAACCACTTTTATTTATCCGTTTAACCATACGATACTTAATTATCATGTCATGCAATTACTAAAAACTGGTACTTTTTCTAACTTTGATTGACAGAATACTTTTCCGCAAATCGGCATTGTCTCTATAGAGCTCAAACTTATTGTAATCGCTATTATTAGCCTGCTCTTAGTATAATAAATTAAAAATAGAAAAACTCTGGTGATTTCTGAAATCATCACCACTTAGTTGATTAAAAATCACTAATTATCATTTTTGGTAATCATCCATCCATTAAGTTAAAATACGTAATTTCAACCAAGGTATATATGATTTGTGCTTAAACATTATTTTTTTTTTTTAAACAAACATTTATAATTTTTTAAAAACAAATTTTAACTGGTTTTAGTTTTCATACACTAAACATCATTTCCATTAAAGCTTAATGTGCATTTAAATAAATTGTAACAATTTGGTTTTATTCATCGCTGTTGTTTTTTTTCGTGGTAAAACTTTTTCACTTAACTTTGAAGTTTTTTTGCTCAACAAAAAGGCAAAAAAAAAATGTTCTCTTTTTTTAAACTCATTTACATTTATAAATCGTCTTTTGAAATCACTGCAAGCAAAAACGTGTTAAGGTGTTTTGTAAGAGAAAACTTTTTAATTTTCACCAACAATAACAACACGTAATAAAACAAAAAATATATATATATGTATGTATTTATCTACATATATAAAACTTTTCACTTTCATCATGTGAAAGCTACATCTCTACTTTATGATTATTTTAATATATGCAGCTTTTTTTTTTTTTTTCTTAAAACTTGAATAACAATACGGAACACACATACATGCCAGCAGTTCTACAAAGTTGTATATCGATGATGAAAAAAGTATAAACACATGATGTCTCTAGCTGAGATTACAACAATAAAAGGATAATTTATATAAAGTTTTTGTGTGATGTGAATAGCAAACGTAGTTATTATTAATTAAGTTTGTTAAAAAATTAAATTATAAAAAAGTTGTTAGACTTTGATAACTAAATGAATTAAAACAATAAAAGCTACAAATATGTATATATAAAAATTATCATATCATGTAGTGTATATTAAATATTTATTTTTGTTTATTCGTTAACTGAAACGTATGATTAATATAAAATAAATCCATTTTAATTGCCCACAATATGCTAAATAAACATATGTTGTTAATCCTATTTTAGCTGATTTAATTTTTGCCAAATCATTATATATATATTTGTATTACAATAAAATCATTTATTGAAGCGTGGCATAATTGGCATTAATTAGTTATTATTAGCAAATTTAATAATATAATTATTGTATAAACAAATAGTTATTTGTTGGATTTAAAACAATGTTATTAAACAAACACGTTAAGATAATGAGGCATTTTCAATTATCACAGTTTAATGTTGGTAAATGACAAAAGTTCAACTAAACTAAATTACAATTTAACAACTAAGAAAATAATAGTCGTTCTAGACCGACTATAGGATGCCCTATATCATGCGCTTAGAGTCCCTATATCTAATGTCCAACTAATTAGATATAGAAAGTAAGAATTAACGAAATTTGAGTGCCTTCGTATATGAAAAATTTCATAAATTTAAATGGAGAAAATGGACCGATCCTGACCGTATTTGGTAAGATGACTTGTTTTTTGCAAAAAAAAAATATACAAACCAAATTTGAGAAAAATCAATGCAATATTTTTTGTTTTTTGATAGATTTAAGTGGAGATCGGGAATCAGCTTTATATGGGGACTAAGAACTGCCTCATAGGGCTTTTTTTTGATAAACTGATGTAATTAACTTACACAAACCCATTTTGACCGATATCTACTTGATAATTTGGATATTATGGTAATTTAAGTCGAACTGACCAATTTCAATTTCGTTTGTCCTATGGCCTAAAGAAACTCATATAGCAAATTTCATCAAAATATATTAATATTTACACACAGACAGACGGACAGACATCGCTAAATCGACCCAGGTAGCGATTTTCAGTCGATTAGTAGAATAAAAGATGGGTCTAGAGAAATAATTTTTGGTAGTTACAAACATCATCAGAAAGTCGTTAAACCCAGACCACTAGCGTGGTTCTTCGTTATATGGACATTTTTTAAATGGCGATTTTGGGAGTTGTCGTGGTCCAGTTTGTTTCGTTTCTATACGAAACTAATAAATGTAAAGTTTGGGGACAGTCGGATATAGAAAAGTCACGCCGGAGATCGATTGAAAATTTCAAGTGTGATTATATAGGGAACATGAATTTTTTTCCGATTTTACAAAAATTTCGTTCTGTAATTTAATTTTTCGACAAGCTGTTGAATTATCTTTCCAAAAAATTATACAACTTCAAAATCGAATGAAAACTCGCCAAGAAATAACAAATGGGCCAGACCACTTTTGTGCCGAAAAACTCTAGGTCATGAAATGTGATGAACATTTTTTCAACTTTAACAAATTGATTAAAGTCATAAATTTTTTTTGTCTCTATACACATAAGTACTCAGATATGACGTATTGTTTTATTGCCACGTTGCTAACCTATTGTGCAATGAGACCGAAAATGGGAAATATTTTTTGAAAACTCCTTTTTCAAGTTTTAAAAAATTTTTTTAAACAAGATTTTAAAAAATGGATCTGGCACTTTAAAGCTTTGTTAGATGCATGTTAGATATTAACTGTGTGAATTTTTAAAGAAATTCCTCTGCCAGAACTTTTTTTTACAAGGATTTTTTTGCGCATTTCAAGAAAAATTAGAAAATGGGAAATATTTCTATTAAAATTTTGAAAACTCCTTTTAAATGTTAAAAAATTTTCTTTAAAAAAATTTCAAAAACTGGATCTCGCACCTTAGTGTTTTGTTCAATATATTTCAGAGATTAACTGTGAGAATTTTTAAGTAAATTCGTATTGCAGAATTTTTCTACAAAGAATTTTTTTTGCGGATTTCGAGAAAATTAAGTTTTTTGTGAAATATTCAGTAAAAGTACTCTTTCTAAATACTTTTGTATCAAAAATATTATATTTTATCTTAATAGCTTAGGGTTTCAGAAAAAATAATACGACCTTATTAACCCATTTGGAGTTGGGGTCGCATATGACCCAATGTTAGTAAAAAAAATTTTATTCAAAAAATTCAAATATTTCGTAAGTGTCGTGGAATTTTTAAAAGCGTAACTTACAATGTTATAGCCAAGTGTCTAGAGCTTCCGTTCCCTAAATTTGGGAAAAATCCAAGAACGCTAACCCATTATTTGCCGGCCACCTTTGGATTTTAAGATATTTTTAAGTAAACATTACCGACATCAAGTTTTGCTATTAAACTCGATGGAGCCACTATTTAGAATTTAAGATATATAATTCGGTTTATTTGGTTTTTTTATTTAACCCTTCGGTTAGCGAGAAGGTCCCTGGGGACCTTTTTCATTTTCAAACTAAAATTACTCATATTTCGGCCAGGACAATTTACCACAAAAGTTACCCTGTTTTACAAGAGAATTTTGTCAAAAATCGTTTAAAAGAAAATTCAAGGTGATATGCCCAATAGTCTAGTTTTTATTGAGGTTTAAAGTTGAGTAGTACGGGAATGCATGAAAAGGTCCGTGGGGACCTTATACTGAAATTACAAGAAATCATTAAGACATAAACTTTATTCTGGCTTCATTACAGCTGTTTTATTGTTTGAACACATTTTAAACGAGTTCTTCGAATTTAACATTTGTTTTATTACCTTCTAATACTAATCTCTATTTGTAGATATACGCGGATGTTGAAGCTAGAACACAAGTAGGCAACGGAAAGGGTATAAATGCGGTTATAGTTTCGTAAGCAGTATGTTAGTATAAAAAAAAAATAAATATTTTAATTTATTTATCAAAACTTTAATTAATAAACAATAATAAAATAACAAAACAAAAATTTTAAAATGTTTTTTCATAGAAAATGTCATATCAACAAAAATAGGTCCCTACGGACCTTGTCATGCGTTTAAGGGTACCAGAAGTGTTGCTAGACGGAGAGTTAATCCTTCAATGCTCTTGGGATCAAAATAATCCACTGTGATATATATTTGGTGCAATTATTTGCTTATTGCTCATGAATATAAATTAAAACAACTTTTAACTAATTTTATTATAAAATTATTTAATTATTAAAAACTATCTAAAATTTTTTTAAATAAAATAAGAAAATTTTTGAACTATAAGCCAACATTGTTAAATTAAACCCGACTTTGTACGCGAAGACTATATATTTTTGTATGAATTTACTATCTAGAGTAAGAACTGTTTTTTCGTCTTCATTATTTGTTAACACTTTATTAAAATCTTTTATGAATTTGACGCCTCTTTCGACAGTATCCTTTACTGCAAATAATTTTTTGCAAAAATTTTAGCCCTTTTTATAATCTTCTTTAGATTCCCATTTAGATGAAGGAAATAAAAAAAAATCTGCAGAAATACTAAAATAGTTGAAACAATTTTTAATTTTATCGGACACAAAATCGCTTAAATCATTATCTATTCAATTTTCTTTGTGAATGAGTTTCCTATTTTCGATTACTTTCACAAAGACAGGAGAATATTAAGGGTTTCATGTATGTTAGAACAATACATTATTTTTGGCTACATATTTACTTGTTTTTAAATATTACAAAATTCAAAGTTTGGCCTCGGCAAGGAATGGGTTAACTTTATTCGATTTATTCCAAATTTTTACCATGGAAGATCTGCGATGATAAATAAAATATTTGTGCCTGATAAATATAAAGGAGCAACTTTTAAACCTATTTAATTAGTTACATTTAATGTTTTAGATATTAAAATAATTTATGCCTTGGTAAATTGTAACCGAAACATTTTAGTTAAAGGAAATTGGAGATATTTTCAATTAGAACACTTGTTATGTGGACATGTTTCTATAAGTAAAATTTAGAGTTCTTGCAAAAAAAAAAAAAAAAATCATGAAAATCTAATTAATTTTTTTTAACCCTCAATTTGCCATTCAATTTATAACACATCGAAAACTCAATTTGAGAGCATATAATATAATCATATTATTATCATATTATTTATTTATTAGGTCAATGGAATAAATCCTTACAGACCTGTATAAATGATATAATTGCATATGTACATATATTGAAACAATTAAATGATTTAAAAATAAAAACAAATAGTTAGGAATTTAAGAAAATAATGATATTATGCTTAATTACATCAGTGTTCAACGAAAAATCAATTAATTGATAAAGATTATTATAAACACAACAAATTCTTCTAAAAGGATCAGCTAGAGCATAGTTGGTTTGAAAAGATTTAACAAAGAGTGGTTGGAATTGGCGTGATACTCGTTGAGGAACATTAAAAGTTATATGGTTGACAAGAAAGTCAGAACAGATTTCACCATTAATTAGGTTGATCATAAATGTTACTTTTAGCATAGTCCTACGGCTTTCCAAAGTAGGTAATTTTATTAATTTAAGTCGATCAGCGTATGAAGGTAGATTAATTGCAGAATTCCAAGGTAAGCCACGTAAGCAAAAGAGTAGAAATTGTTTCTGTACAGACTCGATTCGTTGAATATGAATGTTATAGAAGGGATCCCATATTATTGACCCGTATTCTAAAATAGGTCTTACAAGAGATGTAAAAAGTTGTTTGGTTATGTAAGGATCAATAAATTCTTTTGCCCATCTTTTAATAAAGGCGAGTGTACCTCTAGCTTTATTAACTGTCATGGTGACGTGAGATACAAAGTTTAATTTAGGATCAAGTAGAATCCCTAAATCCAGAAAAGTATCAACAAGTTCAAGCTGATATCCGCCCAAAAAGTAGTTAGCAGGAAAAACATTATTTCTAGAAAAACGCATACATTTACATTTTTTCAAATTTAATTCCATTAGGTTACGGTTACACCACGAAAAGAAATTGTTGAAATCTGATTGAAGATGAATATGATCATTATGTTGACAGTAACTTTAAAAAATTTTAACATCATCAGCGTACATTAAAACGTTGCAAAAGTTTATCACTTTTGGAAGATCATTGATGAAAAGGGAGAAAAGAATTGGTCCAAGATGGCTGCCTTGAGGAACACCAGAAGTCACAGTAATATCTTTAGATGACATATTATTATACATTACACGTTGTGTTCTCTCAGAAAGATATGATTTTATCCATTTAAGGCTTGATGGTGTTAAACCTAATAAATCCAATTTGATCAGTAGAAGGTTATGGTTTACTTTATCGAAAGCTTTACTAAAATCGGTGTATACTGCATCTGTTTGTTTTTTCTTGACAAAACCATCGTTAATTATTGTCGTAAAATGAAGCACATTTGTAACGGTAGAGCATCCTTTCCGAAATCCGTGTTGAAATGGTGACAAAATTGACGATGAGTGACAGCACAAAAAATCGGTAATAAATTTCTCGAAAAGCTTAGGGATTGCACTAAGTTTAGCAATACCACGGTAATTAGAAACATCCGATCTATTTCCAGATTTAGATAATGGAATGATGTAAGAAGCTCTCTAAAATTTTGGAAAATAACCGTTTTTTATTGACGCATTAAACAACAGAGTCAGTGGTGTTGCCAAGGAAGTAGCACAATAATTGAGAATAGAACTAGGTACTCCATCAGGTCCATGAGTAAATGAAACTTTAAGTTTCTTCAGGCTATTAACAAGTTCTGCCTTATCAATTAGGGGAAAAGATATAGCTTGATTTGTGTTTATTGGATATGAATAGCTGTTGGAATAATATTGAGCAACAGAATATTTACTAGCAAAAAAGTCTGCAAACATGTTACTTATTATAGTATCATCACTAGATTCGATATCGTTTAATTTCATTACAGTTGGATAACCAGTAGTTTTTCTTTTTGAATTAACAAAGTTGTAAAATGCCTTAGGATCACAATTGAAATCTTCCTTCATTTTGTTTAGATAGTTTTTGTATAAATAATTGTTAAGAATATTATATTCGGCACGATGAATGGAGTACCAAGAGAACCAAAAATTTTATACTTTTTATAATACTTGTTCTTCAAATTTTTTAATCTTGATAATTGTTTTGAGTTCCAAGGCGGGCCAGTTCGTTTGTCGACAGAACGCTTTGGGGTGCATTCATCCATAAAAGAATACATAGTTCCATAAAAGACCTCCACCATTAAATCAATAGAAGTATGGCACAACAAATCATTCCAGTTAGTGTTAGAAATTAGATCAATCAATTTGCTATAGTTGGTTTGTTTAAAACAAAAAACTTTATCTTTATTAATACGAATATTGGATCCACCAAAAGTAGGCAAAACACAACTAATTTCAATAGTTGGATGAAAGCGATCTTCCGGCAAGGTGATAGGATCAGAGCGAGTTATTATACAATCTTCTGGATTATTTGTAAATACCAGATCTAGCAGTTTACCGTATTCATTAAATACGCCATTCATCTGGTAGAGACTAAAATCAACTATTTCATTCAATATTAAATCATCACAGTTATTAGATTTAATTGGAATAATGTGACAATATTTGTTGTTTTTCTTTTTTGCTTTAACTAAAATATGCATATTTGATATTGAGCTTAACTAATATCTAACGCTATCAATTAATAAAGACCTCAACAACAATAATAATTACAGCTTTGGCATACAAAATACAAAATTTTGAACACAATAAGAAGAACAATATAGAATAATCATATTTTTCAATTGTTTTTTTTTTTTAAATTTATTGATATCTGGGGATATATTGGATCGATTTTACGATTTTAAATAGTAACCTGCTCAAGATGCCAATAAATCATTTTCACTAAAAAAGTCATGTGAGCCCAATCGCAGGGGAGATGCGTAAACATCGAGTACTTAAAGATTCTTTTATGACACTTTTTTAAAATCAAACATCAAACGTTATCTATGTATTTATTATTATTTATTATTTCAACTGGATAATTTTTAATTTTTCGTTTTTTATTTTTTAATTTTTCATTTTTCGTTTTTGATTTTTGATTTTTCATAATTTTTCAACTTTTTTCATTTTTTATTTTTTATTTCTAATTTTTTACATTTCTTATATTTCTTTTTCATTTTTAATTTTTTATTTTTAATTTTTATTTTTCATTTTTTATTTTTCATTTTTTATTTTTTATTTCTAATTTTTTACATTCATTTTTCATTTTTTTATATTCCTTTTTCATTTTTAATTTTTTATTTTTAATTTTTACTTTTTAATTTTTAATTTTTAATTTTTAATTTTTAATTTTTAATTTTTAATTTTTATTTTTCATTTTTTATTTTGCATTTTTCATTTTTTATTTTTATACCCCATACCACTATATGGTTTGTATATAATGACTTTGTGCTGCTGTTTGTAACTACCAAAAATATTTGACCTAGACACATCTTTTATTATACCGATCGAATCAGAATCACTATCTTTCTTTTTCATTTAACGATGTCCGTCCGTCCGTCCGTCCGTCTGTGTGTCATTGTAAAATTTTAATCAAACAGCAGGTCGCATATATGAATATATTTTGATGAAATTTGGTATATACACTTTTATGGGCAATAGGATGAACGCTATTGAAATTGGTGAGTATCGGTCCATGTTCAGACCTAGCCCCCATACAAATGACCCCTATCAAATCGACAAAAAAAAATGCCTTTAGATCCAAATTGTCATATAGATCTTACTCAAATTGGGTTTGTATGCGTTTATTACATCCACTAATGAGTAGTTCTAATTCCTATCGGACAACTCTTAGTCATAGGCCCCATATAGAGCTGCTTCCCGATCTTCAGTTAAATCTATCAAAAAATAAAAATATTTCACAGATTTTTCTCAAATTTGGTTTGTGTATAGTTTTTCAAAATATAAGAGACTTAACCACACATGGTCCAGCTCGGTCCAATTTTGGGCCTAGTCCCCAATTGATTCGATATGAACTTTTTCATATCTGCAGCCAAAAAAATTAATAGCAATCCCACTCAAATTTGGTTTATGTTTATTTTCTATGTCCAGTTAGTTTGGCCTAAGAGATAGGGTCTCTCAACGCATTGTATAGGGTATCATATAGTCGGCCTAGACCGACTATAATTTTCTTACTTGTTCATTTTTCATTTCGTATCTTTCATTTTCATTTTTAATTTTTAATTTTTCATTTATATTTTTCATTTTCCTTTTTTAATTTTTCATATTTTATTTTTCATATTTCATTTTTCAGTTTTCATTTTTATTTTTCACTTTCAATTTTTAATTTTTATTGCTTATTTTTCTTTTTCTTTTTCATTTTCTTAGTTTTCATTTTTATTTTTCATCTTTCATTTTTTATTTTGCAATTTTTATACTTAATTTTTTATTTTTATTTCACAGTATTCATTTTTTATTTTTCGTTTTCCATTATTCAGTTTTCAGTTTTCCTTTTTATTTTTAACTTTTTATTTTTCATTTCTTATTTTTCTTTTTCATTTTTTATTTTTAATTTTTAATTTTACATTTTTCATTTTTCGTTTTTCATTTTTATTTTTTATTTTCCTTTTCGTATTTAATTTTTTATTTTTCACTTTTTATTTTACATTTTTCATCTTTCGTTTTTAATTTTTTATTTTTCATTTTTCGTTTTTAATTTTTAATTTTTAATTTTAATTTTTTATTTTTTAATTTTTTATTTTTCATTTTTAATTTTTCAGTTTTCATTTTTCATTTTTTATTTTTCATATTTCAGTTTTAATTTTTTATTTTTAATTTTTCATTTTTAATTTTTCAGTTTTATTTTTCATTTTTCATCATTTATTTTTTATTTTTAATATTTCAATTTTATATATTTAAATTTTCACTTTTTATTTTACAGTATTCATTTATTATTTTGCGTTTTTCATTATTCAGTTTTCAGTTTTCCTCTTTATTTTTCACTTTTTATTTTTTTTTTTTTTCATTTCTAATTTTTCTTTTTTATTTCTTATTTTTAATTTTTAATTTTACATTTTTCATTTTTATTTTTATTTTCCTTTTTTCATTTTTAATTTTTTATTTTTCACTTCTTATTTTACATTTTTCATCTTTCATTTTTAATTTTTTTTTATTGTTCATTTTTCGTTTTTAAGTTTTAATTCCTTATTTTTAATTTTTTATTTTTTTATTTTTAATTTTTCATTTTTCAATTTTCATTTTTAATTTTTTATTTTTCATATTTCAGTTTTTATTTTTAATTTTTCACTTTTTATTCTACATTTTTCTTCTTTCTTCTTTCATTTTTTATTTTTCATTTCTAATTTTTTATTTTTCATTTTTCATTTTCAATTTTTCAGTTTTGTTTTCCATTTTTCATCATTTATTTTTTATGATTCATATTTCAATTTTATATATTTAATTTTTCAATTTTTAGTTTACAGTACTCATATATTATTTTGCGTTTTACATTATTCAGTTTTCAGTTTTCCTTTTTATTTTTCACTTTTTATTTTTCATTTCTCATTTCTTATTTTTCTTTTCCATTTTTATACCCTATACCACTATGTGGTTTGGGTATAATGACTTTGTGCTGCTGTTTGTAACAACCAAAAATATTTGACCTAGACCCATCTTTAATTATACCGATCGAATCAGAATCACTTTCTGAGTTGATTTAACAATGTCCGTCCGTCCGTCCGTCCGTCCGTCCGTCCGTCCGTCCGTCCGTCCGTCTGTGTGTCCATGTAAAGCTTGTAATCAAACTGCAGGTCGCAAATATGAATATATTTTGATGAAATTTGGTATATAAGCTTTTATCGGCCATGGGATGAACGCTATTGAAATTGGTGAGAATCGGTCCATGTTCAGACCTAGCCCCCATACAAATTACCCATATGAAATCGACATAAATTGCCATAAGATCCAAATTGTCATATAGATCTTACTCAAATTGGGTTTGTATGCGTTCATTACATCCACTAATGAGTAGTCCAAAAATGATCCCTTTGACCCCATATAGAGCTGCTTCCCGATCTTCACTTAAATCTATTAAAAAACAAAAATATTGCACTGATTCTTCTCAAATTTTGTTTGTACATATTTTTGCAAAATACAAGAGACTTTACCAAACATGATCAGGATCGGTCCATTTTTGGACCTAGTCCCTTTATAGATATAGCATCCGATATGAACTTTTTCATATCTGCAGCCAAAAAAATTAATAAAAATCCCACTCAAATTTGGTTTTTGCTTATTTACAATGTCCAGTTAGTTGGGCCTAAGACATAGGGTTTCTAAACGCATGGTATAGGGTATCGTATAGTCGGTCTAGACCGACTATAATTTTCTTACTTGTTTATTTTTAATTTTACATTTTTCATTTTTCATTTTTATTTTTTATTTTCTTTTTTTCATTTTTAATTTTCTATTTTTCGCTTCTTATTTTTCTTTTTCATTTTTTATTTTTAATTTTTAATTTTACATTTTTTATATTTAATTTTTCACCTTTCATTTTTAATTTTTTATTTTTCATTTTTCGTTTTTAATTTTTCATTCCTTATTTTTCATTTTTCAATTTTCAATTTTCATTTTTAATTTTTTATTATTAATATTTCAGTTTTTATATTAAATTTTTCACTTTTTATTTCACATTTTTCTTCTTTGATTTTTTATTTTTCATTTTCAATATTTAATTTTTCATTTTCAATTTTTCACTTTTAATTTTTTAATTTTTAATTTTTAATACTCATTTTTTAATTTTTTTTTTTAACTTTTTATTTTTCATTTTTCCATTTTCGTTTTTTATTTTTATTTTTCATTTTTAATTTTTCGTTTTTAATTTTTCTTTTTTTATTTTTCATTTTCAATTTTTCGTTCTTCAATTTTTATTTTTTATTTTTCATTTTGTTATTTTTCGTTTTTAATTTTTAATTTTTTATTTTTCATTTTTCATTTTCCATTTTCCATTTCTATTTTTCATTTTTTATTTTTCAAAATCGACAAATTTTTTCACCAATACAGTCATAAGTCTCACCGATTTTTTCTTACGTCTTACATGTAAGGCTGTTTTTGTTATTGTATTGCGAAATAGAAATTTAGCCCCCTGCGCTTAGAGATGTTTATACATCAAAAAAAGTAAACCAGCTGACCTATTGAGGGCATATCGTGATTTTCACCAACGGGCAGATGAATACCGCTACACCTATCACCTGTGCTTATAATTTTCAAGAAAATAAAAATTTTACGGGGTTTTTTCAATTATTAAAAATGGAATGAAGAACTTATACATATATACCGTCCGCATATTGATTTCGATCGTAATAATCACCTCTACTTCTGTTTACAACATTATTTTACAACAGATATTGAACCCGACAGACCTTATATTTCTTTAGTACTATAACACCATATAACACCATGTTGTTAAAAATTGTATTTGCAAAATATCGTTTCAAATTGTTACTTAGTATGCAATTAAATATTTTTCCTATTCATTTGTCTTATTGGTTATTACAAAAATTATTCCTACTTATCACTTTCTTTTATCCATATTGAAAAAAAAACTTCCCAGCTTAATTGTTTACAACCAAATTAGTCACATTTACATGCCGGCGTCATTCACAGTTCTGAATGAAGTAAATTAAAAGCTATTCTTTATAAATAAACAAAAGATTTTGAAAAGTTTGTGACTGCATTCTTAAAGTTTGGCAGGGAAATATTCGCTGGGTACAGACGTTTAAATCCTTGCTTCAGCTATTAAAACTTAAAAAAATATAAACACCAACATGCAGTAAATATAAATTTTTTGATGCTATTATGTTTTTGATTTATTACACTGGTACTCTTTTGGTTTTTTTTTTTCATCCAACAAATACTGACTGGATGTTGTTGTTGCTGTTGGTATTTTTTTTTGCAACCAACTTGGTTAGAACTTTGATTTGGGTTGTTTTTTGTTATTATTTTACCAGGATTTTATAAATAGTTTTGCACGTTTCTATATTTTTAAAATTTTTCTTTTTCTTTTGTGAATGAAAGCCAGCCATTGTTTTCATATTTTTACAAGCTCCATAAAGGTAGGAGGTATATTCATTTGATCAGTCCATTTGTAATTTTTCAAAGACATAAATTTTGGTTACTTAACTAATCTATGAAATTTTGTTCATTTGTTTGTGGTTTAAAAAATTCGACGAATTTACACTCTGTTTTGGTGCAGCATAAGTTTTAAAGTGGATTATTAGTGCCACTCGTTTCCTCTAATGGTTTTAGAGCCCGAACTAATTGCCAGGTTCGCTAAGTTCATTAAGTTAGAACTGCAACCATGTTTTTAGTTTTTATTACTGCGGGACTTTGGAATAATTCCTATGTAGTTCATATAATCAAAAAAGAAATGTTTGCGGTTCCTTAAAAAAAACTTCTATTCATATATATATATTTTTTTTTTTTTTTTTGTTATAGATGTAAGTACCAACAAAAAAATGGTTGTGGTATACAATTTTTGGCTCTTTCAAATCTTATGCTCTTTACATCTTTTACACAATTAGGTGTTGAATGAAATTCTTTTATATTATTTTTTACCGTACTTTTTTTTCTTGTTGTCTCAAAAAAAAAAAAGGTTGAATCTATTATAATCAACGAGCCATTTTTGAAAAGTTGTTATGGTTGAAAATCTAAATTGTAAAGGAAAATATATAAAATAGAATTCATTTACTTAATTAAGAAACTTTTCATGCATAAATCATTTATATTTTAAGATAATAAATTATAAAATTTAAGAAAAAAAAAACCACTTACTTTGATCAAACAACTATCGTAAGTAATGAAATACTCTTAATTAAAAGAAAAAATTTATAGGTATTTAAATATGAAATAACACTGTGGAATATGTTCGGGGTAATTGCCTGGGGGTGAGAAATTTAAAGCCAGAGTGAAAGTACTAGGCCAATACAGCAAAACTTCCAAATTATTTGGCATTCTCAGGTCTTTTCTATTTATTCTTTGTCTTGATGTTTGTTTGCTTCGTTTTTCAGTTATAACTCAAAAACCATTCACGATTTCTCACTTAATTTTTAGAGAAATTGTAGCTAAGGTTTAAATTAATAATCTTTAGTAATACAGTATGAGTTGAGTTGATGTTGAAAATATCAGCCATTCGTATTCATCTCTTCTACTCTACTTATTAACAAGTAAGAAAATTATAGTCGGTCTAGACCGACTATACGATACCCTATACCATGCGTTTAGAAACCCTATCTCTTAGGCCCAACTAACTGGACATAGAAAATAAGCAAAAACCAAATTTGAGTGGGATTTTTATTAATTTTTTTTGGCTGCAGATATAAAAAAGTTCATATCGGATGCTATATCTATAAAGGGGCTAGGTCCAAAAATGGACCGATCCTGATCATGTTTGGTAAAGTCTCTTTTATTTTGCAAAAATATGTACAAACAAAATTTGAGAAGAATCAGTGCAATATTTTTGTTTTTTAATAGATTTAACTGAAGATCGGGAAGCAGCTCTATATGGGGTCAAAGGGATCATTTTTGGACTATACATTAGAGGATGTAATGAACGCATACAAACCCAATTTGAGTAAGATCTATATGACAATTTGGATCTTATGGCAATTTATGTCGATTTCATATGGGTAATTTGTATGGGGGCTAGGTCTGAACATGGACCGATTCTCACCAATTTCAATAGCGTTCATCCCATGGCCGATAAAAGCTTATATACCAAATTTCATCAAAATATATTCATATTTGCGACCTGCAGTTTGATTACAAGCTTTACATGGACACACAGACGGACGGACGGACGGACATTGTTAAATCAACTCAGAAAGTGATTCTGATTCGATCGGTATAATTAAAGATGGGTCTAGGTCAAATATTTTGGGTTGTTACAAACAGCAGCACAAAGTCATTATACCCAAACCACATAGTGGTATAGGGTATAATAATAATCATACGCCCTGATTATATTATGTTATTCAAAGAATTGATTAAAAAATTGGCTAAAATTAAAATTTTTTGAAGATTTCTTTTGATAAAATTAGTCCAACTTGATTTGCAGAATCTATTTCCTGATGAATGAAATGAGAAATCCTCAATGGTTCTTGAATTACAGCTAAAAAAAACTCAGCAAACAAATATCAAGATAAGAAAAAAAATATTAAAGGTTATAAAATTGAAAACGCCAAACCCCTTGGATGTTTTACTAAACTGGCCTAGCTAGTTTCTTCACCCTGACTTGAAATTTATTCCTTCCAGAACGATTGTGGCACTGTGTAATGTAATGGTTTTTTTTTTTAATTCTGTTTTATAGAAAAACACTATTTAGTTGAATTTACTCTATATTCGATTATTTACTGTCCAAATAAAGATTATAATGTGACAATCATTCCGATTTCGAAGAAGCTCGACGTAAATATTTTGTATATCTTCCGCACCAGTGTGTAAAGTGTATGTATATCCGATTGTTATATTTAAAACTGTCTGTAGGTCCGTGTGTCCGTCTGTGGAAATAACGATCACGTCCTTAATAGGTCAGCTGGCTTGCTGATTCTTAATGAAAATGAGTAACTGTCGTCCTGAGAATGTTGCTCTTTAACATCATTAAAATCGGTTCAACATGTCCTGAGGATTCAATATAATTGCAAAAAAAACTCTTGAAAATTATACCGTTTTATTCTTTTTAAATGCTCATTTAAATGATCATTGTGTTGCGCAATTATCGCGTAACAATTCGTCCAAACAGGGCCACACTCCCAAATTTCTAACTTAGTTGCTGGCTCGTCAATATATTACAGAGATTCTTAGTATAGGTTTTCGCCTTTCGTCACTTAGATTTGGAACATAACATATATATTTTATGTCACCGTACCAATTAGAAAAAAACTTGTGGAGCTAGATTCAAATTAAAAGTCAATGTCGTTATTTAAATTTACCCTATCTACTTTTAAAGCGAAAAAGGAAAGTAAATTTTTAGTTATTTTCTTTTGGCTGTTTTATTTTTATACTCTTTTTGTTCCAAGTTCCAAATTTCAATATTCTCTTTAAAAAATGCTTCTCAATGATACTGTTAGGGCGATTTAATGTTTTTTCAATAAATTGTACTAGAAGATTTGGAAAAAAAATATATTTTTTTTCTGTTCTGTAAAACAAAAGAAAAATCATGCTTAGTATTTTTATTATACACACATCGGAACATAAAAAATATGTTGGCTGGCCGTAGTTTGACCATGGCTGTGCTAGATGGATCAAGTATATAAAAAAGTCATGTGATTCCGATGACAGGGGAAATGTGTAAATATCTAGTAATTAAAGATTATTTTGTGGCACTTTCTTAAAATCAAACAGAAAGCGTATCACTTACTGCAATCACCTGCAGGGGCTCCGCTAATATAAAAATATTTATTATTATTAATTATTTCAACTGGTTAATTATTAATTTTCCGTTTTGCATTTTTCATTTCTAATTTTTAATTTTTAATTTTTAATTTTTAATTTTTAATTTTTAATTTTTAATTTTTAATTTTTAATTTTTAATTTTTAATTTTTAAATTTTAATTTTTAATTTTTAATTTTTAATTTTTAATTTTTAATTTTTAATTTTTAATTTTTAATTTTTAATTTTTAATTTTTAATTTTTAATTTTTAATTTTTAATTTTTTATTTTTCATTATTGATTTTTCATTTCTAATTTTTTTTCATTTTCTATTTTTTATTGCTCATTTTTAATTTTTCATTTTTTATTTTTTTTTTTTTATTTGTCATTTTTCATTTTTTATGTTTTATTTTTTATTTTTAGTTTTTCCTTTTTAATTTTTTATTTTTCATTTTTCAGTTTTCACTTTTAATTTTTCTTTTTTTATTTTCATTTTTAATTTCTTATTTTTAATTTTTTATTTTTAATTTTTTATCTTTCATTTCTCATTTTTTATTTTTCATTTTTTATTTTTCATTTGTCAATTTTAAATTTTTTTTTTAATTTTTCATTTTTTTTTTTTTATTTTTAATTTTTCATTTCCATTTTTAATTTTTCCTTTTTAATTTTTTTTTTATATTTAACTTTTTATTTTTAATTTTATTTTACATTTTTCATCTTTCGTTTTTTAATTTTACATTTTTTAAGTTTAATTTTACATTTTTCATTTTTGATTTTTTTTATTCTTTATTTTTCACTTTTTATTTTCCATTTTTTATTATTCATTTTTCATGTTGCATTTGACGTTATTCGTTTGTTATATTTCCTTTTTCATTTCTTATTTTTATTTTTCATTTTTTTTCGGTTTTCATTTTTCATTTTTATTTTTTATTTTTTATTTTTATTTCTACTTTTTATTTTATATTTTTCATTATTTTCTTTCCATTTTTCATTTTATATTTTTCATTTTTATACCCTATACCACTATGTGGTTTGGGTATAATGACTTTGTGCTGCTGTTTGTAACAACCAAAAATATTTGACCTACACCCATCTTTAATTATACCGATCGAATCGGAATCGCTTTCTGAGTTGATTTAACAATATCCGTCCGTCCGTCCGTCTGTGTGTCCATGTAAACCTTGTAATCAAACTGCAGGTCGCAAATATGAATATATTTTGACGAAATTTGGTATATAAGCTTTTATCGGCCATGGGATGAACGCTATTGAAATTGGTGAGAATCGGTCCATGTTCAGACCTAGCCCCCATACAAATTACCCCTATGAAATCGACATAAATTGTCATAAGATCCATATTGTCACATACATCTTACTCAAATTGGGTTTATTTGCGTTCATTACATCCATTAATGAGTAGTCCAAAAATGATCCCTTTGGCCCCATATAGAGCTGCTTCCCGATCTTCACTTAAATCTATTAAAAGACAAAAATATTGCACTGATTCTTCCCAAATTTTGTTTGGGACCTAGTCCACATATAAATATAGCATCCGATATGAAGTTTTTCATATCTGCAGAAAAAAAATTAATAAAAATCCCACTTAAATTTGGTTTTTGCTTATTTTCTATTTCCAGTTATTTGGGCCTAAGAGATAGGGTTTCTAAACGCATGGTATAGGGTATCGTATAGTCGGTCTAGACCGACTATAATTTTCTTACTTGTTTTTTTTTATTTTTTTTTATTTTTCATTTTTATTTTTTATTTTTCATTTTATGTTGTTCATTTTTCATATGCTATTTGTCATTTTTAATTTTTTATTTTCAAACAGGTTAAGTCACACCAAATTTGTCTTACGCTTACGTTTTTTTGTGATTGTATTGTGAAACATAACTTTATCCCCTGCACGTAAAAATATTTACACATCAATAATAACTAATTTTGTTTCAAAGTAATTTTCACGAATTTTTAATTTTTAGTTTATCATACTTATTTATAATTTATAGAAAATTTCTAAACTGGTAAATACTGAGCAACGTTTGCTTGCTACGAGTTAATTAAAGTCAATTTTTTATATGATTAAATATTAATTTTCTTATATTTGTAATAAGACAATTACATTTGGTTTTTTTTCACACAAACGGTTTTCTACATATACTCACAGTTAATATATATTTAAAGAGATTTTATTTTAAACTAAACATTTCCATTACATCACCCCTATGACTTTACAAAATTCAATTTGTAATAATAATCTACTTAATTCTATTTTTAAGTATATAAAAATTCCATAAATTTTTTATATGATGAAATTTATACTAATCATCTGTAAGTCTTTGTGGAAACCTAAAAAAAGAAACGTTATGAAAAAGTTATTTCAATTATCTAATTAGTCTTTTAAAAAGAAAATTTTTGCATTTTTATTAAAATGTGAAAAATTTGAACCACAAATTCTGCTTATCCTCAACCTACATTATACTTATACTAAATAAGAGAAATACATTCACGTTCACATTTTCTTTGTATTTTCTATGCCACCATATTTTTTTATACGATTTTGTTATTATACTAAATTAATTTGAATGGAAAAAAAATTCCATAGCAATTCAGCATAAAGTAGGTCTGTCTCTCTTAATATGTACGGTACGATTCATAATTATACATCATTTTGATTTTGGATGTGTAAACATCTATACACGTGGGGGAGTAAAAATCTATTACGAAAACAGCGTAATATTTAAGACATAAGACAAAATCGGTGTGACTTTTGATTGTACCGGTGAAGAAATTACGACATGTAATAACCTATTTGAAAATGAGTAATGAAAAATAAAAAATGAAAAATGAAAAATGAAAAATGAAAAATGAAAAATGAAAAATGAAAAATGAAAAATGAAAAATGAAAAATGAAAAATGAAAAATGAAAAATGAAAAATGAAAAATGAAAAATGAAAAATGAAAAATGAAAAATGAAAAATGAAAAATGAAAAATGAAAAATGAAAAATAAAAATAAAAAATGAAAAATGAAAAATGAAAAATGAAAAACGAAAAATGAAAAATGAAAAATAAAAAATTAAAAGGGAAAATTATAAAATGAAAAATAAAAAATGAAAAACGAAAAATGAAAAATAAGAAATGAAAAACGAAAAATAAAAAATAAAATAAAAAATAAAAAGTAAAAAATGAAAATGGAAAATAAGAAATAAGTAATAAAAAATGAAAAATAAGAACGAAAAATAAAAAACTAAAAATAAAAAATTAAAAATCAGAAATGATAACTGAGAATTGAAAAAAAAAAATTAAAAATATAAACTGAGAAATGAAAAATTAAAAATAAAAATGAAAAATAAAAAATTAAAAATAAAAAATGAAAAACTTAAAATAAAAAATTAAAAAACAAAGAATTAAAAACGAAAAATTAAAAATACAAAATTCAAACTAAAAAATTAAAAGTGAAAAATATTAAATGAAAAAAAAAATGAAAAATAAAAAATTAAAAATCAAAACTGAGAAATGAAAAATTAAAAATAAAAAATAAAAAATAAAAAATAAAAAATAAATGAGAAATAAAAAATAAAAAATAAGAAATGAAAAATGAAAAATAAAAAATGAGAAATGAGAAACGAAAAATAATAAATGAAAAATTCAAAACTAAAAACTAAAAATGAAAAGCAAAAAATACAAAATAAAAAATGACGAATGAGAATTGAAAAATTATAAATGAAAAGGTAAATATTAAAAATGAAAAATAAAAAATGAAGAATTAAAAATAAAAACTAAAAATTAAAAATAAAAAATTAAAATTAAAAAACAAAAAACTAAAAACGAAAAATGAAAACTAAAAAAATCAAAATAAAAATTTAAAAATGAAAAATGTATAATGAAAAATAAAAAATGAAGAATGAAAAATGAAAAATAAGATATGAAAAACGAAAAATGAAAAATAAAAAATAAAAACTAAATAATAAAAAATTAAAAATAAAAAATTAACAATGAAAAATAAAAAATAAAAAATAAAAAAAAAAAAATAAAAAATAAAAAATAAAAAATAAAAAAAAAAAATAAAAAAAAAAAATGAAAATTAAAAAATAAAAAATAAAAAACAAAAAATTAAGAATAAAAAATCAAAAATAAAAAATAAAAAATAAAAAATGAGAAATTAGAAATGAAAAATGATAAATTAAAAATTCAAAATTAAAAATTAAAAATGAAAAAAAAAAATAAATATAAAATGGCCTTTCGAAATGAAAAATGATATATGAAAAACTAAATATTAAAAATGAAAAATTAAAAATAAAAACTATAAATTATAAATTAGAAATTAATAATTAAAATTAAAAAACAAAAAATTAAAAACGAAAAATGAAAACTAAAAAAAAAACAAAATAAAAAATTAAAAATTAAAAATATATAATGAAAAATACAAAATGAAGAATTAAAAATTAAAAATAAGAAATGAAAAACGAAAAATAAAAAATAAAAAATAAAAAATAAAAAATTAAAAATAAAAAATAAAAACTAAAAACTAAAAACTAAATAATAAAAAATAAAAATTAAAAATGAAAAATAAAATATATAAAATTAAAAATAAACAACTAAGAAAGTTATAGTCGGTCTAGACCGACCATATGATACCCTATACCGTGGTTTAGAGACCCTATCTTTCGGTCCAACTAATTCGATATAGAAAATGAGCATAACTCCAATTTGAGTGGCATTGATATTATTTTTTTCCCGTAAATATGAAATAGTTCATATCGGGTGCTACATTTATATGGGACTAGGTCGAAAAATGGATCGATCTTGACCATATTTGGTAAGGTCTCATATATTTTGAAAAAAATATATACAAACCAAATTTGAGAAAAATCTGTGCAATATTTTTGTTTTTTGATAGATTTAAGCGAAGATCGGGAAGCGCCGTTATATGGCGGCTATAACTAAGAGTTGTCCAATAGGGATCATTTTTGGACTACTGATTAATGGATGTGATTAATACATACAAACCCAATTTGACTGAGATTTATATGATAATTTGGATCTTATGGCAATTTATGTTGATTTCGTAGAGGTCATTTGTATGGGGGCTAGGTCTTAACATATACTGATTCTCACCAATTTCAACAGCGTTCATCTTATGGTCGATAAAAGCTATATACCAAATTTCATCTAAATATATTAATATTTGCGACCTGCAGTTTGATTACAAGCTTTACATGGACACGCAGACGTACAGACGGACGGACGGACATCGTTAAATCATTTTTCATTTTTTATGTTTTATTTTTTATTTTTAGTTTTTCCTTTTTAATTTTTTATTTTTCATTTTTCAGTTTTCACTTTTAATTTTTCTTTTTTTATTTTCATTTTTAATTTCTTATTTTTAATTTTTTATTTTTAATTTTTTATCTTTCATTTCTCATTTTTTATTTTTCATTTTTTATTTTTCATTTGTCAATTTTAAATTTTTTTTTTAATTTTTCATTTTTTTTTTTTTATTTTTAATTTTTCATTTCTCATTTTTAATTTTTCCTTTTTAATTTTTTTTTATATTTAACTTTTTATTTTTAATTTTTATTTTACATTTTTCATCTTTCGTTTTTAATTTTACATTTTTTAAGTTTAATTTTACATTTTTCATTTTTGATTTTTTTTATTCTTTATTTTTCACTTTTTATTTTCCATTTTTTATTATTCATTTTTCATGTTGCATTTGACGTTATTCGTTTGTTATATTTCCTTTTTCATTTCTTATTTTTATTTTTCATTTTTTTTCGGTTTTCATTTTTCATTTTTATTTTTTATTTTTTATTTTTATTTCTACTTTTTATTTTATATTTTTCATTATTTTCTTTCCATTTTTCATTTTATATTTTTCATTTTTATACCCTATACCACTATGTGGTTTGGGTATAATGACTTTGTGCTGCTGTTTGTAACAACCAAAAATATTTGACCTACACCCATCTTTAATTATACCGATCGAATCGGAATCGCTTTCTGAGTTGATTTAACAATATCCGTCCGTCCGTCCGTCTGTGTGTCCATGTAAACCTTGTAATCAAACTGCAGGTCGCAAATATGAATATATTTTGACGAAATTTGGTATATAAGCTTTTATCGGCCATGGGATGAACGCTATTGAAATTGGTGAGAATCGGTCCATGTTCAGACCTAGCCCCCATACAAATTACCCCTATGAAATCGACATAAATTGTCATAAGATCCATATTGTCACATACATCTTACTCAAATTGGGTTTATTTGCGTTCATTACATCCATTAATGAGTAGTCCAAAAATGATCCCTTTGGCCCCATATAGAGCTGCTTCCCGATCTTCACTTAAATCTATTAAAAGACAAAAATATTGCACTGATTCTTCCCAAATTTTGTTTGGGACCTAGTCCACATATAAATATAGCATCCGATATGAAGTTTTTCATATCTGCAGAAAAAAAAATTAATAAAAATCCCACTTAAATTTGGTTTTTGCTTATTTTCTATTTCCAGTTATTTGGGCCTAAGAGATAGGGTTTCTAAACGCATGGTATAGGGTATCGTATAGTCGGTCTAGACCGACTATAATTTTCTTACTTGTTTTTTTTTATTTTTTTTTATTTTTCATTTTTATTTTTTATTTTTCATTTTATGTTGTTCATTTTTCATATGCTATTTGTCATTTTTAATTTTTTATTTTCAAACAGGTTAAGTCACACCAAATTTGTCTTACGCTTACGTTTTTTTGTGATTGTATTGTGAAACATAACTTTATCCCCTGCACGTAAAAATATTTACACATCAATAATAACTAATTTTGTTTCAAAGTAATTTTCACGAATTTTTAATTTTTAGTTTATCATACTTATTTATAATTTATAGAAAATTTCTAAACTGGTAAATACTGAGCAACGTTTGCTTGCTACGAGTTAATTAAAGTCAATTTTTTATATGATTAAATATTAATTTTCTTATATTTGTAATAAGACAATTACATTTGGTTTTTTTTCACACAAACGGTTTTCTACATATACTCACAGTTAATATATATTTAAAGAGATTTTATTTTAAACTAAACATTTCCATTACATCACCCCTATGACTTTACAAAATTCAATTTGTAATAATAATCTACTTAATTCTATTTTTAAGTATATAAAAATTCCATAAATTTTTTATATGATGAAATTTATACTAATCATCTGTAAGTCTTTGTGGAAACCTAAAAAAAGAAACGTTATGAAAAAGTTATTTCAATTATCTAATTAGTCTTTTAAAAAGAAAATTTTTGCATTTTTATTAAAATGTGAAAAATTTGAACCACAAATTCTGCTTATCCTCAACCTACATTATACTTATACTAAATAAGAGAAATACATTCACGTTCACATTTTCTTTGTATTTTCTATGCCACCATATTTTTTTATACGATTTTGTTATTATACTAAATTAATTTGAATGGAAAAAAAATTCCATAGCAATTCAGCATAAAGTAGGTCTGTCTCTCTTAATATGTACGGTACGATTCATAATTATACATCATTTTGATTTTGGATGTGTAAACATCTATACACGTGGGGGAGTAAAAATCTATTACGAAAACAGCGTAATATTTAAGACATAAGACAAAATCGGTGTGACTTTTGATTGTACCGGTGAAGAAATTACGACATGTAATAACCTATTTGAAAATGAGTAATGAAAAATAAAAAATGAAAAATGAAAAATGAAAAATGAAAAATGAAAAATGAAAAATGAAAAATGAAAAATGAAAAATGAAAAATGAAAAATGAAAAATGAAAAATGAAAAATGAAAAATGAAAAATGAAAAATGAAAAATGAAAAATGAAAAATGAAAAATGAAAAATGAAAAATGAAAAATAAAAATAAAAAATGAAAAATGAAAAATGAAAAATGAAAAACGAAAAATGAAAAATGAAAAATAAAAAATTAAAAGGGAAAATTATAAAATGAAAAATAAAAAATGAAAAACGAAAAATGAAAAATAAGAAATGAAAAACGAAAAATAAAAAATAAAATAAAAAATAAAAAGTAAAAAATGAAAATGGAAAATAAGAAATAAGTAATAAAAAATGAAAAATAAGAACGAAAAATAAAAAACTAAAAATAAAAAATTAAAAATCAGAAATGATAACTGAGAATTGAAAAAAAAAAATTAAAAATATAAACTGAGAAATGAAAAATTAAAAATAAAAATGAAAAATAAAAAATTAAAAATAAAAAATGAAAAACTTAAAATAAAAAATTAAAAAACAAAGAATTAAAAACGAAAAATTAAAAATACAAAATTCAAACTAAAAAATTAAAAGTGAAAAATATTAAATGAAAAAAAAAATGAAAAATAAAAAATTAAAAATCAAAACTGAGAAATGAAAAATTAAAAATAAAAAATAAAAAATAAAAAATAAAAAATAAATGAGAAATAAAAAATAAAAAATAAGAAATGAAAAATGAAAAATAAAAAATGAGAAATGAGAAACGAAAAATAATAAATGAAAAATTCAAAACTAAAAACTAAAAATGAAAAGCAAAAAATACAAAATAAAAAATGACGAATGAGAATTGAAAAATTATAAATGAAAAGGTAAATATTAAAAATGAAAAATAAAAAATGAAGAATTAAAAATAAAAACTAAAAATTAAAAATAAAAAATTAAAATTAAAAAACAAAAAACTAAAAACGAAAAATGAAAACTAAAAAAATCAAAATAAAAATTTAAAAATGAAAAATGTATAATGAAAAATAAAAAATGAAGAATGAAAAATGAAAAATAAGATATGAAAAACGAAAAATGAAAAATAAAAAATAAAAACTAAATAATAAAAAATTAAAAATAAAAAATTAACAATGAAAAATAAAAAATAAAAAATAAAAAAAAAAAAATAAAAAATAAAAAATAAAAAATAAAAAAAAAAAATAAAAAAAAAAAATGAAAATTAAAAAATAAAAAATAAAAAACAAAAAATTAAGAATAAAAAATCAAAAATAAAAAATAAAAAATAAAAAATGAGAAATTAGAAATGAAAAATGATAAATTAAAAATTCAAAATTAAAAATTAAAAATGAAAAAAAAAAATAAATATAAAATGGCCTTTCGAAATGAAAAATGATATATGAAAAACTAAATATTAAAAATGAAAAATTAAAAATAAAAACTATAAATTATAAATTAGAAATTAATAATTAAAATTAAAAAACAAAAAATTAAAAACGAAAAATGAAAACTAAAAAAAAAACAAAATAAAAAATTAAAAATTAAAAATATATAATGAAAAATACAAAATGAAGAATTAAAAATTAAAAATAAGAAATGAAAAACGAAAAATAAAAAATAAAAAATAAAAAATAAAAAATTAAAAATAAAAAATAAAAACTAAAAACTAAAAACTAAATAATAAAAAATAAAAATTAAAAATGAAAAATAAAATATATAAAATTAAAAATAAACAACTAAGAAAGTTATAGTCGGTCTAGACCGACCATATGATACCCTATACCGTGGTTTAGAGACCCTATCTTTCGGTCCAACTAATTCGATATAGAAAATGAGCATAACTCCAATTTGAGTGGCATTGATATTATTTTTTTCCCGTAAATATGAAATAGTTCATATCGGGTGCTACATTTATATGGGACTAGGTCGAAAAATGGATCGATCTTGACCATATTTGGTAAGGTCTCATATATTTTGAAAAAAATATATACAAACCAAATTTGAGAAAAATCTGTGCAATATTTTTGTTTTTTGATAGATTTAAGCGAAGATCGGGAAGCGCCGTTATATGGCGGCTATAACTAAGAGTTGTCCAATAGGGATCATTTTTGGACTACTGATTAATGGATGTGATTAATACATACAAACCCAATTTGACTGAGATTTATATGATAATTTGGATCTTATGGCAATTTATGTTGATTTCGTAGAGGTCATTTGTATGGGGGCTAGGTCTTAACATATACTGATTCTCACCAATTTCAACAGCGTTCATCTTATGGTCGATAAAAGCTATATACCAAATTTCATCTAAATATATTAATATTTGCGACCTGCAGTTTGATTACAAGCTTTACATGGACACGCAGACGTACAGACGGACGGACGGACATCGTTAAATCAAATCAGCTAGTGATTCTGATTCGATCGGTATAATAAAAGATGGGTCTAGGTCAAATATTTTTGGTAGTTACAACCAGCAGCACAAAGTCATTATACCCAAACCACATAGTGGTATTGGGTACAAAAATGAAACATGGAAAATGGGAAATGAAAAATGATAAATCAAAAATTAAAAATCGAAAATCAAAAATGAGAAATGAGAAATAAAAAATAAAAATAAATAATGAAAATTAAAAAATGAAAAATAAAATAAAAAATAAAATAATAAAAAATAAAAAGTGAAAAATGAAATATGAGAAAGGAAAAATGAAAAATAAATAATAAATAATGAGAAATAAAAAATTAAAAATGAAAAATGAAAAATAAAAATAAAAAATAAAAAAAAAAATAAAAAAAAGAAATGAAAAATAAGGAACGAGAAATGAAAAATTATGAATGAAAAATAAAAATGAAAAATAAAAAATTAGAAATGAAAAATTAAATATTTAAAATTAAAATTTGAAATAATAAATAATAATAAAAATGTTTATATTAGCCAAGCCCCTGCAGTTGTTTGCTGTAAGTGACACATAGATGACTCTTTGTGATTGATTTTAAAAAAGTGCCATACAAAATCGTTAATTACTAGAAGTATACATATTTCCCTTGTGATCGGACTCACATGACTTAATTTTCTAGGGTTAGAAAATCAATTGTGACAACACTAACTCAGAGGTACGATAAATTACTCTAGTAGTTTTTAAAACGTAGTGCACTTGGTCCTTGGTCGATTAAGGATTAAAAAATAAAAACATGAAAAAATATTAAGCGTATTTATTTTGAAGAATATTTAATATTAGTTAACCTTAAAAGAAATTGAAACGACCAAGTGCCTTTGTATATATGCAACGTACGGTTTGTTTAGCACCAGCTGTAGTGTGAGCAGTATTTCTTTAGAATTTCATATTTTTTTTTTTACATTTCAATACCCTTATTCTATTTGAAAATCAAACATTGTGTTGTTTATACATCGTATGCTTTGTTAATGGCTGATATTGCGTTCATTCCAAGTGTTTTATACTGAAAGAATAAAGCAAAAAAAAAAAAATTGTATTTTTTTAATAAATTGAAAATTTAAACTAATAACAAAGACACTCGCGAAAGGAACTTTTTGTGCAGAATTTTTTTTTTTACATTTTCTTGTATTTCTCTGACGACTTTTTAATAAATTTCAAACGTTGAATAAATGTTTCAGAAAATTGGAAACTAGATTCTAAAAACAGAATCTAAAAAATAAATTAAAAATGGCTAGACATCAAGAACATAAATGCTTTACTGAATTTCTCATTCGCATGACTTAAACTCGTTCTATATTTATATTTTATATCAGCATTCCGTGAATATCACGGTTAATTAACGATAGTTTCAAGAACTTTTCTTTGAAAATCATTGTATAACTTATTTTTAGCATATAACTAGAATTTGAAGTGTGCTCTACAATAAGTGCATAGAATGAATAGAGAAAACGCAATAACTTTCCACATAACTTACGAATTGCTTACTTCTTTTTTTACTTGCATATCAATAACAATACCAAACTGTTAAAATTAATAACAAACATGGATCTAAAATATAATCACCGATTTATCTCTTGGCATAACATAACATCCATAACCCAACAACTATATTTATTTCTTATTTTCCTTTTCCAATATTGCCTCGATTTTAAGCCCTATTCTTAGCAGCATATATAATCAGGCATCATATTGCTTCTTTAAAATCTTCTATACTGGTGCACAATTAATAGGAGCTAAATGAAAATTTAATTACATTTAAGAATTATTACAAAAGAAAACTTTTGACATAACTTTTTATTATTATAACATTTTAATAGTGCTTTTATACCTAACAACAATTTAAAGCAACATAAAGCCACAACATGTTGCCAAACAAAACCAAAAAAAAAGAAAGAAAGTATGACTTTTATAGCTTATTAAATTGTAATAGCAGCACATAACCATAAAAATCTTTATAGCTTAATATACCGTTAATAATAAAATTAAAAAAATTAAGCAGACAACAGAAAGCAAGCAAGTAAAAACAGGACGAAGTCAAACATTACAACACAATATAAGCAGAAGCCTACAGCTTTTGTTTAGGTGTTTGCCAAGCAAACAACGACGAGAATACTTTATAATTTATAAAGTTTATAATAGAATTATTAAAAAAAAAAATAAACGCAGCAGCAGTAGGAGTATGCCAACAAGAACAGCACGAAATACTCGTACTTAGTAAAATAAACTGACAGCGGACAAAGAACAACCAAAAAAAATTTAAATTTAACAAAAACGAAAAAAAAAACTCAGTTTTGAAAAAAAAAAGAAAACTAAACAAAACTGATAGAAAAAAAATATCAACCATCTACGGTATCCTAGAGTACGACGAATAAATGAGCTAGAAAACAGATCTTTTTTTCGATCTTTAGATGTGAAAACAGAAACAAAAATAGAAAAACAGGGACAGATAGAAACACATAGAGACAAAGATAGCAGCGACAGATGAAGGTAGAGACAGAAGTAAAGGCAGGCAAAGACAGCGACACAACTAGAGATTGATAGAGACAGATAAAGGGACAAATATAGATAGCTAGCGATAGATATAGATATAAATAGATAGAGAGAGATAGAGACAGATAGAGAGAGTTAGAGAGAGACAGATAGAGATAGAGAGAGGGATAGAGAGAGGTAGGGAGAGATGGAAGAGATAGAGAGATGTAGAGAGAGATAGAGGAAGATAGACGGATATAGATAGAGATAGAGATAGAGGAGATAGAGAGAGATAGGGAGATATAGAGAGAGACAGAGGTAGATGGAAATAAATAGAGAGAGATAAAGATGGATAGATAGAGATAGAGAGAGATGGAGACAGATAGGGAGAGATGGAAGAGATAGAGAGATGTAGAGAGAGATAGATGGATATAGAGAGAGATAGAGGAGATAGACAGAGATAGGGAGAGATAGAGAGAGATAGAGACAGATAGAGTGAGACAGATAGAGATAGAGAGAGATAGAGAGAGGTAGGAAGAGATAGAGAGATGTAGAGAGAGATAGAGGAAGATAGATGGATATAGAGAGAGATAGAGATAGAGAGAGAGGAGATAGAGAGATATAGGGAGATATATATAGAGGTAGAGAGAGATAGAGAGATATAGAGAAAGACAGAGGTAGATGGAAATAAATAGAGAGAGATATAGAGAGATAAAGGAAGATAGAGAGAGAAAGAGAGATATAAAGTTAGATACACAGAGATAGAGAGAGATATAGAGAGATACGGATAGAAAGAGATATAGAGAGATAAGGAGAGATAAAGAGAATTACATAGGGTTAGAGAGCGACAGAGAAAGATGGAGAGAGGTAGAGAGAGATACAGAGCGAGATAGGGAGAGATAGAGAGAGATAAAGAGAGTTATAGAGAGATAGAGATATTGATATAGATAGAGAGAGAGAGAGAGATAGAAAGAGAGAGAGATAAAGGGAAATAATAGAATGTTAGAGAGGGTTAGAGAGAGAGAGAGACGTAGAAAGGGATAGAGAGCAATAGAGAGAGGTTGGGAGAGGTGAAGAGTGATACAGAGAAATATATAGAGATTTATAGAGACAAATAGTGACAAATAGAAATAGATACAGATAAAAAGAGCTAAATAGAGGTAAATAGAGGTCAACAGAAATAGATAGATATAAACAGATATAGATATAAATATATAAAAATATATAGAGGTGGATAGCGATATAAAGAGATCGATAGGGATTGATAGATATAGTGGATATAGTCGGTTGGATTGGAACTTGCCAAATGTAATGAAACTCAAAGTCAGCAAAGTAGAAATGACATCATCGAGGTCAGTAACAAATCTAGGGCTTAATATTAATGACCGGTTTTAAGTAAATCTTAACAAATTTATTTAAAACTTAATAATATATTAGAAAGAAAATAAATCTGCTTATTTAATATTTTTATATATTTCACAGTGTGACAGTTGTAATTTTATTTGTACGGATGGTTTTTTTTAAATATTTAAATTTAAATTTTGGTAAGAAAAAAACTATGTTTTGCCAATTTTTCCCATTGCCTTTGAAGTATTCATGGCAATGGAAAATAGTATTTGCATTATTTATTGCATTTATTTATTATCACATATTGACATCTTAGCTAACCATGAATAAAATTATCCATTTCAAAGCTTTAATTAATTCTAAAGTTCAGCAGATCACATAACAGAAAAAATAAGCACACCATTTATCAGTTGTTTTTGCCGAATAATATAAATTCAAAACTATCATACACTTTTTAGTCTTAGACAAACTTGTTCTAAATGTGTCTTGTTTTTAGCAAGTAAAACGATACCAACTCTATATATATTCCACCAGCCTTTATGTATTCCAAGAAAATTGTTTATATCATATAAATTAATTAAGATAATGAGGTACATTTAACTTTTGGTGCTAACAAACGTAAATGTCTTTAAAAAGGTAAAAAAAAAGGAACACAACGCCGCACAGTAGCGCCATTTGGAGTTTTTTCCTTTCAAAAATTATAACTTTTGAACAAATTGAGATAATGCAACAAGATTAAAGGCATCTGATAGATAATTGTCCATGCTATGAAAAAGTGTACAAACTAGGTTCTACGCCTTCTAGATGCTTGACATATGGGTTATCAGAATTAAATTTTGTTAACGGCATTTTTCATTTCATATTTGAATCCCATTTACATTAACTTGAAGTGTCTGCTTGTCGACAACATTATGGATCGATTTGTAAGCCTTTTGCCGTGAGCCAATCGAGCTAAAGCTTTGCAGGCAGATTCATGGCGGTGACGAAAATGATCTAACAATTTTTTTCCAAATTTTTTTGCATAGATATTTTCAGTCAATCAATTGTTTAATTATATGACGGTAAATTAATTTACAAATGAAGGGAGTATGGATGGCTTTTCATGGTGTTTTCTTTTCAAGGTTTTTATATTCTTAATTTATATATAAATAAATAAAAAAAATAAAAAAAAAATTTTTTGGAATTGGTTCAAAATAATTTTCACAATTCTTCGCAGAAGGCATGTCTAATAGGCTAATCATTTCCGAACAACAATCATTGGATTATAACTCTTTTTCTGATTTCACATGCCACAGGGATGAAATAAGTGGATGGCAAAATTTTGCCAACATGCTGAAGAGGTCCTCATCTATATTTTTTTAAAAAATTTGTTGACGGACTCCTGAGCTTCTACGGAAATCTCTCCTATTGGCAAAAATTAAATTATATATTTCCCATGTGCCAATATCTTATGGACTGTCGGGTTCAATTTATTCAATGGATACATTTCGCCAAAAGAGATGCAGTTTTCGAATCATATTCTCCACATTTTGTAGAACTAACCTTTTTCTTGCAGTTTAAGAGGGGACATTACATTCGCGGCAGAGAAGAGACCTTTTTTCAAAAATTCATAAGTCATTCAAAAACAAACATTTTTCTTTTTATTACTGTAGGGAATTGAACAGATTACAAGAAAAAAAATTCAAAAAAATATATTTTTCACTCCAACATGGTTTTATAGAGCTTCAAACTGGCGGCAGAGAAAAAAACGGGGCCTCGTGGTTGCAGCGCTGGGAGTCGCAAAAATTTTCCGATCTGGAAAAAAAATTACTTTTTTAAATCTTAACAAAATTGGTTATCGTATGGCATGAGCTTTTTTTTCGAAAAAAAAATATTGACTTTAAAAATTCATCAAAACTCGAAAAAAAAATTAAAAAAAAAAGCTCGTGTCATACGATGGCGAATCAAGTTTCAAAAAATACAAAAAAAAAAAAAAAAATTTCGTCAAAAAATGAACCCGCTAGTGCCGCAACCAGAACGAAAAACATGGTTTCTAGATAAACGCGTTCAAAGTTTCTGAACAAAGAAAAAAAAGGTTACCTTCAATCTACCATGCCTGCTTCGTACTTTATGCCTTCCACTATATGAGGTGTAAAGATGACTTTTTTTCAAGAAATTTAAAAACAAATAAACCCACCCAAGTAGGTACGAAATAACAACCACGAAAAGAGAGGTAGCAAGTAAAACAAGTATATACCAGCTGCCGTAGGTAGCGCGAAAAATTAAAAATGCACTTTCACTATCCGGCTGTAACTTTTGAACCCGTAGGAAGTTTTCCATCAAATTTTTTTCTTAGAATCTTAAGAATATTTACTAAAATACAAAATTATAAAAAAAGTCGATTAAAAAAAAGGCCAATATCATGTCGCCCTTAAAACATTAAAGATTGTTCCTAATGTTTTAATGATTTGATTGTTAATTCTAGTGATACGAGTTATTGCCTCATGATTTTCAAAAAATCACCGTTAGAGTTCCCGTATTCGCAACTGTGCTAGTCTACTTTTAGTCCAACTTTTTTTGAGAAACGCATACTGTATTCGGTTCTTTCTGATCTTTGGTTTATCTATATCTAATGTATTTGCATCAAAGTGTTCCTCCTTTTCTGAAAGGGTATACTCCTGATTTTAATATATATTCTGATCTATTACCTGATGGGTAATAGCTTTGGATTAAGGGTTTATGAAAGGGTTATGATCCCATGTCAAAAAAAGTACCTGTTCCAGGTATATGCATCAGATTCAGGTCGAATTATGCGATGTAGATATCATGAACGTATTCAAATAAATTGTGTGTCTACGTGTGGTGATCATACGTCAATAATGTTTAATATTATTGTTCTGTGATTGGATAGTTGACCATATTTAAATTTTAGATGAGTGACTGCTACTCGAATTTACCAGATATGCACGCCATACAATTTCTGGAATAATGTCTTTTTAAATCTTTTACTTCTGCAGTCGCAAGAGTAGCTAGGACCGCTTAAATTTTGTTAAATTAGCCAAAGAAATAAAGAACATATTTTGAAACTATGGCAGATATGAAGAATTACACATTTCTTTATTTTCCATCAAAGTTAAAAAATAGTGAAAAAAAAAATAGACTGGTGGTAAATAGCGATTTACCTGTAGAAACATAAATACGAATAAATATGTAAATCAATGGAATAAAAAAAATACGATTAAGGACCAAGATTTTTTTATATTCCACCTGATACTAGCCACAACTGCCTAAAAATTGTATTTTATTTTGAAAACTGAAAATCGGTCATTTTTAGGGGTTATATCTTCTAAACCAAAAATCTGATTTTATTGAAGGCACCAAATTTGTAATCCCTAAACAATTTATTATAAGAAGGCTTTAATAAAAATATCGTAAGAGTATATGAAAGTTTTTATTTTTGCAATCTCGTTTTGTTAAAAGGGGCCACTGTGCGCCGCATACAAAATGAGGCGAAAAAAAAAACTTTTTAAAACATATATAGTATTTTCGTTTTGTTATATATAGCCTGTAATAAGGTAATTATTTTAAAGTTGCCAGAACACAGAAAGTTTTTAAAGTATTTCCATTTTATTTGTACTTAATTAGCATAATTTTTTTATTTTATAATGTTTACCTAAAATGATGAGTTTGAAAAAGTTTTCTTAGTTTCTTGTCTCTTTTATGCATATTTTTAAGATATTAAAAATAATTTGTAATTATAACGCAAAACTTAAATTGTGCTGAACGGTAAAACGATTTTTACACTGGTGCGGCCTAAGCGAGTATGAAATCTGTTAATTTTTGTGTTAAGAATCTTTATTAGTTATACGTACGTACTGCGTACAATAGTATAAGTATAAGTGAGTATAAGTGATATGAATTAAAATATTACTCAAACGTTTCAAAATCCCGTATAGCAGGGCTCGACAAACTTTTCATTAAACGATCGATTCACATAAAATTCTAGGTCTTCCCATCGACAGTCTCTTTAAAATCATAAATTAAATTAATCTACATAATTTTTAAAAATAAACTCCTTTAAATGCAAATTTACATCTATTTATGAATACAAAAGTGAAAACTATGGAAAGCGAAAATATTTAATTTGAAATTTGTGCTCGTGATAACTTGTCCAGAGTTTGTGAATCATTTAAAGTGGATATTCTTACACAGTTATCAAGATTATAATCAGTTATTCTATTACGGTTTAATTCTTAATAAACTTCATATTAAAAAATGTTGATTTGCATAAATATATTGATCCAATTAAGAACATTATTTACTTGCAAGAATACCTTCTCCTGAAAATGAACAATTAAATTTCCTACTATTCTGCAATGATATAATCTTTAATGGAATCCTAATTGTTTTATAGCGTAATAGATTATTCACTTTATTTGAAATTTCTTTTAAATCAGTATGAATGAAAAGATACACTTGTGGACATAGAATTAAGTCACTCATGCAATATATTTTTCAGAGTGAAAAAATGACGTTATGTTATATGTCGATTCACTCAACTTTATTGAAATATGCAGTACCGTTATGATTCTTTCAAAATAAGATAAAATTTTAGCATTTCAATGTTTAGTTTTGTAAATAATCAATCATTTCTTAACACTTCGCCGAAGTTAAGTGGACACTAGACCTTATCGAAAAAAAAAGTTCTCCGTACACCAGCGAATATAAAGTATTGTTCCAAGGACATTTGAAAAAAAAAATTTTTTTTTTTTTTTTGCCGAACGTAGGGGTCGCCTTTTTAGTTTTTTCGTTATATCTTCCATATTTACAGTCCGATCTTAAAGTTTGATATAGCGAATTTTTTTGTCTCAGGGAGGCCAATAATTTTGCTTTAGGTCCATTGACCTCAAGTATACCGTTCTAGTACCTACCCCCCAAATCTCATTTCCTACCACCCTAATGTTAAAAAATTATAGCTCGCGAAAAATCATAAAACTTTTGCTCAGAAAGTATTTCGATAATTACAGCACAACTAGTTAAAAAATGCTTTTATAAATTAATTGTTGCAGACCGTAGGGGTCACCTTTTTAAATTTGTCATAGCTTCAGTATTTACATTCAGATATTAAAATATGATATATCGATGGGTTTGTCTGTGGCAGACCAATTTGTTTTTAATTCAAAAGTCTTTGACCTCAAGTAACCTTTACATCATACCTCAAATTATACAACAAGAAATAAGCAACAAAAAGCAAAGTAATATAATAGAAATTTTAGTCGATCATATCTCGACATGATTCCAGTTGGCAATAATTTTGACGGCTGTCGAGTTTAGATAAAATGTGGCCCATGCGTTGCTCGTTGGTGACCGCCATGGCAGATTCATGTACTACATGGATAAGCTGTGAAAATAAATAGTTTAGCAAATAAAACTATCAAATGAAGATGTAATCGAATTACCAGGTAAACGCAAGAAAAATATCTTCATTTGATAGTTTTCTTTGCTAAACATATTTATTTTCACAGCTTATCCATCTCATTCTCAAAATAGCGAGCGTTTTGTTCGTGCCCATATTCCATATTATATGGGCAGTTTCGGACCAATAGGCGTGGCACCTGCCATACAAAGTAAATATAAAATTCCATATATCTAAAGTACTGTAATAGTGAGAGTCTTGGGACTTCGTGTGAGCCCATAAGTTATTCATGTGTTTAGTTAGACAAAAAATGGGCGTGGTCGGAGGAGTGGGTGTGGCGCCGCCCATACAAAGTAAATATATGATATCAAATAAATGGGGTACTATAAAAGGGAAGCTTTGGCACTTTGCGCGACCCCATCAGATCATAGTATGAGTAGTCGGACAAAAAATTGACGGGTTCACAACAATGGGCGTAGAGCTCCCTATGCAAAATAACTATTCAATGTCATATATCTGGAGTACTGTAAAAAAGAGAGCTTTGTGTCTTTGCGTGAGCCCATATGTTCTTTGTATGATTAGTCGAATAAAAAAATGAACGTGATCGAAGCAGTGGGCGCAGTACCGCCCATGCAAAGCAGATATCTAATATCATATAACTGGTATACTATAAAAGGGAAAGACTCGACATTTTGCACGAGTCCGTCAGAGAAATGTGAGTAGTCCAATAAAAATTGGGCGCGATGGGATTAGTGGGCGTGGCACCTTCTATATAAAAAATATGAAGTACAATGAAAGCGACAGCCTTTTGACAAGTACATTAGTTATCAATGTGATTTGTCGTGGAAAATATATCGCCAAAATCAAAAATCGCCAAACCCAAAAAATCGCGAGATATAAAAATCGCCCAAAAACAAAAAACTTCAAAATCAAAAATGGGAAAATCAAAAACCGTTAAAAGGAAAAAATTGCCAAATGATATTTCAAGTTCAAGGCTAATTATTAAGTGTTGCCAGATCTAATTTGAAAATCCATGTTCTTCTCATGGGCAGCTACATGTACCTTACTCCAGGGTAGGAATACCAAAAAGTTTGATAATTGTTATACCGAATGAAAAAACAAAAAAACATTATATATCAGCAAGTATCGAAATATAAAAATCTATACTTATAATCTCTACTAGCATAATAAAGAGGTAATGTGTGTTTGTTTGTTTATAGGAGGAAATCTTATTAACTAATAATCTGATCTTTCTGAAATTTTCACAGAGTTTTATTGCGGATATGGGAAGTGCTACATGCTATATTTTAAATATTTTTGGTGGGCATGACACCTCCCATACAAAGTAAATTTTTAATATCATATATATTAAGTACTATGATAAAGAGTACTATGATAAATTTGTCGCAGGTCATCCATTATTAACGTGAGTAGTCAGAATAAAATGGGCGGGATTGGACAAATGCGCGTGGCACCCCCATAAAAACTTAATATTAAATGTGATATATCTGAATTACTGTAACAGTGAGAGCATTGAGACTTTGCGTGAGCCCTTTCATTACGATTCGGGGAGGAGGGGGTAGCGAAGCACACCGGGTTACATCTAGTGTTATATAAAATTTTAACTATGCATGCTATAACTATCATCTCTTTGTGGAACGTGTACTAATATGTCCTCTTTCCAAAACCAGACTTATACTACACAAATCTTCCATTACTTAGAAATACCGTTATTAAAATCTCTTAAAATAGTTACCCTATTAAAGCATTCAAATAGTATTTGTTTGACAAAAAAATACCGTTTTAATACAACATATTCTGTTTAATTTTATTAAAAACATTAGTAAGTTAGATGAATTTGGAAAAAGTGAAATTTTAATTTTCTTCGAAAATGGTGCATCAAAAGCAGAAATTGCAAGTAAAATCGGCAGAAGTCAAAAGGTTATTTATAATTACTAGCAGATTCCAGCCCTTGAAATTCGAGCGCAAATTCTAGGATATTCTATTTAATCATTAAATAACGACCCTAAAAGTATGCTTATCAATTATAGCCAATTCACAAATCAACACAAAAAACAAACTCATTTTTATTACAAACATATTAACAAATTTACTAAACACACACATAGCATTATATAATTTTATGTATGTGTTAGTAGCAACTTTAAATGCAATTTACTTAAAATAAAGGAAAAAATTTAAAAACCGGTAAATCTGCAAAACGACTAAAAGGAAATACCTTTCAAATAATATATGTTTGATCAAAATCACGATAAAATGGTAGAACAAAACATCAGTCACAAGAAACCGCCTAGCCTTTTAATATTATAGATTTGAAAAGTATTGAAAACTATGGCAAAAATAAAAGCAGTGGTAGAAAAAATAAATTGAATGAATGCGAGCGTTGACTTATTTTGAACACAGCAAGCAACAGCACCAAAAGCTGTGCCCAACTTTCTGGATGCGTTTCCAACAAAGTGTGCAACACTACAATTTGAAATGTTCTTAAATCTTCCAAACATATAATCGAAGACAAAGAATAAAGAAAATTCCTCGTCTTTTGAAACGGTATATTAAAAATAATATGGGTACAAATTGGTCAAATGTTAGTTGTTTAATGTTATGTAAGGAAATAATAAATTAATAATAATTCTTTTAAAAGATAATTTTTTCAGATGGTAAAAATCATGGGAGTTTTAGTTATTGGCTTGACTTAAGAAAAACTTTGGTGGCGGGGGTTATGATTTGGGGAGCGTTTACTGAAGATTGTTGTCTGGAGTTGTAAATGAACAGCGCAAAGTATTGTGAATGGGTTCAATGTAGTTTGTTGCCATTTCTACATGCCAATACAGAAAAAAATATATTTTTCAGCAAGACAATGCAGCCTGCCATGTCAGCAAATTCAAAACAGAATGGTTAAGCTTGAATAATGTCGATGTTTTGGAATGGCATGTTTGCTCTCCTGATATGAACCCCATAGAAAACATATGGGGAATTCACGTCAGACGAACTTATGCTGACAATCGTCAATACATGAGTGTAAATGAACTAAAAATTACAATTTTCAATGAATGGCAAGCACTTAATCGAGGTCTCTGGAATAAATTAATAAATTATATAAAAAAAATATTAGAGCAAAAGGTGGTGTTATAAATTATTAAGATGATGTTATTTTAATTATTTTTGTTATTTTTCTTAAATAAATAAAGGAATTAATTAATTATTTTTGTTAAACAAAGACTTTGTCGCATTTGCGCTATACTATTTGAACGCTTTAATTGGGACGTAAGAGATTCTGATAACGGTATTTCTAATTAATGGGAGTTTTGGTTAATATACTTTTTTTTTGGAAAGAATGCACATCGCACCTGTACCTCCAAAGTTAGTCACCTCAAAATTTACAAATTTTCAGTAGAGACAAGAAACGATTTTTTTTTTAATATTAACTATAAAATTTAACAACAGTTGTTTCATTGTAAAGAATTGCGAATAATAAGTATACAACAGTAGCTATGTTTTACGATTTTTCAGCGAATATCAAAAATAAACAAGTAAGAGTCTTAAATTCGGCTGTGCCGAATCTTTGATACCCTCCACCTCGGTTTGAGTCTTGATAATAAATGTAAATGAAAAAGTAAACAATTTGTTAAACTTAATACCAAATTATTTCAGCAAATTCTGTGGGTTGGTTTTCGTCTTTTCTATTATTTCGGTTTTATTTAGGTGTTTGCATTGTGGTTGCTGATCGGCATGCATTTAGGTTATATACCTATATGCATGCGTTTCCGGTTATGTGAGATAGCTTCTCGTTTAATTTAGTTTTTGCTAATTAAATAGCTCGCCCTAACCTCCATTGCAAAGGTAATGGTTGTGTAGGGTGGCTATATGCATTAAATCGTGCTAATTGGAGATGGCTGTATAGTTTCTTTTAACTGACCAAATATTTCTTCATTGCGGCCATATAGGTCGGATGGAGTAACAAAATAATAACCAAAAAAACATAGAGAATAAATTTATAATAATAAATATTCAAATTAGGGATGCCAAACGCAAAAAACCAAAATTTATATATAAAAAATAACATTCTCATCAAATTGCGTTTATTTATGCAACAGTTTTTATATTCGCAATTCTTAAATATCATTTGACGTTTTCCAAAATTCATTGAATTTAAATTAATGTTTTCTGTAGTGTGGTTCTGTAAATTTCAACGATCCGACAATCGCAAAATATATCGACAGCTATTGTTGTTTGCACTAAGGATTAAGTGATTCACTAAGTACAGACATCTTAACGACAGTCGACATCTCTATTTTTCTATTTATTTAAATTGGAAACGAGTGGCATCTCTGTTAAAATAAGCGAAAAACACAAAGAAGAATAGAAAAAAACAAATTACTTCGTGTTTGACAGGATGATTTTATGTTTATGTTTAATATCTCTATTTTTTTTACTAATATTTCTGTTTATTTATTTGAAAACGAAATAATGAATTGAATATGCTATTTAATTTTTTTATTTATATAAAAAAGTTTTTTAATAGAAGCAAAATATTTTCACTATTTTATGATTTTCATTTATGTATGACGACATTTCAACCTAAAAATTTAAGTTTTTATCGATTGAATAAACAACACAAAAATGGTTGTAGTTTATATAACAACAACAGCTGACTTTAACAATAGCGAATATCGTTTAAAAATTTTACTGATAATTTTGCTTTTCTTTTTTAACGATTCGACAATCGTTAAAAGAAGTTACTGAAAAGCTATTAATTTCTCCTGAATGCCAATATTTTTTTTTAATGTAAACATTTTTTAAATGTAAACATATTTGGTGTTTGTTTTGGAATTTCAATTTGTGTTTAACGAATAAAATTTATATGTATATTAAAGATGCAATTGATGTCTTCTAAATTTAAAATTATTATTTCCGAGGTTTTGATATGATTTTCTGAAATTCAGTTAATATTTTCTAATTTATAATTGGAAATTTTAATTCCAGTTTTTAGAATTGATATTTTCTTAAATTTGAATGGAAAATTTAAAAACTGCAATTTTGTATTTATGTGAATAATAATGTTTTATAAATATAAACAATTTTTAAAAATTAGATGTAGTCGCAGTCAGATATTTTGTAAGTAAAGCAGAATTTCTATATAACTATGTAGAACTGTTTTGAAAGCAAAAAACTCATTGATGAACTCGGTAACTCTATTTTGTAAAGACAACAAAAAGTTAATATGCCAAACTTATGTTCATATTTGTAAAAGAATAATGAAAATACGTATGAAATAAAAGACCAGCTCGTGTATACTCTTAACATTGTTCTGTATGATATCCAGTTGAAAATATTAACATTCATGTTAAAATAGAAATAACTATTGCAAAGCTAATTAGAACAAACAAAAATTGTGGCGCCATCTACTGTGGCATAGTCACGCTGAGCAAAATGAAGTGATACTCTGTTAATGCAATAGAAATGTATTTTCCCCACATTAAAATATTGGAGAATTTTATGTAATTAAAATAATATACCGATTTATATCTAACATGCAGTTATTATGGATATACATATATAGAATATATGTATATTATTTGTATTATTTAATATGTGTATGTATGTATATGTAAATATTACACACAAAAAATACAACATCAAACGTTATTTTTGTGTTTTTCTCTTTAAATAAATTAATACACAAAAATTTTTTTTGCTAAATTTATATTGCTTTCTTTTTATTAGCAACTAGGTATTTTAGCATTATTTGCTTTAGATGCTGGTGAAATTTTATCTCCCTTTATATTAACTCGTAGCGTCTGCTTGTCGAAAAAATTTTGGATCGATTTGAACCCCTTTGCCATGAAAGGGAATGACAGAAATGATCTAGTAAATTTTTTTAGTGATGCCAAAACAATGGAAACTTTTAAATTTTTCTAAAAAAAAATGTACAAAGGGTTAGTTTTTATATATTATTACCACAACGACCACAAAAACAACAAGTCCAGCTATGACAACAATATAACATTTAGAATAACAACAAGAACACTATAGAAACATATATTTTTAATTTTTTTTTTATTTTTCAGAGATTTCCCTGAAACTGTTCCACCGATTTTAATGATTTTTGAAATAGAAAATTGTATTTTTTCAAGTCTTTTTTTAGTTTTTCATTCAAATCTCGGGCCCTAATCGATCGATTTGGACGATTTTAAACACCAAACTTTTCAGGATGTCAATGAATCATTTTTTATATCAGCGAGCACCCTAGCTGCCCGATTGATGCCGCCATCGTGATTTCCACAGACGGGCAGACGGACAGACGGACATCGCTATATCAACTCCGGTTGTTATAAGGATCACAAATATATATATTTTATGGGGTCCAAAATTTTTTTTCTAATTATTACAAACGGAATGACAAACTTATATATACCCTCTGCACACTGGATTGGAGGGTATAAAAATAACAAGTTTTTTGGGTGCAACTCAAAATATGTCTTTTTAGTGGATTCTAAACAAGCTATTCTTATAACATAAAGAGGGTTACAACAGTATTTTTTTTTTTTTGCGAAAGACTAGAAAAATCGATGTAAGATTTTTACAGTTGCTAGATATGATCACTGTGTATCGCTTTCTTGCAAAAAGTGAAAATAGAAAAATTTTGAGTTGACTTTAGAGGTACAGGTGCGACATTAATGTAAGTCCAGCAAAGAAATAATAATTATAGAATCCATAGTTAATAGATAAAATAACATTGATTCACAGTTTACCAAAGGTGCTTTCATTTATGAACGCTTTGTAGAAAATCGGGCAGTTGTAGCCAAACAAACCTGCAAACAAAAAAGCACTCTGGGAATAAGAATGGAAGAATATTAATTCTCAGCAGTAATGAGCTTTTGCTAACACAATGCCAAAGTGGTATGCCGATGTAATCCTCCAAAGAGGTTCAAAATAGTTTGAATTCGGAATGAAACAATATAAACAAAATGACTTAATTCCCACAACGTATGAGACTGACACTTGCCTTGTATAAAAAAAAATCATGTGAGTCCGATCGTAGGGGAGATGTGTAAACATCTAGTAATTAAAGATTTTTTATAGCACTTTCTTAAAATCAAACAGAAAGTGTATCACTTATTAATATTATTATTTATTATTTTAACCGGTTAATTTTGAATTTTTAGTTTTCTATTTTTTATTTTTAATTTTTCGTTTTTCATTTTTCGTTTTCATTTTAAATTTAATTTTAATTTTTAATTTTTTATTTTTCATTTTTTAATTTAAATTTTTAATATTTCATTTTTAATTTTTTTCTTTTTCATTTTTAATTTTTTCTTCATATTTCGTTTTTCGTGTTCCAATTTTTATTTCTCATTATTAATTTTTCATTTTTTATTTTTCAATTTTCATCATTTATTTTTCAGTTTTTATTTTTCATTTTTTATATTTAATTTTTTATTTTTCATTTTTTATTTTTCATTTTTAATTTTTCATTACTCATTTTTAATTTTTCATTTGTTATTTTTCATGTTTCGTTTTTTATTTTTCATTTTTTATTTTTAATTTTTAAGTTTTAATTTCTTATTATTCATTTTTTATTTTTTATTTTTTATTTTTCATTTTGCCTTTTTATTTTTTTGTAATTTTTTATTTTTCATTTTTCATCTGTTATTTTTCATTTTTTATTTTTTATTTTTCATTTTTAATTTATTTTCCATTTTTCATAATTTATTTTTAATTTTTTATTTTTAATTTTTCGTTTTTTATTTTTCATTTTTCATTTTTAATTTTTCATTTTTTTATTTTTCATTTTTTATTTCTCATTTTTCATTATTCATTATTCATATAATTTTTCGTTTTCATTTTTTTTTTTTCAATTTTCGTTTTTCATTTTTCATTTTTTATTTTTCAGTTTTTATTTTTCATTTTTTGTTTTTTTTTTTAATTTTTCATTTTTAATTTTTAATTTTTCGTTTTTCATTTTTTATTTCTAATTTTTTTTTTTTTAATTTTTTATTTTTCATTTTTAAATTTCAAACAGGTTATCATAATATAATAATTTTTTCACCAATACAATCACATTTTGTCTTACGACTCACATGTTACTCTTTCATGTTACGCTGTTTTTGAAATTTACCCCCCTGCGCGTACAGATGTTTACACATAAATGGATGATTCAGATGGAGGTTTATGTATGCTTTGAAAATCGATAAGTCACCAATAAGTTGCGTGAATCGATGACTGATTTTTTTCAAAGTAAATTTGCATAATTAGGTTGCGTTGTTCTAGCGCGAATCTTCTCATAATGGTTTGCCAGGGTATACTGATTATAAATCTCAAAAAGTGAGCGCAGTATGGTAGTTTGTTTGATGGCTAACCTTTTTGTAAGTTCCATATAAGCAAAACAAAAACACCCTTTACATATGTCATGTACGTTATTAGCGCCCCCCAGTTTATTCAAAATATCGAGTGAATTTGTAGTGTAAAACAAAACTTAATTTTATAGTAATTTTTTCGGTAACTTATTTCAGTTTAATTTAAAAATATTATATCTTTTCTGAAAAAATAAAAAAGTAGGCAAGGAAATTAGGATTTTAATATGAATTATTACAAAATATTTTTAAAGCTTTGTACATTTAATTGTCTTAATTAGTTTTAATTTTATTTTGATTGTGATGAAATTATGAAATTATTTTCCCTTTTTTATGATTAAAAACCAATTTATTAAGCTAAAAAGCTTTCATTTCCCTATCTCTTAGTTTATTACACTTTTTGCTTCAGAAATTATTTTACAAAACTTTTATACACTTTTCAGCATTTTCTTTTACAGTACCAAAAAAAAAAACAAGTAAGAAAATTATAGTCGGTCTAGACCGACTATACGATACCCTATACCATGCGTTTAGAAACCCTATCTCTTAGGCCCAACTAACTGGACATAGAAAATAAGCCAAAACCAAATTTGAGTGGGATCTTTATTAATTTTTTTGGCTGCAGATATGACAAAGTTCATATCGGATGCTATATCTATATGGGGTCTAGGTCCAAAAATGGACCGATCCTGATCATGTTTGGTAAAGTCTCTTGTATTTTGCAAAAATATATACAAACAAAATTTGAGAAGAATCAGTGCAATATTTTTGTTTTTTAATAGATTTAAGTGAAAATCGGGAAGCAGCTCTATATGGGCCCACAGGTATAATTTTTGGACTACTCATTAATGGATGTAGTGAACGCATATAAACCCAATTTGAGTAAGATCTATATGACAATTTGGATCTTATGACAATTTATGTCTATTTCATAGGGGTAATTTGTATGGGGGCTAGGTCTGAACATGGACCGATTCTCCCCAATTTCAATAGCGTTCATCCCATGGCCGATAGAAGCTTATATACCAAATTTCATCAAAATATATTCATATTTGCGACCTGCAGTTTGATTACAAGGTTTACATGGACACACAGACGGACGGACGGACGGACATTGTTAAATCAACTCAGAAAGTGATTCTGATTCGATCGGTATAATTAAAGATGGGTCTAGGTCAAATATTTTTGGTTGTTACAAACAGCAGCACAAAGTCATTATACCCAAACCACATAGTGGTATAGGGTATAATAAATAAATAAATAAACAAACAAAAAAAATGGAAACGACCTAAATCAAAGTGAAAATTTATTATACAAAAATAAAATATTTTTTGTGCTTATTTTTTTACAGAGACCTTCTCTTTTTCTAACAAATATATTCTCCTTTGGTGTGAAATATTTCTATGGTTTCTTGGAGAAGTTTTATTTTGTATATTTATATTGTTGTACTTTTTAGTTTACCAAAACTAAAGCAGATATATTTGTATATCTTGGCTCTATTTAGCAAAAAGCCAATTTTATAATTTTTCTTCTTTTCTTTAACTTTCTACAATCCTCAAAAACGAAAGTGTGCTAAAGGAAAATTGTTAAAAAAAAATTTTTTACTCCCGAACTCTTACAAAATGTAGTTGTTGCTAACAATGGCAGAGATAAATGGAAATGAAGTAATTAAGTCTTTTTAGTAAATGAAAATTTTTAGACAATAATTAGCGTGTCTTAAATATTTTTACAATTTTTTTAACTTAAATTAAATTTGTTTACACATTAACGATTTTTGTAATTCAGCTAAGGAGTAAAATCTGCATACACCCAACTATTTTACGATCGCAAAGAAATGTAAACGATAATGGAAAATGTCTTTAAGTCGATAATCAAATAAGATAATTTGTGTGAAATTCAAATAAATTATAAACTGGAAATTTTAAGTCATGAACATCTATAATATTAATAGGCTAGGCGATTTCTTGTGACCGCAGTTTTATTCTACCGTTTTATCCCGATTTTGCCGAAACGTATATAATTTGAAACGTATTTCTTTTTAGCCGTTTTGCAGATTTACAAATTTTTAAATTTTTTCCTTTGTTTTGAGTAAATTGCATTTAAAATTGCTACCAATACATACATAAAATTATACAAGCTATGTGTGTATTGATTTGATATTTTGTGTTGATTTGTGAATTGGCTATAATTGATAAGCATACTTTTAGGGTTTTTATTTAATGAAAAAATAAAATTTCCTAGAATTTGCACTCGAATTTCGAGGGCTGGAATCTGCTAGTAATTATAAATATATTTGGAAAATGCACACCGCTTTTATTTTCATTATTTATAAACGATCTACCGCAGGTTATTCAGTTTTCAAATATCCTGCTGTATGCAGACGATGTAAAAGCCTTTATGAGTTATAGCAAATATTCCGACCAAACTTATCTTCAAAATGATTTGGAATCGTTTAACTAATGATGTGTTTTAAACATGATGGAGCTGAATCTTGAAAAGTGCATATATATGCGTTTTGTTTGAAAAAGTAATTTATATGTTGGGCGGCTCACAACTGGAAAAAGTTGATAACTTTTTAGATCTCGGCGTTTTATTATATTCAAAGCTTGGTTTCGTTTCTCATATTACAATTACGACATAGAAATTCAGAGGAGTACTTGCTTTTATAAAACGTTGGTCTGAAGTGTACAACGATCCGTATGTAACAAAAACACTGTATACGTCACTTGTGAGAACGATTTTGGAATATGCCTCTATTATATGGGACCCTTTCTATTAAACATAATTTTTTATTTATTTATTTATTTATTTATTTAAAGTCTTTGGAATTACAAATGTCCTTACATACTAATATATTTAGTGTATAAAATACATATAACAAATAAAATAATGACGATTTAATTAATTAGATATAGAATAATTTTACGTTTCAAAGAATCTTTATTTTCGGACATATCTATGATGTGGTAAATTCCATTAAATTGATCACAAAACCGGTGAAATGGATCATTAGTAGCATAGTTAAATCGAAAATAATTAATATTTAAGAGCTTAAAGTTTCTTGTAGGTCTCGATAGTATATTAATTTGATTTATTCTTAACAAGTAATTGGACTCAATATCGCCATAGAATAAACTGAGTAGAAAGGAAATACTAAGCATTGTTCTACGACTTTTCAGTGTCGGTAACTTGACTAGAGCAAGTCTGGATTCATAATAGGGTAAGGCACGGGAGTTCCAACCACGTCCACGAATATTGAGCTCCATAAGGTTCACATTGCACCATCCACAAAAATTATTTAAATCGGATTGTAGCAAAAAATGTTGAAAGTAATTTTGAAGAGAGGAAAATAGTTTGACATCATCAGCTTATAAGGAATTTTAGACTGTTGAATAACAGAAGGGAGATCATTGATAAATAAAGTAAAAAGTACAGGACCAAGATGACTTCCTCGTAGAACACCAGAAAACACTTCGATTTTTTAGAGACAGCGTTGCTGAATTTTACCCGCTGAAATCTGTTCGTTAAATAACATTATAACAAGAAAACTAAACAATTACTGAAACCCATAGAATTCAGTTTGAATAATAATAAATCATGATTCACTTTGTCAAAGGCTTTACTAAGGTCGGTGTAAATTACATAAGTTTGCATACGATCTCTAAATCCGTTCCAGAACGTTGGTGATTGTACAACGAGATTTACGAAAGCCGTATTGATATGGAGAAAGTAAGGATGAAACTTGATCAGATAACGAGTCTGTTATAATTTTTTCTAAAAGTTTGGGGATTGCACTCAATGTTGCGATGCCTCTGCAGTGAGACACATAGACCTTATTGCCTGATTTACATAAGGGGATGATATAAGATTTCTTCCATAGAGTTGGTAAATATCCTGTACGGAAGGACTGATTAAAAAGTATTGTTAAAGGATAGGACAGGCGTTAGCACAGTGCTTAAGAATATTATTTGGTATTCCATCAGGACCAGGATCAAAAGAATTTTTCAGTGTTTTCATGTTACTCAAAACAGTGATATTGTTAAGAAAATTTTCATTTACTATCGAAGAAGCTTCGGAAATTTCAAAATGATATTGTACTGATTGATCAAAATTTTTTATTGAATAGGTTGTAGCAAAAAAATCAGCAAAAATATTATTGATTGATAAATCATCATCGGCTGAAATTGATCCAAATTTAAAAGAATTAGGATATTCACGTGATCGACGTTTAGAATTAACAAAGTTGTAAAATGATTTTGGATTCCTCTTTAAATTATGTTTCAGTAGTAAATGTAAGCCCTTTTGTTTTCAACAGACTTTATGAATTTTTTATACGGTTTATTCTTTCTATTTTTTAATTTAGCCAAATAATTATTATTCCATGGTGGACCCATCATTTTGCGGGTTGAAATCATAGGAACAGTTACAGATAAACATGCGTTCAACGTGTTGTAAAAGCTTGTGATCATCTCATCATAATCAATAGATGAAAAGATATCATTCCAGTCAATATCGGAGAATAGAGTATTCAATTTTGGATAATCAGTTTTCGATAAGCAATAAACATTTTCCTTCTGATTATGCACAGGATTCTTAATTGGCAAATTGAATGGAAACGAAAATAAGTAAATTTACTGTTGGATGATAACAGTCTTCAGGTAAAGTAATTACATTCGATGGATGCAGCTATAATTCAGATGGTTCATTACTAAAAATTAAATCCAAAAGCTTTCCATACGATTTGAGAATATGATTTACTTGGAAGAGATCATAATCAAATAACGATTCTATTAATTCATAACAACAAGAACCAAATAATTGGTGTTATAAGTATTTGACCACGAAATAGATGGTAAGTTGAAATCGCCAAAAAGACAACTAAATCAGATGTTTTAGAATTCAGGAATGCGATTTTCATAGCTGACATATGTTTAATATAAATATATCATCGCTGGAACCAGAAGGGACATATGAAGATTAGATACATAATGATTTGTTTCTTAATTTGATTTTTATCGCAACAAATTCAATATCAGATGTGAAAGAGTCTATAATTCCCTCAGAAGGAAATTTTACTGAGACTGCGATTAATACTCCACCTCCAGTTTTTTTAGTTATACTAACACGATCACATCTGTATATATGGTATTTATGTTGATACCATTGAATCATTGCAAAAACAATTCTTACTATTTTGTCTGCAGTTTAAATTTTAATCCATTAAATCTTCCATCGTATAACTGCAGACCCACTCTTAATAAGCTGCCAACCTTAAAAAGCCGCTTCTTTTGAACATAGTTAATGGCGATCTTAGTTCTGGTTTCCTGATCAACAATATTTCATTTAACAAACTCCTAGCGTCCAACACCTTTATCTGTCCAGGTTTATGGAGCAAATTATGCGAACGGTGACTCGTTTAAACGAATTCGTATTGAATTTATTAAGCTTTATTGATTTATTGATATTTCTTCAAATACAAATTATATAAAAAGTACAATAATAATTTATCTTAACACATAATTATCAATTAATTTTTCGTTCATAGTTTCATTCATGTTCTCCTATTTTTTAAATGTCTGTGAGGATTAATTCCATAGATTAATAAATAATTAAATTATAACTTTCAACTTTATCTGAAACTAGAGGTAACCCGGTGCGCTTCGCTACACCCTCCCCCTCCCCCCCCTCCGAATTGTTACGAAAAGGCTCACGCAAGTCCCAAGGCTCTCACTAACACAGTAATTCAGATATATCACATTTAATATTAAGTTTGTATAGGGGTACCATGCGCATTTGTCCAATCCCGCCCATTTTTTTGTCTGACTACTCACGTTAATAATAGATGACCTAAGATAAATTTTCAAAGCTCTCTCTATCATAGTACTTTATATATATGATATTAAAAATTTACTTTGAATGGGAGGTGCCACGCCCACTAAAAATATTAAAAAAATACAGCCTGTAGCACTTCCGATATCCGCAGTAAGAATCAGTGAAAATTTCAGGAAGATCAGATAAGTCGTTACGGAGATTACCTCCTACAAACAAACAAACACATTACCTCTTTAATTCTTTTTTTTTTGAATATGTTTTTTGTTTTCGCGATTTTTGATTTTGACAATATATTTTCCACGACAAATCACATTGATAACTAATGTACTTGTCAAAAGACTGTAGCTTTCGTAGTACATCATATTTTTGATATAGTAGGTGCCACGCCCACTTATCCCATCCCGCCCAATTTTTATTGGACTACTCATATTAATATCTGAGGGACTCGTGCAAAATGTCGAGCCTTTCCCAGTTATATGATATTAGATATCTACTTTGCATGGGCGGTGCTACGCCCACTGCTTCTATCACGCCCATTTTTTTGTTCGACTAATCACACAAAGAACCTATGGGGTCACGCAAAGCCACAAAGCTCTCTCTTTTACAGTACTCCAAATATTTGACATTTAATAGTTACTTTGCATGGGGAGCTCCACGCCCATTGGTGTGAACCCGCCAATTTTTTGTCTGACTACTCATACTAAGATCTGATGGTGTCGTGCAAAGTGCCAAAGCTTCCCTCTTTTAGTACACCAGTTATATGATATCATATATTTACTTTGTACTGGCGGTGCCACGCCCACTGCTCCGATCACGCCCATTTTTTGTCTAACTAATCATATGAATAACTTATGGGTTCACACAAAGTCCCAAGACTCTCACTATAACAGTACTCCAGATATATGGCATTTTATATTTTATTTGTATGGCAGGTGCCACGCCTATTGGTCCAATAGTGCCCATTTTTTGTCCGACTGCTCACATTAATAATAGGTGCCATCAGACAAATTTTAAAAGCTCTCTCTATCATAGTACTCGAGATATATAACATTGAATTATTACTTGTATGGGAGGTACCACGCCCACTTCTCCGATCCGGCCCATTTCCGGCGCGGCTACTAATATTAACAATAGGTGACCTCACACAAATTTGCAAAGCTCTCCCTGTCATGGTACTCAATATATGTATATGATATTAAAAATTTACTTTGTGTGGGAGGTGCCACGCCCACTAAAAATATTAAAAAAAATTATAGCCTATAGCACTTCCCATATCCGCAGTAAGACTCTGTGAAAATTTCAGGAAGATCAGATGGCTAGTTACGGAGATTACCCCCTACAAACAAACAAACAAACACACATTACCTCTTTATTATATTAGTATAGATAAATTTACTTTAAAAATTTCTATTGATTTTCTAAAACGAACGCTCTATTATTAAGTCTGGTTTTAAATAATTAGTTTCTATATTACTTAGAAACAAATTTAAATCATTTGCTGTTATTCGAAAAATAAAACACTGAATTAGCATTTCTATTATATGTACCCCTAAAGTTCAACGGAAATAATTATTTAAAAAAATCCATGTACAAATTAAATATTTAATGAATTCTTCTCTATTCAAACAAGCTGCAAATCCCCAATGCATTTTATTTTAATTACACTGTATAATTTTTAATTTTTTTTTTCTACATTAATTCTTTTTAGCAGAGATATTTACGTGGGCGCTAAACTGTGGACAATGAAATTGAAGGCAATATTACTTTCTGTATGTTATTGCTAACTTATTATTAAAATGAGTTCGAAAGGACGAAAGAAGTAAATAAATTGTCAATCAAAAAAACTTTAATTAAAATTTAATTGTGTCTACTTAATAATTTCCCAGTAAGCTTTAAACCTTCAGTGGTCAATTATTTATTTCAAAAACAACAAAAAATTATTAAATGAAATACTTGATAAAACTAGAAACACAAATAAATTTCATATCCTAAATTATACGAATACCAATGGAAACTGTCGTAGTCTGCGCTTTTGTCTACTACTGTTTTGTAAGAATGAAGGTGACCCTTTCCTTTTAGGAAGAGCTGATACTTGTGCTTTATTAAAATTATATCAAAAAATAATTACGTTTCGGCGAATCAATATATTTTGGTTATTCTGAAGCCCTTAAAATATATAAGCATAATATCTGCTGTCACAAGCGATAACCGCCTAAGTAGACTTAGGAACGATCTGAGTTATGTCTGCTATCACATTCTACTAAAAATGATTTATATTTACGTGAAATCCCTATTTCTCTAACACTGTTTTTTAGAAAATAATTAATGACCTAAGTCGTAATGGAACACTATTACATTTATATAAAAAGTTATTTTTCTCGAGAGCATAATTTTCGACTTAGGCGGTTAATGCTTTTTACCACAGATATTATTCCGTAAATATTTTGGATCGGAAACATTAAAGTGTGGCATATATTCAAACAGATGAACAAATAACGGTGATATAATAGTTTGATTATGGTTTATATTCAGAATCTTGTAATTATTGAAAGTCGGACACACATACCAAGAAAAAAAGTGTAGCTTTCAAGAACTAAAATATTATTAAATACTTTTGAGGTAGAGGTAATATAAAATAAAATTATTCATTAAGAATTAAAAAGTATTCAGTTTTCTTTGATAAATTTAAAATAATTGCAAATTTTTTTATATGATTACACTGTGGAACAAATTCAGGTTAGCAAAAGTTAGGTCGATTCTGAGAGTGAAGTATGAAAGTAGAGGCTAAATTAGAAGACCCGTATCGCGGCATTTGTTTATGTTAGTTCGAATTTTTTTTTAGCCGACCTTCGAACTTTGCAGTCAAATGCCGATTTTTAGCATATGGTTTATATGGTTTTTTGGCTATAACTCGTCGACTAATTGATATGTTTTCAATTTGTAATAGCCAAGTTATTGCTTGAGACCTGTGCAACAATAAAAATTTTTAAAAAATTGATTTAGAAAATTTTTGTGGTACCTATGAAGCAAAATGTTGGAAAAAATATTTTTTTCATGCTTTTGGAAAATATTTTCCACAAAACTAAGTCTTTTTTGCTTTCTGTTTGATCTATAATATGCTTCTCAGTTTCTTCAATAAATCTCATTTGAAAAGAAAACAATCATAATACAAAACTTGCGTTTTCCAGCTTATGCCGTTTTCTTTTCTGACAAAAAATGTTGCATTTTATTTGCACTTTTTTTGAAAAGTGTATTTTTGTATATATACTGAATTAAGAGCAACCATATCTTATACATCAATCGACAGGTCTTAAAGTGCTGTGTTCATAAGATGCAGAAATTTTTGATTATTATCCTCTTTGAAGTCATAGGGTGAAAATATTCAAAAAAGGGGAACAATGGGAAAATATTCTCAGACTATGACCTGGAAGAAGCCAATGGCTGTAATTTTTTGCAATTTACGAGGGCTCGACTTTGAGACGTTTCGATTGATGTATAAGATAAGGTTGCTCTAAATTCAAAATATAGAAGAAAATACACTTTTCGAAAAAAGTGCAAATAAAATGCGACATTTTTTGTTAGAAAAGAAAACGGCATTAATATTAATTTACTTCTCATTTTTTATGTACCAATTTTGTTCAGTGTTGGATTTGAAGAAACATTGAAAAAGAAATTATAAAAATATGGAAAAAAATATATTTTTAAAATGTTAGTTATGAAAAGTTTTAGGTAAAAAAAAATTAAATAAATTAAATTAATGATTTGGCCAGTTGCCGTTTAGCAGGCGGCTGTGGATAAACATCACAACTCTCTCTAATATCTTGGTCATCGTCATCATCATCAGAAAGGTCGATAATATCGTCCAACAGATATTCTGAAATTTCATCTTTGTCTTCCCCTTCTTCCTCTTTTTCCTCGTCTTGCTCTTCTTCAAAGATTTCTTTCCTCTGTACCTGAAATGAAAATAGTTTTCAATCGTTAACATGTTTACATTGTGCACTCTGACAAAGATATTAGAAAAATCTAGGAATTCAAAATATGCACACTCTATAGTTACCTTATTTCAAATGGAAGCGCAGTTTGGTGATAACGTTCGCCTTGCTCATCAGATTCAGTTGGCAACTGTTCAGCGAGTTGATCAAGATGCTGATGCAAGAGATGAATTTTGCACGACATATTAACCCCAATTTCATCAAAAGCTGGCAACATGTTTGCAACAGATTGCCTGTAGTTGTCTTTGCGTTCTTTACTTAAAAGTCATTTAATGACTGCTTTCAATGCGAGCCATGCATTTAATTCTCGGTCTGTCAGAACTTGGTCAAAATCTTGACGACTCATTACTTTCCGTATGTCGGGACCATTAACAACCCCTTCCTGTTTTGGCGTTACTTAGTTTTGGGAAAATGTCTTCGAAGCGGTTGAATACTGCCGCTCATTTTGCGATACATTTCAAAAAAATCTTAGCAATGCCAAGTTTAATGTGGAGTAACGACAACAAAATTTTCATTTTGAGGAACAAGACTTTCGTGTAGCCTATTGTCTTTAGGCCATTTCCGTCCAATGCGACTATTCCAGTCTATTCGAGTCTTAACTGAATCTTCATTTTTGGAATTAGTTCGCTTGTACGAAGTAAAAAAAAACGCTACCTGTACGGTGGTTGAAAACAAAAAAGTTGTTTTACTAATTCCTAATTCTTGGAACTTCCCTTTTTAATCATTTCTACCTAAATCGCTATTTATTTCATGGTTTTGGGATTTTTAATGCAAATTAATCGACTAATACCATTTTCTTTTCAAATGAAATTTATTGAAGAAACTGAGAAGCATATTATAGATGAAACAGAAAGCGAAAAAAATATTTTCAAATTTTCTAAATCAATTTTTTTTTAAATTTTGATTGTGCACACGTCTCTAGCAATAATTTGGCTTTTACAGATTGAAAAAATATCAATTAGTCGACGAGTTATAGCCAAAAAACCAGATAAACAATATGCTGAAAATCGGCATTTGCAAAGTTCGAAGGTTGATTAAAAAAAAACAAGTAAGAAAATTATAGTCGGTCTAGACCGACTATACGATACCCTATACCATGCGTTTAGAAACTCTATCTCATAGGCCCAACTAACTGGACATAGAAAATAAGCAAAAACCGAATTTGAGTGGCATTTTTATTAATTTTTTTGGCTGCAGATATGAAAAAGTTCATATCGGATGCTATATCTATATAGGGACTAGGTCCAAAAATGGACCGATCCTGATCATGTTTGGTAAAGTCTCTTGTATTTAGCAAAAATATATACAAACAAAATTTGAGAAGAATCAGTGTAATATTTTTGTTTTTTAATAGATTTAAGTGAAGATCGGGAAGCAGCTCTGTATGGGGTCAAAGGGATCATTTTTGGACTACTCATTAATGGATGTAATGAATGCATACAAACCCAATTTGAGTAAGATCTATATGACAATTTGGATCTTATGGCAATTTATGTCGATTTCATATGGGTAATTTGTATGGGGGCTAGGTCTGAACATGGACCGATTCTCACCAATTTCAATAGCGTTCATCCCATGGCCGATAAAAGCTTATATACCAAATTTCATCAAAATATATTCATATTTGCGACCTGCAGTTTGATTACAAGCTTTACATGGACACACAGACGGACGGACGGACGGACGGACGGACGGACATTGTTAAATCAACTCAGAAAGTGATTCTGATTCGATCGGTATAATTAAAGATGGGTCTAGGTCAAATATTTATACCCTATACCACTATGTGGTTTGGGTATAATGACTTTGTGCTGCTGTTTGTAACAACCAAAAATATTTGACCCAGACCCATCTTTAAATATACCGATCGAATCAGAATCACTTTTTGAGTTGATTTAACAATGTCCGTCCGTCCGTCTGTGTGTCCATGTAAACCTTGTAATCAAACTGCAGGTTGCAAATATGAATATGTTTCGGTGAAATTTGGTATATGAGCTTTTATCGGCCATGGGATGAACGCTATTGAAATTGGTGAGAATCGGTCCATGTTCAGACCTAGCCCCCATACAAATTACCCTTATGAAATCGACATAAATTGACATAGGATCCAAATTGTCATATAGATCTTACTCAAATTGGGTTTGTATGCGTTCATTACATCCACTAATAAGTAGTCCAAAAATGATCCCTTTGAACCCATATAGAGCTGCTTCCCGATCTTCACTTAAATCTATTAAAAAACAAATTTATTGCACCGATTTTTCTCAAATTTTGTTTGTATATATTTTTGCAAAATGCAAGAGACTTTACCAAACATGAGCAGGATCGGTCCATTTATGGACTTAGTCCCTATATAGATATAGCATCCGATATGAATTTTTTCATATCTGCAGCCAAAAAAATTAATAAAAATCCCAATCAAATTTGGTTTTTGCTTATTTTCTATGTCCAGTTAGTTGGGCCTAAGAGACAGGGTTTCTAAACTCATGGTATAGGGTATCGTATAGTCGGTCTAGACCGACTATAATTTTCTTACTTATTTTGGTTGTTACAAACAGCAGCACAAAGTCATTATACCCAAACCGCATAGTGGTATAGGGTATAAAAAACGCTACCTGTGCGGTGGTTGAAAACAAAAAAGTTGTTTTACTAATTCCTAATTCTAATCGCTAATTCCTAATTCCTAAATCGCTAATTATTTCATGGTTTTGGGATTTTTAACGCAAATTATCGACTAATACCATTTTCTTTTCAAATGAAATTTATTGAAGAAACTGAGAAGCATATTATAGATCAAACAGAAAGCGAAAAAAATATTTTCAAAAAGCATGAAAAAAAATAATTTTTCCAAAATTTTGCTTCATAAGCACCACAAAAATTTTCTAAATCAATTTTTTTTTAAAATTTTGATTGTGCACACGTCTCTAGCAATAATTTGGCTTTTACAGATTGAAAAAATATGAATTAGTCGACGAGTTATAGCCAAAAAACCAGATAAACAATATGCGGAAAATCGGCATTTGCAAAGTTCGAAGGTCGATTAAAAAAAATTCGAACTAACATAAACAAACGCCGCGATACGGGTCTTCTAATTTAGCCTCTATTTTCATCCCTCACTCTTTAAGAATCGACCTAACTTTTGCTAACCTGAATTTGTTCCACAGTGTTATCTTATAACGAAAGCACGTGGGCTTTGGTTGGCTCAAGGAAATTGTTCAAATTAGTACACGTTCAGACCGCGCCGCCACACAAATGTTTCCTATAATTATATTCCAAATGAACGTAAAATACGTATTATGATATTTACCTTGGCAAACTTCGGTTAAGAGTTATTTTTTTTTCTCAAATTAAGTTTCGGTCATACCCCTGATATAAAGAGAGCTACCGAGAATTCATCTAAATTGGTAAATAGTCCAAAATATTACACAGAACTTAGTTGAAGTTAATAAAATTAATTTTTTAGGTATTTTGTTTAACCCAGCATATAATTTACGTTATTTTCCCTCAATTCGGAAGTCTCTAAACGACATTCACTTTCTCAAACCAAAGTCTGATTCATCTTTAGTGAGAAGTTATCAGCCAATATCTTTGTTATCCAATACTAGCAAAGTTTTTGAGTAAGTTACTTTGACTGTATTGACTGTATTATGGATAATTCTGTAGTTAAAACTACTAATTTAGACTTAGATGGCAACATTCTACTGTCGATGGCCTCACAATGCTATCGCTTTTAATCTCTGCTAATCTTAGCAATAAGAGTGCTTCAATAATTCTTAATTTATATTTCGGATAAGAATTTTTTACGGATTGGAGGGAAGAAATTATATATAAGATGTTTAAAACTTTTTTGCTTAATAAAACTGTTTATTCAGATTAAATTTTCATTGGTTTTCCAGTTGAACTTTTTAGGAACATTTCGATAAATTAAATTCCGTTATAGGGGCGTACTGACTGGAGCTCCAGAGGAGTGAGTCTCTGTTCGGGCCAATTTTTTATAATTTTTTTTAATGATTATCCCTGAACCTGTGGCCCGCATTTTATTTGCTGCTTCTAATCTGCATATTGAACTGGCAAATATAATGATAAATTCTTATACTGTTTTATTAGCACGATGTTTAGGTAAATGGAAATTTAAATTAAGTTTTTGCGATAACCCATAACACTCAAGTGATGCCCCCTACAAATGCAGTGCATTGTGTTGATTTAAGGAAAATAATTTAAGGGAAGGAGTACTGTTTGTGGATTTTTTGACTTAAATTTCATTAGATTGTAATTGTCAGGAGAGACTTTATTCCCCCTACAGCTAGTTCGACAGATAAACAAATTTTATCTGTAATGCGTTGTGCGGTAAACTGGACAATAGACTACAAACAGATGTGATCTACTAGAGAAGCGGGTAGAGAGAACTGAAACACGGGCACTTGCAATAAGTTCGCTAATCTCAGAGGAAGATTTCCCATGGTAGTACCTAAAGAACAGTGTAACACAACCCATATTTCGACCATGTGCCAATGAGCCAATAGATTTGGATACCCTACCATCATTAATGAGCATTAAAGCTTTCCTTTGTACACGCTCCAGCAGTTCCTGTCCTTATATGGGAATTGTACTCGTAATCTATTTCCGGTCGGTTTAATGTGGTATCAATTTTAAGGAAATTGAATGGTGAGAATTAATATATGCAGCGCCTTAGAAAACCAAGAAAAAGGCATGTTCATTCTAATGGACACCGCATTGAATTCTCATGCCCAGAACATCAAGAATATCCGATTCCTCAATACCTATACCACCTTTATATATAGATGGAATTGTTGAATCAAAGGGCCAATGCATCGACAAACAACATCGAGTCTTTTTCGCATTGAAATCAACCCTATTCGCTTTACTTCACTCGGGGAATGTTAATTAAGTGTGTCACTCATTAGACTATGGAACAAAATGGGTGTTATTATCTTGGGCGTCGATGATACCTAGATCAGACTAATGGACTAGGTAAGTATAGTAAAACATGCTGGGGGCTGTGTGGGTTAAGTCAAGTTTTATGGCCGTTTAAAATTTTCATTTGTTCGCCATCACTGTACAATATAAGGCGCAAAAACCATTATAAGCTTTGTTCTCAGCTTAATTCTGAATTCGGATGTGCAATTTTATGGGGATTTTTTTTTTTTTGTATAACATGCTAACCCTCTGTTGGCCTGTTTTAGGGGTCATTTAAGACCTACATTTTGAATATATACAAAAAAAGTCCCCTAAAACTTGCATTTAGAGGGTTCAAAAATACGGCGAATATATTCAGCTGAAATTTTCACTATATGCTGCTGAAGACAAAAAATTCATTCAACGATGGTAAATCGTGAAAATGGTGAATTTTATTTTATCAAGCCTATCCGTATACGATGGCAAACGGATAGCAGGATTCCAGCGCAGACCAAATTATGGACAAATTCCTTAGCTCAACGTTTGATGAAGGCGAGAACTACTCTGGCCTTGTTGGCAGTCAAGGTTAAGTGTGATACAAAACTAAGTTTTGGATCAAGTAGTATAACAAGATCAAGAAATGTATTGACCAGTTCTAGTTGGTATCCACCCAATGAATAAGTAACAGTGATGAAGTTGTTTCTGGAAAAGCGCATGCATTTATTTTTCTTTTAATTAACATCCATTAAGTTCTGACTGTACCACAAAAAGAAGTTGCTCAAATCTGATTAACGATAGGCACGTTCAGCACATTGATTGTAGCAGTAGCAAATTTTTATATGATCAGCGTAAATTAGAATATTACTGAAGTTTATAACTTTGGGGAGATCATATATAAAAAAATAAAAAAGAACGATATTATTCTCCACTACAGGCGATAATGTTAGATAACAATAATGTAGTTTTTAATAATTCTATAACTTCATTTCATGTATAAATAAAACAGTTTATAATGCATTGAAACATTAATCTAATACATAGGTCGGCAAAGCGTAAAATGAGGTTGTGTGTGTGAGCGAACTACCCAGCAAACACGAAATCGAGCGTTTTAAGTTACCATTACCAATATAGAAAAGAAATTAACAACGAGATTGATATACAAACGGAACTTTTAATACTACCAAGCTGATTTATTTACACATACAAATTCTCTGTATTTATACTGTTATGACAATTTCTTATTAATAAAATGTGTTCTAAATTTGACGAACTTAACTTATAGCGTTGCTTGGAAGAAATGGATTTTAAGTCAGAAAAAATTTGTTCACAGAGGTAAATATAAGGAAAAAACGATAAACATTTTAAATAATTTTTTCTTTGTTCGGGAAATGCGAATTTATCCAAATTTATTTTTCGTAATTATTTATCAATTTGAAATGTTTGTTGGGGAAGTATTGCTGAAAAAAATAAAAATGCATCCGCCGCATGTGCATACATCGCTGTCTCAACGACGACTAAATGAAAGAGCATAAGTATATGTGTGATGTGGTCTCTGCACAATTGTGCTATGAAATGCCGACCACTGATCTAATACTAGTATGCCCTGTAGCGCTTCGCTACGACTTACCAAGTCTTATCGACAAGTTTTATTTCATAATCAATTTTTCCTACGAAGTTTGTGTTGTGCAATTAAAATATACGGCCTCATGTTCATTTTAGGAATTAAAGGATTAAATATAATTAAAATATATTTCTTAATTTATATATATTTCTTTTATTTCGATCAGTGTTGCCATAATTTGAAATTGAAAAGATGCTAAATTGCAAAAAGAAAAGATGCTAAAACGTACTGGAGTCAAAATAAAAGATGCAAAATTTTTTTTTAAATATTTATTACGTTTTGATTGTAAAAATTAAGTACTTATTAATTAATTCTTTGGGTTTTAAATGGAAAAATGAATATAAAATATACGTTTCAATTTATATTTTTAAAATTTGAAATAAAATTATTTTGAGTTTTTTTAATTTTAAATTAAATATTTTAAATTTCAAATATAACAGAATTAACACTATCAAAAGATAAAATAATTGGTTTATGGAAACTAATATTTCTGTGATATCTTCATCTTCAAGTTGTTCTTGGCTCTTATATTTTTCTGACGATCGACCTTCAACGACATCGCTCGGTATATTGGAAGTGTAACAGCACCCATTTTTCAATTTCAAACCTTCTTTTATACGTATTACAGAACATAACAACTCGGATTTTATACTGTTGCAAAGTTTGCTTTTAACTAAAGTCAGTAAATTAAAAGAACGTCCAACTCCGGCATTTGAGAAATAACCAATAAAAACAATACAAATGTGGACTTTTACTAATAGAATTTTTGTTAACTTCAATCTATAAGGAGGTTGTATTCAGTGCTGTATCCCAATATTGTTCTGTGATATAACTCAATTGGATTTGATTTTTTTTTTGCTTCAGATGATCTATATTTAAACTCTTTTAATATATTGGTTATCGGTTTTTTACCCGGTTTAATGTGTTTTGTATTGAGAATTTTTGCATTTTTTTAATGCAATTATATTTTTTGGTAATCGACTTTTTAATTCATTAAAATCTTCTATTTCAAAATGTTTGTTATATTTGTTGAAAGAAAGCAGAGAGGTCAGAAGATAAGTACAAAAATTTCTCGTACTACACTTTGAGAAATTTAAACATATCAATATCATTAAAATTAAAATTATATATATTCAAAAATAATGAAAAAAAATTTAAAAAAAAGAGATGCTAAAACCAACTTTTGATGTGTAAACATCTATACGCGCAGGGGGGTAAATTTCTATTTCACAATACAATCACAAAAACAGCGTAACATGTGAGCTCACGCTGTGAGCTGTAAGAAAAACCGGTGTGACTTAAATTGTGTTGGTGAAAAAATTATGATATAAAATTGTTTCAGCTAATTCAACAACCCTTTGCTGTAAAACGACAAAAATTTCACAATGTAAACGTATAACATATACATACTTTAACAACCCCACAAGTATAACCAGAGTCCCTGCAGTTGATTGCTATATGTGATACATATATGACGCTTTCTGTTTGATTTTAAAAAAGTGACAAAAAAATCTTTAATTATTCGATGTTTACACATCTCCCCTGTGCTCGGACTCACTTGATTTTTTTTTAATTAATAAAAGATGCTAATTTATCATCCAGCATCTTTTCATAAATTTTGGATGCTAAGCGACAAAAAAAGTTCTAAATTTAGCAACTAAAATGCTAAAATGGCAACACTGATCTCAATGCTTGCTGATATACAATATTTTTTGTTTTTTCGTTCGGTGCAAAAATTATCAATTTTTTCGCCGTTCCTACTCTGGAGCAAGTTACATATACATAGTTGCCCATGGGAAGAACATGAATTTTGCAAATTAAATCTGGCAACACTTAACTGTTGGCCTTGCAATTAGAATTTCATTTCGCAAATTTTCATATTAGCGATTTTTCATTTTGACGATTTTTGATTATAGCGATTTTTGATTTTGGCCATTTTTGATTTTGAAGATTTTTGTTCCTGGCCATTTATACTTTTCGCGATTTTCGGTGTTGGCTATTTTTGATTTTGGCGTTTTTTAAATTTGGCGATTTTTGAGGTTGGCGATTCCGCCCATATTCCCCACGACCACTCACATTACTAATTAAAAGAACCTCATAATTTTTGAATTATCCTGCACAATTTATATCTGATGGATTCGTGCAAAGTGTAGAGTAGGCATATAACTTTTGGCAGTTTTTGCAAATATCAAATTTTGCCAAGCAAGGCTGAATAGTCCATGGAAAAATATGAATAATTGCGTTTTTACTTTTTCGCGATCGTTAAAAAAGGTTCCGCACCAAATGCGATGAAGTTTGGAATTAGGATTTTTTTCAATGCAAACTGTTGAATTGCAGGGTTGCAAACTGTCATACAATACACAGATTATTTGGTAACCCTTAAAATGCCCATTCTATTTCATTTAACGGGAATATATAATTTTTATTGTTATTGATTATTTCCCATATGTATTTTTAAAACTAAAATGAAATTTAAAAAAATAAAAACGCTGTTGAAGAAAATTCCAAAGTCTGGACCAAGAATTTGGTAAAACGTCAAGAAATACAAATGCCAAAGCAGAAAGATGTTACTGGAAGGTTTTATGGCTTAGCAAAAGAAGGAAAGAGTAAAGATAATAGGTATGCTAAAATATCTGAAGAAATTTTTAATTTGTGGATAAAACTTAAAACAAAACAAATTAGTGTGGGAGGTATTAAAAAAAAGTTAAAGGGATGATATTATCTTACCAAAACCATTTAAAACGTCCAAATCACAGCAATTTTAATGAAATATTTGATGTATCCAGTGAAATAGAATCTTTTTCTGAACAAGAACCTGTCCAAAATATAAATTCTGATGATTCTGATTTATCATCAATATCTGAAGATCATACTGATGAAAATCTAGATGATAACTACAAACCCCCAGGCAAACAAAATAACTTAAATTGTCGTTAAATCCAGCTGTAACGTTGGTCAACAATGTGAACGTGAGCACCAAAAAAGCAGCTAAGATTTGCAAACAATTGGCTGCGTCTGGAATAACCATTGCCACCCCAACACAACCAGGCATATACAAAGCTGTGATAAGATCCGCTAAACAAAAAGAAGAAGAACTGGCTAAAAAATTGAAAAACCAAGATTGGTGTCTTCACTTCGATGGAAAGAAGATTGGAAAGAAAGAAGTTCAGGTTATAGTTATCAAAAACGAATATAAGGAAGTAAAGTTAGGTGTTCTTGTGCTTGATAGTGGAAAATCGCTTGATATATTTAACAGTATCAAAGATACGTTGGATAGGTTTGATTTGTGGAATTCCATCAAAATGAAAGTTTGTGACACGACTAGTGTAAATACCGGAAACAAAAATGGCGTTGTAAGGTTACTTAAAAACTACTTCGAGTCAATTTTTTTACCACCACCGCAATATGTTGGTTCTCAGCACCATATCCTGGATTTGGTACTAAGATACGTCATGGATGAGATTTTAGGTGGGAAAACATCATCTCCTAACATTCATTATGATTTTGTTGTTGAGCTACAAAATAACTACATACATCTCAAAAATACCTTCAATCAAAACGATGTAGTTATGAAATGCATGGACATTAAATGGCGTGGTGATATGCAATTTTTGTTTGAGCTCGGCAAAGCATTCAGATATTATAATGAAAATGGAAGTTTTCCATTCATTAACTTTAAATCATTACCACCAATGAGTAATGCCCGATGGAACTCCAGAGCAATATTTGCCATCTTGGCATTTATTCTTCTTCCAAATTATCGGGAAAAGCTTCTCTCTATCTGCAAGTTCATATGTGGTCCATGGTATGATGTATAGTTTTCGGATCACTGTTTCCTTACAAATAACTTTTCATCATTAAAAAACTCTCTTACACCATTTAAGAAGGCTCAAGAATGTTTTTTACGGCACTGGGTGCAAGAACCATGTGCAATTAATAGACAGCAGCGCAGCAACATATGTGCCGAACGAGCTGTGAATATAGTGCAAAACTTATTTCCGCTATGCAAATCAACGCGAACTCTAAACTTAAAATTTATTTCCTGTAACACCTAGTTTGTACTTTTCTTTTATTAATATTGTTATGTTGTTTTAAAATTGTTAAAAAAAAAAAAATAAAAAAAAAACTTGGAAGGTTTTAGAAATCGCATTCGGTGCGGAAGGTTTTTGTTTCTAACTGACCTAAGATAACGTTTTTTATTATCAAAGCTCGAGATATATGGCATTTTATATATATGCTTTTTATGGGAGGTGCCACGCCCACTTATCCGATACGCTCATTTTTGGCATGGCTACTAAATTAAATAAAAGGTGAGATAACATAAATTTTTAAAGCTATCTCTGTCACAGTACTCAATATATAAGATATGAACAGTTCACTTTATATGGGAAGTGCCACGCCCACTAAAATATCAAAAAAATGTATAGCCTATGTCAATCCTTAAGGACCTATTGGAACCAATATATTCCTCATAAAAAGAGCAGCGCATCTGGTGATGTCAGTCTTTCTATCTATTTGATGAAAACATTCTTCTGTTCGCAATATGTGGAGTGGATTGTATTACTTTGGTTAAAAATATTTTCCATGATTTGCAGCAGTTTTTTTTTTTTTTTTTTTTTTTAATTTAGAGCAAATTGGTCAGGAATGACATATGAGAATGTTGCGAATGTTGCGAGAAAATTTCATAGAAGAAAGTAAAAATAATGATGTTGGCTTTCTGTTCTCGTTGTTTTTTTATACCACTGTACGAATGTTTATTGGTAAGAGGAACAGAATGACCAACATGTTTATAATAACTATTACTTTCCTTCAACAAACAATAATGTAATTGTAGGTGTTTAGTAATTGCTTTCAATTAAGAATGTAAGAAAATACCAGAAATGTTTCTTAATGACCTTACTAGTTTTAAACATCATTAAAGTTAAGACAATATTATTGTTTATTATATTGTGTTTAGAATAGGGGTGGAGGATACCAAAGATTCGGCACAGTCGAATTTAACATTCTTACTTTTTTTCGAATATGAAAATGTATGTACAGATATCTTTACTTTTAGAAATGTTATATAGAACAATCTATTAAACAGAATACAATTATTTACTTTATTAATTTCACATTTACGGATTTGTTATAAAATTATAACAGAATGAAACAAAACTTTAAGCTCCACAATACAGTGACCGTTTACTATTTATATAAGTAATGTAGTAAGTAGCGTTCCTGTTTCGTCTTCATTATTATGCAATTTATATTACTTTTTTAAATGCTTTTCCTGAGCATTATTATTTTTTTTTTTTTTTTTTTGTTGCAAATGTTACATTAAATAATACAGTAGTAGAATAAAGAGTTGTGCAAAAGTTTGCATGTTTTGAATAACGTTTGTATTTTTTATTTTGTTTTGTCTTCTTTTGTTAAACATTTCTGATGCTTAACGTTTTTAGAATGTTTTGTTCTGTTCTACGGAATTTTAACCCCCCAAGAGATCTAAATTTTTGTTCGAGTTTTTACTTGCAACTACGTTTTTCGTTGTTTTTATATCAGAGTTGTGTTCATTTTTAAATTTGCTTCGAAATTTATAATTTATATAGTTCTCCATTTGTATGTGTGTAGCTGTTTTCCTCCTTCCGTTGATGCATTGTTTTGCATCAACTTCTTTTTGTGTTCGCAACAAACGAACCATTAATTTACGCCATGATTTTAAATTAAGTAAAATGACATTCATTTTTTTAATTTATTTTTCATACAGAAGGAATTCATAATAAGTAATTTAAGTTAATAATGTATAATATAAAAATTTAGAAAAATTTCAAAATAGATTTATATTTTTTATACTATCCACACCACCATGCAGTGTGTTACTCCATTTGTATCGCATCAAATATTTTATTTGTGACCCCAAAAAAAATTTCAAGCCCATAAAGCAATGTCGTCTGTCCGTCTGTATGTTGAAATCACGCTCATTGAAAAAATAAATTATTTTCATGGGTAATATTAGAATAATCATGTTTGCCACTATTTCGAGCAGGTGGGTATTGAATTTCAACCCAATGGCCGAGCTGATGTCAGACACGTTTGCCAAGTCACATTCTCAATTTAATAACTCTAAGATATAACTGAAACTCAAGAACCATTGATGATTTCTCAATTCAATTTTCGGAAATAAGCACATTTAATTTGAATTTGATGTTAGTTTGCTTGTTGTTTTTATTAACCAAATATATTGAAAAATCAGGCCTTCTTGTCTATTAGTCTTGTTTTTGGAACACTGGTGGAGGGGTACCAAAGAATCGGCGAAGGCGAAATATTTCGTAGTTCGTAGTTCGCAACAAATAATTGTTTTTTATTTCTCTTTTTTTTAAATTGTTTACTTATTTAACATTTGAATATTTTCTTCATTGCGCTTCCATTACATCAAAAAAATCTTTTCTGAATATTATTTTCTTACCAAAGTTTTCTGCTCTTGTCTGTTGTGAAGTGCCTGAATAAATAATGTTCTGGCAGTTTTGCATTTCGAGCTTTAGACTGACATTCAAATATTACCAGACATTTATCTCGTCAAAATGCAAATTTATATAATTTTGTTGTTGTTGTTGTATGCGCTTATATTAAGCACCCAAACAGAACAAAAATAAAAATAAATAATGTTAAACTAAGTGGATGATGTACATGAATATCGAAAAGATAAATTAAGTTAATATAAAAAAGTTAAACTTAAAGTTAAAATTTTAATTTATAACATAGAAATCACTTTAAGTGACCTTGAAACGCGTGAAACGTTTGCCTTTTACAATTTACCTCTATTTTATGTATTTTCAGGTTAATGTTAGTAACACTTGGACGATGCCACAAGAGGGTCTCAATGTATTTTATCGTTTCTTTCGTGATCGAATATCTTGGTTTGAAGCCGATGCTGTTTGTCAATTTCATCATGCCAATCTTGTGACAGGTATGGGCATTTACTAAATAAATTTATAATAAAAAAAAAATAAATAAAAAAACATGAACCTTAAAAAAACACCAACAAACATTAAGCAGACCTCGAGCAATTTCTGTTCATATTTATAAATGTCACCGCCAACACTTTGAAAGCATTTTTAAAAGCAAACTGTCGGCATAACAAAATAAAACACACACAAAATTTACCTTTCGTCTAGCAGGTAAATGATAGACAGACATATAAAAGTACCGTGAAAGAGGAAATGGTCAGACTGTAAATGACATATTGAAAGAAAAAATATTTCAAAATGAGAAAGCATTTAAAATGGCCGACAGCTGGTAAACTGAAGGCAGAAAATTGTGAACTCTTAATAATTATTAGATAAAAAAAAAATCAAAACCTTAATTCAGATTTGGTTTATTTTGTGCCATCCCAGAAATATGGTAATAAAATAAAATTGGAAATGTATGTGTTTCGAAAGTATAGTTGGTAAATGCTTTATTAAAATTGAATACTAACTTAGAACTCTTCTCAAAGTTGCGTCACTTTTCTATAATATATCCTTCGCTTTATGGAGGGGAAAAAAGTGTTCAAACTGTCGGTCTCACCCCCTAAAAATATGCGAATAGCAAAAAAACTGAGAAATACAAAGTTTTGGGACAATCAAATAACGTTTAGTCGTGGCGCAAAGCGATTGAAAATTTCAAGTGTGTTTTTATGGGGAAAATATGACTTTTTTTCCGATTTTACGAAAATTTCGTTCTATACTTAAATTTTACCGACAAGCTGTTATATAATTCGGGATCAGTATTAAATTATCCTTTCAAAAGGCTATAAAACTTCAAAATCGAATAAAACCTCGCCAAGAAATAGCAAATGCCCCAGACCACTTTTGTGCCAAAAAAAACTAGGTCATGAAATTTGATGGCATTTTTTTCAACTTTGAGAAATTGATTAAAGCCATCATTCTTTTTTGGTCTCTATACTTATAAGTACTCAGATATGAAGTATTGCTTTATTACCGCGTTGTTAACCTATTGCGCATTGAGACCGAAAATTGGTAATTTTTTTGATAAAATTTTGAATACTCCTTTTTCAAGTTTGAAAAAATTTTCTTAAACAAAATTTAAAAAAATTAATATATTAATTTAAGGTTTTATTAAATACATAATGCAGATTAACTGTGTGAATTTTTAAGTAAATCCCTCAGCCAGAAATTTTTTGACAAGGATTTTATTTTTGCGGATTTCGAGAAAACTTGGATTTTTGTGAAATATTCTGTAAATATACTCTTTCTAAATACTTTGTATCAAAAATTCATCACTTTTCTACTTTTAAATGTTACATTTTATCTCAATAGCCTAGGGTTTCGGAAAAAAATAATATGACTCCATTAACCCTTTTGGAATTGGGGTCACATATGACCCCAAACTAATAAAAGACAATTTATTCAAAAAATTCATATATTTTGTAAGTGCTGTCCAATTTTTATATGCGACGCTTAAAATATAATAACCAAATGTGTAGAAGTTTCGTTTCAAAAATATTGGATAAATCCGAGAACGTTAACCCATTATTTGCCAAGGTCAGATTTGGATTGTAAGATATTTTTAAATAAAAATTACCGAAAACGAGTTTTTTTATTACACTCGATGAAACCACTATGTAGAATTGAAGAAAAATAATTCGGTTAATTTTTTTTTATTTAACCCTTCAGTGCTCCTGAGATCAAAATTATCCATTGTGATATATCACTGGTGCAATTGTCTGCTTATTGCTCGCGAATATATATTAAAACAACTTTTAACCAATTTTGTTATAAAATTACTTTATATAATAAAGTAATAGTTGAATTTCTGGCGGTCTCACTCACCAATTTGGTGGATATTGATAAAAAACGCCAAAAAAAAAAAAAATTCAGGTCAATCGGTGAAGATGTCATTACTTATAATGGTTGACATTTTTGATTTTCAATAATCGGTCGCTTTATATTATCTTCAATGTCACCTACATCTTTTCAAACTTCTAACATTTTATTTCCCAGTATTAAATAGTTTATTAAATAAAAGTAAATTTCAAATATAATAATATGTATAAAAGGTAATATTAAATTAATACTCTTAATGGAATACATTACAAAATTAAATAAAAGTGAATTTCAAAAAACGTTCTATTTTTTAGACATATGACTTAAGTTGTTTTAATTTATATTCGCGAGCAATAAGCAGATAATTGCACCAGAGATATATCACAATGGATAATTTTGATCTCAGGAGCACTGAAGGGTTAAATAAATAATAATTAACCGAATTATTTTTCTTAAATTCTAAATAGTGGTATCAACGAGTTTAATAGAAAAACTCGTTTTAGGTCATTTTTATTTTAAAATATCTTAAAATCCAAAGTTGGCCTTGGCAAATAATGTGTTAACGTTCTCGGCTTTATCCCAACTTTTAGGAACGGTAGTTCTGCACATTTGGTTATTATATTTTAGGCGTCGCATCTAAAAATTCAACAGCACTTACAAGATATTTGAATTTTTTGAATAAATTGTCTTTTATTATCTTGGGGTCATATGTGACCCCAATTCCAAAAGGGTTAATGGAGTCATATTGTTTTTTTCCGAAACCCTAGGCTATTAAGATAAAATATAACATTTAAAAGTAGAAAAGTTATGAATTTTTGATACAAAGTATTTAGAAAGAGTACATTTACAGAATATTTCACAAAAATCCAGCTTTTCTCGAAATCCGCAAAAATAAAATCCTTGTCAAAAAAATTCTGGCAGAGGGATTTACCTAAAAATTCACACAGTTAATCTGCAACATGTATTTAATAAAACCTTAAATTAATATATTAATTTTTTTAAATTTTGTTTAAGAAAATTTTTTCAAACTTGAAAAAGGAGTTTTCAAAATTTTATCAAAAAAATTTCCAATTTTCGGTCTCAATGCGCAATAGGTTAACAACGTGGTAATAAAGCAATACTGCATATATGAGTATTTATAAGTATAGAGACCAAAAAAGAATGTTGGCTTTAATCAATTTTTCAAAGTTGAAAAAAATGCCATCAAATTTCATGACCTAGTTTTTTTTGGCACAAAAGTGGTCTGGGGCATTTGCTATTTCTTGGCGAGGTTTTATTCGATTTTAAAGTTTTATAGCCTTTTGAAAGGACAATTTAATACTGATCCCGAATTATATAACAGCTTGTCGGTAAAATTAAAGTATAGAACGAAATTTTCGTAAAATCTGAAAAAAAGTCATATTTTCCCCATATAAACACACTTGAAATTTTCAATCGCTTTGCGCCACGACTAAACGTTTTTTGATTGGCCCAAAACTTTGTATTTCTTAGTTTTTTTGCTATTCGCATATTTTTAGGGAGTGAGACCGACAGTTTGAACACTTTTTTTATTAAGGGTCACCCTAATATCCATATTTCAGTAAATTTATCATGATAAAGTTTTCAGTACAATATCAATATCTTCTGAAATGACAGAAACCAGTCCGATTAGGAATACAGTGTAGTTATGAATTTGTGGAAATATATACCTTCTTCTTCTCCACCATGCACCATTAAAAAAAAATAAAGTTCCGACTACTACTACCATGGGCGTAGCCAGGTAGGGGCAGGGGGCACCTGCCACCCTACGGCTTCCAAAATGAAGTCAAAATTCTGGGAAATTATTATTCGTGACATCTCTATTACAAACATGTATTTATAAAACCTTTTACCGTAACGTTATGTTTATTTTATACCCATAACAGTACCAAAATATGAAAATACATATGTATAAAATATGTTCACGTAAGTAATTATGTGGATGTTTTGCATTCAAATATAAACTATTTACTCTTTATTTCTTTGTGAATAGAAAAATAAGCCCTGTTGATGTCGCTAGTCAGCCTACAGAAATTACGCCACTACGCGGCACTAGCATCGTCAATGGTCATTTTCGACCGGCGTTAATTTTTTTCTTGCCGCCCGAGGGGTTTAAACCCCTGCCAAACGAAAATAAACAATGGCAGACATTCTAAAAAAATTTGATGATAAGTTAACATTGTCATAAAAAAGTAAAGTAGTAGTAAAAGTAAAAGTTAATTTAAAGTGACAATAAGTGTTAATAAAAGCAAACATTGTGCCAATTGCCTTACTAACACAAAAAGAAGCCAATAAAACGTTAGATAAGTTAAAAAGGGGAAACTAAACCACAATTAAATAAAACCAGTGTTTCATAGAGAGCGTAGGTGGACTTTCAACCAATCCGTAGGACACCGGGTAACCACCCATATTTTTACCCGGCAGTATTCACTCAAGTGGCAGCAGATCCTTGGCCTGGCAGTCCGGTCAATTTTGACAGCAACTGCAACAAGAAAACTACTGATTATCGGCACGGTATTCCGGCCAAGCTATTAGCAAGCCAGACAAGCTCAGACGTGCCTTCGAGGACTGTAAAATATAATGGATATTAGAAACTTTTTTCGAAAAGGTAAGCTTTACGATAATGTTTTCATCATAGCATTTCTGCGAATAATTTGATTAATTCTGCCACCATTTTGAAGGTATCACTTCCGTTAAGAGGAAAACGAATCGTGAAAGTAGTAGTGGAAGCGATAACAGAGACAATACTCAATTGCCACAATCGTCTGCGCCGGAAGTGCCTTCTACACTCAGTATAGAAATCGATTCAAATGATGGATGCCACATAAATAACGTGGGGCGTTTTGTTGGACAAGCTCATCAATTGTCAGCTGAAAAGAAAAAGAGTATTCTGCTCCGACCATGGGTGGCTGAAGTTAACAATGATTTTCGGAACGATGCACAAAGCTTACAAAGAAAATTTAACTATGCTTGGCTAGACCAGTATGCACCGTGGCTAGTCTATTCCAAGCTTTTAAAAGGTGCTCTTTGCAAGTACTGTGTACTGTTTCCACCAGCTCCTGGATCTGTCCGAGGAGTTTTAAGTTCATTTATGATACGGCCTTTTTTTTAATTTAAAAATACTCATGAAGATTGCAAAAAGCATACTACCACAAGCCTTCACCTGACTACAACCGCTGCAGCAAAGGCTTTTACTGAAAATGTGCCTATAGATGTGCACTTACAAAATAGTCACGAGAAATAAAAAGAAGACAATAGAAATATAATATCATCAGTTATTTTATGTGTGGTGTTTTGCGGAACGCACGATATGCCACTCAGGGGCCAGGAACAGGATGGAGGCGTTCTATTAGATTTAATAAGCATGAGTATCGAATCTGGTGACACTGTATTGAAAAGCCATCTTGAAAAATGCCGACGGAACGCAATTTATACCTCACTACAAATTCAAAACAAGTAAGAAAATTATAGTCGGTCTAGACCGACTATACGATACCCTATACCATGCGTTTAGAAACCCTATCTCTTAGGCCCAACTAACTGGACATTGAAAATAAGCAAAAACCAAATTTGAGTGGGATTTTTATTAATTTTTTTGGCTGCAGATATGAAAAAGTTCATATCGGATGCTATATCTATAAAGGGACTAGGTCCAAAAATGGACCGATCCTGATCATGTTTGGTAAAGTCTCTTGTATTTTGCAAAAATATGTACAAACAAAATTTGAGAAGAATCAGTGCAATATTTTTGTTTTTTAATAGATTTAAGTGAAGATCGGGAAGCAGCTCCATATGGGCTCAAAGGGATCATTTTTGGACTACTCATTAGTGGATGCAATGAACGCATACAAACCCAATTTGAGTAAGATCTATATGACAATTTGGATCTTATGGCAATTTATGTCGATTTCATATGGGTAATTTGTATGGGGGCTAGGTCTGAACATGGACCGATTCTCACCAATTTCAATAGCTTTCATCCCATGGTCGATAAAAGCTTATATACCAAATTTCATCAAAATATATTCATATTTGCGACCTGCAGTTTGATTACAAGCTTTACATGGACACACAGACGGACGGACGGACGGACGGACGGACGGACATTGTTAAATCAACTCAGAAAGTGATTCTGATTCGATCGGTATAATTAAAGATGGGTCTAGGTCAAATATTTTTGGTTGTTACAAACAGCAGCACAAAGTCATTATACCCAAACCACATAGTGGTATAGGGTATAATGAGTGGATAAAAATTGGCGGCGAAGTTATAAAATGTCATATTATATCCGATGTTAAAAAAGCTGATGCTTTCTCCGTATTAGCAGCTGATATAGCTGGGAAAGAGCAGCTTGGTTTGCGGTTTTATGATAAAACAATATGAATACTAAGAGATGAATTCGTTGGATTTATAGAGCTAACATCACAAGACGCTTCCACCATTGCTGCAGAAATTGACAATTTTTTGATTAACAACGAACTCACACCAGAATATGGCGTTGGATTTGGATTCGATAGTTGTTCTACAATGGCAGGTAAAGAAGGCGGAGTTCAAGCCATTTTAAGAAAAAAATATACTCGCGCGCAATATTCCATTGCTCTAGCCACAAGCTGAATCTTGTTGTGAATGACGTAAACTTGGTTCCAGAAATAAAGAGTACTATTTCGACTACAGAAGATGTTATCAACTTTTTCCGCGAATCAACAACGCGTAGAAATTATGCTCCTAATATATCACGCTTGTGTGAAACAAGATGGTCGGAAAAGTATAAGGCAATCAGAAAATTTTCTGAAAATTTTACTGATATTGCCAAAGATTTAGACAAGCTGTCAATAGAGGGAAACGCAAGCACAAGAAAGTCTGCATACCAGTTGTATTCTGCGTTGACGAAGCCAGTGGAACCTACAGCAAACGTTTTGCAAGCAAAATCAATAGATTTCATAGCGGTTGCTCAGCACATTGAAAGTATTTTGGACGTACTTAAAAATGATTGTATAGATGCAGATGGAATCACAGAAGAATTGATGAGCAAATCGCGTATGATAACTACCGATCTAGGAGTAGAAATGTCTCTGCCACGTTTCGTTGAAAAACAAAAAAACAGAAGTAATCCTCCAGCAGCCAATGAAAATGAGTACTAGCGACGACCTCTTTGCAAGTACGATTTTCGAATGAAAATACTCCAGCTTTTGCGCTTTCTAGGTTGCATCCATTGCATATGGTTAATTACTCTAGTGCAGAGGTATATAACAACTCGAAGCATTTTCCAAAGATATATGTTCTAGATATCGGTGGTGAATTGATTCATTGGTACAATCTGTGGAAGGAAAAGAATTTGTGCGAACAAGACTTGAAGAATATTCAAGTAATTGACCTATTTAAGAACACAAACGAATTTCTAACTTCAATAATGAAATATATTTCTATTTTGAGTGCCTTACCATGCACAACAGTAACTGTGGAGCGTTCCTTTAGTACACTACGTAGAGTCAAAACGTGGTTGAGGAGCACGATAGGAGAGGAAAGGCTTTCCGCATTATGCCTCATGAGCGTGCATAGAAAATTTGTTAATGAGAACCGGAAGATGATTGAAAAGGAAATAGTTGAAAAATTTACAGAATTTCAATTCAATTAAATATTCTTCCTTTATTTACATATTTTAACAAATTTTGATATTTACATATGAGATCTTATCTTTACATATAGATATTGCAACAAATAATACATAGGATCTAGAGATATTAAATAGTTTTTATATTATTTTTAATGATTTTTAAAGGAAAATGGGAGGAAAAAACCTTTATATGATTTAATAACTTCAAATACTATCTGAAAATATTTATATGCTTATAGAAGGTTTATTAGAAATAATAGACCTCTATAAGCATATAATTTTCAATTTGGTGATTTCTTTTTAATTTTACGTTATTTCTCTACATTCTCTTATCAGTGGGTAAGAGGAATTTACAATTTTGGCAAAGTAATTATTGTTAATCCTTGTTATGAAATCGATAATTTTTTCATAACCTGTTTCTTCATGAAGAAGATTTGTAGGATACCTCCAGGGCTTTTTATTTATCATTTTAAGACATTTGTTTTGTATAATTTGTAAGCGTTTTAGGAGGCAGTTGGCAGCGTCACTCCAAATAGGACACGCGTATGTTAATATCGGCCTTATAACACTTTTGAAGAGTAGATTTTTGTTTTTGGGGTTTAGAAATGACCTTCTATTTAGTAGTGGCCATAATGCTTTAAATGATTTTATAGCTTTTTGGCACGTAGCCATAATATGTTGTTTAAATATAAGCTTCTTGTCCAAGACAACTCCGAGATATTTGACATCCTTAAGTACATTTATGGTATTATTTCCAATAAGAAGATGACGTCTTGGCAGTCTTTTGGGAGATTTGTTGAATGAAAAAATTATTGTTTGGGTCTTATTTGGATTAATTTTGATTTTCCATTTGTGGAAATATTTACTGCAATTTACAAGTCCCTTTTCCATTTTCTTCAGGAGTGCACTTGTAAGTTTGTTTGGAGAAATTAACGCAGTATCATCTGCGTAATAAGCAATTTTCATATATTTCGGGGCTTTAAAATCGGATGTATATATCGAGTAAAGCAATGGCGACAAGGCTGATCCTTGAAGTAACCCTGAGGTAATGGTTTTTGGAGTTGATGTTTCATTATTAATCGCAACTTTAAAGCTTCTGTCGTGAATGAAATCTGAAATAAGTTTACATAGATATTTTGGTATATTTGCATCAATAAATTTAAATAAGAGGCCATTATGCCAAACGGTGTCAAACGCTTTTTCAATATCTAACAATATTACACCCGTTGAACGTTTATTGTTCTTATTGGTGATTATTTGATTTTTAATTCTGTTTATTTGGTGAGTAGTGCTATGTCCTTTTTTAAATACAAATTGTTCTTTAGCAATAATAGAATTGGTCGTTACAAATTCACTAAGACGAGAATGTAGAATTTTTTCAAATATTTTACCAAAGTTACTTAATAGACTAATAGGTCTGTAGCTGTTTGGGTTATTTTTTGGCTTGCTAGGTTTGTTGATAGCTATAGCCTTAGCATTTTTGAAATGGTTTGGGAAATAGTTGAGTTTGATGCAGCTGTTAAATATTATAACCAGTAATTTTAGAGCTTCGAGTGGTAGTTTCTTTAAGAGCAGGTTGGGAACATTGTCAAAACCAGGGGATTTTGAGGGTTTTATTGATGAGACAATATTCATTACTTCTTCAAGAGATGTATAAATTGCAGATTCAGAACTGGGATTTTCCTTCTTAAAATTATTTACTGTTGTATCTATTAGTGTATCTGCCGAGTGGTTATAGTTCGAAGTAAGGTTATTTGCTTGGACAAATGTATTTGCCAGGACTTCAGCCTTGTCCTTATCAGATGTTATTTTTGTATTTCCATCTTTGAAGTGAGCGATTTGATTTTTTCCTTTTCCTCGCAAGTTCCTGCTTATTTTCCAAAATGATTTATCACCTGGTTTTAAATTGAATAATAATTGAGACCATTTCTTATTGCGCTCCGAATTAATACTTTTATCAATCATGTTACTTAGAAACTTAGTACATTGATTATAAAAAGTTTGCTCGGCTATATTTGAAGATCGTTGGCTTTTTTTTTAAAGCTTCTTCTTAGTTTTATATATTTCACAGTACTTTCTGGTAATGTGTAATTATTTTGTTGAGTTATTTTAGGTGTAGACACATCCCTTGCTTCGAAAACTACATTTATAAATTTTTGGATTTCCTGGTCAATTACTGCCTTGGTATTGTATATATCGGAATATAACGTGATTTTATTGTCTAAAAAATTCATATAAATGTTCCAGTTGGTTGCACTATAATCATAATAATTGAGGTCAACCTGCAAGGCCATTGACCTTTTAAGTGTACATATAATGGAGCGATGGTCTGTTGGTATTTCGTAATCCATTGTTTTTACGTCTATATTTAAAGCGGAGTTGCTTAATATAATATCGACTGTGGATCTTCGCGATTGTGTTGATGGGGGAATAGGATTGGACTATTAGGATAGTGAATAACAAAATTGCTTGATTGCTGTATGTTGTTGAGTGCGATTCCTGCAGTATTATTTGAACGACAATTCCATGAACAATGTTTGGCATTTTGGTCACCAAAAACTATATATTCTTTGGTGGAAGGTGTTAGGTTCAAGATATCAGCACAGAAGTTATGGGTATATCTTGGTGAATATAACGAAGATACAACAATAGGTCTATTATTTATAATAACTTCAATTGAGATGTTTTCGATTGATGAGGTGTTTGATATAAAGAGGTTTTTATGAGCGACAGATTTATGAACTAACAGAGCTACTCCTCCTCCTCTTGCATCTGTTCTCTCACTTCTATATAAATAATAATTTTTAAAGTAGGGTCTATGATTTTCTGAAAAAAATGTTTTATTCAAAGACGCTATTTTAATATTTTCTCGTTCAATTAGTATCTCAAATTGTTTTAATTTAGAAAAGTTTGAAATGCCATTAGCATTCATGTGAAGCATTTTGAATTCGTTTAAATTATTAGTATAATCCATGGGCGTATTTTACCATTGACATTACAACTTTGATTTGTTGTACTTTTGAAGTGCACCTTTGCAAATCATCCATAGCTGTAGTGAAAATATCAAAAAGCTCATTAATGCTAAATAAATCGTTGTTTGTTTTCAGCTGGTTAGCATATGTAGCTTTGGTGTTATTATTGATGTTATTGTTACAATTTGTGTTGTTGTTACTTAAATTTGGGAAATCAACCTTTGGTTGAAATGAAATATTTTGTTGTTGCCTGTTGTTGTTATGATTTTTGGATGTTACTCTTGTTCTAGTTTCCAAATAGAGAGAACGTAACGGAGAGTTGATGTCGTTTGCAGAGTGATCAGTTCTCTCTTTTCCATGTTTTTTACAATTAAAGCATGTAATAACAGCTGGTCTTTTTATACCCTATACCACTATGTGGTTTGGGTATAATGACTTTGTGCTGCTGTTTGTAACAACCAAAAATATTTGACCTAGACCCATCTTTAATTATACCGATCGAATCAGAATCACTTTCTGAGTTGATTTAACAATGTCCGTCCGTCCGTCCGTCCGTCTGTGTGTCCATGTAAACTTTGTAATCAAACTGCAGGTCGCAAATATTTTGATGAAATTTGGTACATAAGCTTTTATCGGCCATGGGATGAACGCTGTTGAAATGGGTGAGAATCGGTCCATGTTCAGACCTAGCCCCCATACAAATTACCCATATGAAATCGACATAAATTGCCATAAGATCCAAATTGTCATATAGATCTTACTCAAATTGGGTTTGTATGCGTTCATTACATCCACTAATGAGTAGTCCAAAAATGATCCCTTTGACCCCATATAGAGCTGCTTCCCGATCTTCACCTAAATCTATTAAAAAACAAAAATATTGCACTGATTCTTCTCAAATTTTGTTTGTACATATTTTTGCAAAATACAAGAGACTTTACCAAACATGATCAGGATCGGTCCATTTTTGGACCTAGTCCCTTTATAGATATAGCATCCGATATGAACTTTTTCATATCTGCAGCCAAAAAAATTAATAAAAATCCCACTCAAATTTGGTTTTTGCTTATTTTCAATGTCCAGTTAGTTGGGCCTAAGAGATAGGGTTTCTAAACGCATGGTATAGGGTATCGTATAGTCGGTCTAGACCGACTATAATTTTCTTACTTATTTCACTTGTGTTAAACGGACACACACTTGTATGATGTTGTTCTGCACATATCATACACGCAGCACTACGATGACAATGTTTTCCGCCATGGCCATACATTAAGCAGTTCCAGCATTGAGTTGGTTTATTTCTGGATCTAGATTTGTATTTTTTCCAAGAAATTATGATACTTGAAATTGTCCTTACATTTTTTAAGGCAGTTGGGTTAAAATTTTTACGAACAAATTGAACTTTGTAAACAGCATTGTTGTTCGAACTGAATTTGGTGACTATTTCAGCCACCGAAGAAGTGGATAGGTTGTAGTTTTTTAACTCTTCGGTGATGTCCTCAGAGTTTATTCGGGGTAAACCGTGTAGAAAGGTTGTGTATAACCTATTATCTTTGGAGCAGAAAATCCGAGGCGTTTATTACTACTTTAGCATAAAAAACAACTTTTTCTTTTTTGAATTAGAAAGGTATGAAAATTAAATTTTATTTGGAGAATGTAAATTTTATTGCAGCTTATGGTATATAGATGCACCAACTTATGTACCCAATATTTTTTTTTTGTTTATGTTTTTTATATTTATTTACATTTTTTTTTTTTTTTTGTATAATATAAAAGCATGTTTTTCACAAAAGTTGTTACAGTAAATGTCGTTACTTATTTACTGAATGAAAAATGTTCTCCTTGCTACTTAAATGCACATGAAAACAAAACATTTAAGAAAATAAATATTAATACTTTGGCTACTGATTTACCTGCATTTATTTTAATTTATTAACAAGTATTTATTTATTTGAATTCCTTCCTGTAGACAAGACATGAAGCATTACATTGCAGCACAGGAGGAATCGTTGTAAGGCAATGACTATTTCAAGAGAAAAATATATCAAAAAATAATATTGTTTTTGTATGTAAATATAATACGGTTTTCTATTAAAGTTAAATTTTTAATAGAAAACTATGATCTCGAACTCAATTATGATTAAGCCACGTAAAAAAATATTAAAAAAAAAAACTGCACCCCTTATATTGATCCTGGCTACGCCCTTGACTACTACTAAATAATATCATTCACAACTTCAAACATATAACAACAATGTGCTTTAGTATTCCAAATATAAACATTTCTAAAAGCAGAAAGGGTTAAATTTAAAATTTTAAGCAAATAGTTCATCAAAATCTTTCAAGCCAATGAAGAATTTAAGTAACAAAAAAAATTCTTAAATATCCTTTTCTTAATATTTTAGTTTAGAAAACACAACTTCAACAGAAAATGTTCCAACAAGTATTAATAAAATTCCTTGGGCAAAATAGTTCTGCCGGAGTCTCAATGTGATTGAAAATATGGCTGAAAGAAAAAATCGTTTTAACTAAAAACAAGTAAGAGTGTTAAATTCGGCTATGCCGAATCTTTGATACCCTCCACCTGGGTTTTACGTTTACATTAATATCTGGAAATATTTGAATATGTAAACACTTTGATAAACCTATTACTGAATTATTACAACAAATGCTCTGAATTTTCAGCATTTTATAGAGGTGTCTACATATTTTAGGTCATAAATTGGCACAATGACTCCCGATTTATCCCATTTTAAATACTAACTTGATCCAGATAATTACAAACAATATTAATTTTAACCAGGTAAATGGTTTATTTTGTAATTTTCTTTTTAATTTAAATTTTTTAATATAAAGGTGCATTTTATTTTTTACAATCCTTTTCAATTTTCCAAACCTATTAGTATAGGGCACATTTGTGAGTCCGCATAGATCAACTTTCAACTCTTACTTGTTTTTATTGTATTATATATATCTTTGTGTCTTTAAATTAATTAAGATAATTAAGATGAAAATATTTAACAAACTGTTTTTTTTAGTTAATATCTGAACATTTTACTGATACAAGGCAAAACTAAAACTGCCAAAAAATTCAGTCAAAACTATTTTGAATGTATTTGTTAAATATCGCATAATTTTTTTCAATTTTAAACTTTAAAGTCTTTTTAAGTCTGGTAATAATTCTATAATATGAAGGAAGTAAATATGTGGATTCTTTAATAACAATGACAAGTATAAAACACTGTTTTGTGCATAACATTAAAATATTATAAATTTGAACATAATTAATTTTAGAAACATAATTAATTTTAGAAAAATGTTCGATTCGTTTTTCGATGATGCTGAAAACACATTAAAGAAATACAGAACATAAAGATTTTGCTTCAGTTAGTTGGATGGCTGGAGCAGGTCAAAGGTGACGACTATAAATGCAAATGCAAGGCTTTTGAAAATATATTAAAATGCGATAAATCAGATCTAAGTATATGTACATGTCATGCTTATAACCACTGTTATAAAAAATCTTTTAAAACCAACAGTATTGCCATAATTTGAAATTGTAAAGATGCTAAATTGCAAAAAAAGATGCTTAAACGTACTGGATGCTAAATTTTTTTTTTTTCAAATTTCATTACCTTTATACTGAAAAATTATATACTTATTAATAAATTCTTTGGTTTTTAAATCGAAAAATTAATATAAAATATATGTTTCGATTTATATTTTTTAAATTTTAATTAAAATTATTTTGAATTTCATCTGAAATTTTTATTAACATCAAATTGAGTTTATTTTAAACTTAAATTAAATAATTTTAATTTTAGAGGGATTTTTTTTTTATTTAAAATATAACAGAAATTACATTATCAAAAGATACGATTATATTAGAATAATTGGTTTATGGAATCTAACATTTCTGTGATGTCTTCATGTTCAAGTTCTTCTTGGCTCTGATATATTTCTGACGATCGACTCTTATCAACGACATCGCTCGGTATATTGTAAGTGTGACAGCACCGATTGTTCAATTTCAATCCTTCTTTTATACGTATTACAGAACATAACAACTCGGATTTTATTCTGTTCGAAATTTGCTTTTAACTAAAGCTATTAAACTAAACAAACGTTCAACTTCGGCTTTTGAGAAAGACAAAACTAATATAGACAATACAAATATTGATAACTCCTAAAATGGATTTTCGCCAATAGAATTTTTCAATCCATAAAGAGGTTGTATTCAGTGTTGTATCCCAGTTTTGTTCTGTGATATAACTCCATTGGAATTGAATTTTTTCTGTTTCAGATGATATAAATTTAAACTCTTCTAATATATTGGTTATCTGTTCTTTTACCCGTTTTAATATGTTTTGTATTGAAAATTTTGGCATTTTTTTAATACAATAATATTTTTTGGCAATCGACTTTCAAATTCATTAAAAACTGTTGTTGGTGTTTACATTCTTCTATTTCAAAATGTTTTGTTATATTTGTTGAAAGAAACGAGCAGAGTGGTAAAAGGAGTAGTACACAAAATTACTGTACTACACTTTGAGAAATAAAAACATATCAATACCATTAAAATTATATATTCAAAAATTATGAAAAAAAAATATAAAAAAAAAGATGTTAAAAGCAACTTTTTATTAATAAAAGATTCTAAGTTAGCATCTAGCATCTTTTGAGAAATTTTGGATGCTAAACGCCAAAAAAAAAGTTGCTAAATCTAACAACTAACAAGTAAGAGTGTTAAATTCGGCTATGCCGAATCTTTGATACCCTCCACCTGGGTTTTACGTTTACATTAATATCTGGACTTCTTGCACTATTTGTAACAAATGTATATAAAATATTTGAATATGTAAACACTTTGATAAACCAATTACTGAATTATTACAACAAATGCTCTGAATTTTCAGCATTTTATAGAGGTGTCTACATATTTTAGGTCATAAATTGGCACAATGACTCCCGATTTATCCCATTTTAAATACTAACCTGATCCAGATAATTACAAACAATATTAAGTTTAACCAGGTAAATGGTTTATTTTGTAATTTTCATTTTAATTTAAATTTTTTAATATAAAAGTGCATTTTATTTTTTACAATCCTTTTCAATTTTCCAGACCTATTAGTATAGGGCACATTTGTGAGTCCGCATAGATCAACTTTCAACTCTTACTTCTTTTTATTGTATTAAATCTATCTTTGTGTCTTTAAATTAATTAAGATAATTAAGATGAAAATATTTAACAAACTGTTTTTTTTAGTTAATATCTGAACATTTTACTGATACAAGGCAAAACTAAAACTGCCAAAAATTTCAGTCAAAACTATTTTGAATGTATTTGTTAAATATCGCATAATTTTTTTCAATTTTAAACTTTAAAGTCTTTTTAAGTCTGGTAATAACTCTATAATGTGAAGGAAGTAAATATGTGGATTCTTTAATAACAATGACAAGTATAAAACACTGTTTTGTGCATAACATTAAAATATTATAAATTTGAACATAATTAATTTTAGAAACATAATTAATTTTAGAAAAATGTCCGATTCGTTTTTCGATGATGCTGAAAACACATCAAAGAAATACAGAACATAAAGATTTTGCTTCAGTTAGTTGAGAGACGAGAAGCTAATGGATGGCTGGAGCAGGTCAAAGGTGACGACTATAAATGCAAATGCAAGGCTTTTGAAAATATATTAAAATGCGATAAATCAGATCTAAGTATACATGCTTATAACGACTGTTATAAAAAATCTTTTAAAACCAACAGTATTGCCATAATTTGAAATTGTAAAGATGCTAAATTGCAAAAAAAGATGCTTAAACGTACTGGATGCTAATTTTTTTTTTTTTCAAATTTCATTCCCTTTATATTGAAAAATTATATACTTATTAATAAATTCTTTGATTTTTAAATCGAAAAATTAATATAAAACATATGTTTAGATTTATATTTTTTAAATTTTAATTAAAATTATTTTGAATTTAAACTTAAAAAAAAATAAACTTAAATTAAATATTTTTAATTTTAGAGGAATTTTTTTTTTATTTAAAATATAACAGAAATTACATTATCAAAAGATACGATTATATTTGAATAATTGGTTTATGGAATCTAACATTTCTGTGATGTCTTCATCTTCAAGTTCTTCTTGGCTCTGATATATTTCTGACGATCGACTCTTATCAACGACATCGCTCGGTATATTGTAAGTGTGACAGCACCGATTTTTCAATTTCAATCCTTCTTTCCTTCTAATATATTGGTTATCTGTTCTTTTACCCGATTTAATGTGTTTTGTATTGAAAATTTTGGCATTTTTTTAATACAATAATATTTTGTGGCAATCGACTTTCAAATTCATTAAAAACTGTTGTTGGTGTTTACATTCTTCTATTTCAAAATATTTTGTTATATTTGTTGAAAGAAACGAGCAGAGTGGTAAAAGGAGTAGTACACAAAATTACTGTACTACACTTTGAGAAATAAAAACATATCAATACCATTAAAATTATATATTCAGAAATTATGAAAAAAAAAATATTATTAATAAAAGATTCTAAGTTAGCATCTAGCATCTTTTGATAAATTTTGGATGCTAAACGACAAAAAAAAGTTGCTAAATCTAGCAACTAAAAAACTAAAACGGCAACACTGAAAACCAAGAACAAATATTCTGTTTGAGTTGTAACATCTCATTTGCAAGCCATTTTAATTAAGGTGCTATTACATGATGTGTTTTTTACATATGTACTGTCAAATTTTCCCACAACAAAAGTTGTACACATCGTGTGTTACATATGAAACATTGTTTATGTACAATACATGAGGAAAGTCACATGTACATTTTTCACTTAGAACAGGTTCTATTTTTGCATGACAAACATATGAAAATACAACACTGCTTGTGGCGAAAGAAAAACAGAGTAAATTATAAAGATTAATATTGAAAGAAAAATAAATTGTTCAATATTAATTAACAATTAAAGAATATATAACTTTTTTTTCACAATAAATTTTTGTAAATTCACAAATTAGGTCAGCTGTTGTTTACATTTAGAGGTTATGTCATACGGAAATACATATGCACGTGTGATAGCAAAAATTATGAATCGTATGTAAAAGACAATTTTGACAGACATGAAGAATTTCATATGGATAAAAAAAGTGACAGTACATATGTAAAAAACACTTCATGTAATAGCACCTTTAAGCTGCGTTCACACTATGTGTTTTGCTTGTGTTTTTCTTATTGTTTTAGCACGTGCAATTTGTACACATAGTGTGAACCCTTTCAAAAACTGTTTATGTACAACACATTTGGCAAAACATATGTAAATTTTTCAATTAGAGCAGGTTCTATTTTGGCATGACAACCATATTAAAATACAATACTGCTTGTGGCGAAAGAAAAACAGAGTAAATTATAAAGATAAATATTGAAAGAAAAATAAATTGTTTAATATTAATTAACAATTAAAAAATATAAAAAATATATTACTTTATTTTTAACAATAACTTTTTGTAAATTCACAAATTAAATCAGCTGTTGTTTACATTTAGAGATTATGTCATACGGAAATACATATGTACGTTTGATCGCAAAATGATGAATTGTATTAAAACGCCAATTTTGACACACACGCCGAATTACGTATGGATCGTAAAACTGAACTTACATATGGAAAATACACATAGTGTAAACACACCTTTAATTGTGTAAATTTTAAATGCACATCTAACCATATCAAAAAGATGAATTAAACAGAATTGCAAAAATATTTTTTTTATAATATCTGTATGTTTTTTATATTATTCTTATGTAATTCTCATGATATTTTTATCTTATTTTTTATATTTTTTATTTTTACATAATTGAAATTGAAAATGTACAAATTAAAAATAAATTTTAAAAAAAGTAGTGTAGGGAAAAAAGGGAATTTTTTTCATAAGCGTAGAGATTTCTGAAAAAATCTCCTGGCATGACTAGTACCTATTAAAAAACAATGTAAAAATTCACAAGACAACGCGACATAGACCTGCTTTGTTCAAAAGCTTCCATAAGACTGAATGAAATTGTTGCTTACTTTACTCTTTGGTGAGTATTTTCATTTTTGTTCGGCTGTATACATATAAGAAGCCAATTTGAGTTCGGTTTACTCGTGCTGCTATGCATATGTTTGTGTGTTAACAAAAATATACGATATCCCAGTCATCATTTCGAAGATTGTTTTAACAAAAATTACCTTACTGTGTCTTCTTCGAGCACTTTTGATGATTAAAAACTGCTTAATCACATGCGCTATTAGAAAAAGACTAGATAATGATTTTTGCTTTCTCGTAGAAAGTGATTTATAGAAAAATTACATTAAATAAGACTCAAAAATGAGTCGAAACTGATTAGAAAAGCGGATAAAAAGGACTCTCAAGAAGATTCGCGGGTAAGGTAATATTTAATCCCAACAAAAGAATATTTTGTGATCAGCAAAAGGGCGCATTTATAACTGTTTTAATAGCACATATGAGTCAAAAAGATTCTACATGATCATTTATTGCATAAAATGCTTACTGGGATTTTATTCACTATCTGTAGAAACAGGTTTTTTAAGTAAAACAAATCTGCATACAATTTCAATTATATTTCGTTCACAATGATACGATCACTTTGTTTACTATCTACTAGTAAAATAAGAAAATAGTATTATAAAACAGTGTAATGATGAATTGTACTTCTCAATTAGTTTATTTTTAATGTGCCATAAGAAGTTCGGTTTGTGCTAAGAAAAGCATGAATATATGTTTCCCAGGGCGAAGCCTCATCATTGCACTATGATTGAGTTGAGCTCCGCGACTATTCATAATGTGAATAGCTCGTGTCAAAAATTTTTGGTAGTTGGGAATGGCGTTTGTGTTAAGAAAAGCATAAACGCATGTTTCCCAGGGCAAGGCTCGATCATTGCACATTGATTGAGCTGAGCTCCGCGGTTATTCTTAATGTGGATAACTGTTGAAACAAAATTTTGGGAATGGCGTTTGCCTCCGTCCCGATATTAAATAACAAAGTTTAAAAATTTATTGTAATTAACATCTGACAAAAAATAGTATTTTTCTAAACAACAATTTTTTTACAGGGTAAATAAATATTTTATGGCTTACCTGCCTACTACTTTTGAAAGCAAGTATGCAGTAGCAAGTATACATGTACTAAAAATACAACTCTTAAAACCATACTATTTTTTCAACTCTAAAAATTTCAGAATTTTGTAAAAATAAAATACCGATTTATTTTAATATGCGTTTATTATGGATATACATATACAGAATATATGAATATTATTTATAGTATTTTGATATTGGCAACAGTAGTATGTATCAATTTGTAACATTTTGTGATGTTATAAAAATCGCAGAATATTGATATTGATTTTATATAGTTTCTTTTATTAATTAATGAACTTAAATATTACACCAAAAAATATTGATATTGATGAATTTTTATATTATTAACACAACGACCACAAAAACAACATGCACAGCTATGACAAAATACAAAGTTAGGAAAACAATATAGGAAAACGTCATATTTTTTTTTACCTTTTCAGTGATTTCTCGGCACCTATGAAACCTATTGTCATGATTTTAAAACAGGAACCTTCTCAAGATGTTAGTGAATCATTCTCACTAAAAACAAGCGCCCTATCTGCCCTATTGAGGGCGTTATCACAAGAACACATATTCAAATCATATTTTTTCATGACTTTTTAATTCTTCGCTCAATTCTCGGGACCAGATTAACCGATTTGGACGATGTTAAATAGCAAACTTCTCAGGATGTTAGTGAATCATTTTTTATACCAAGGAGCACCCTAGCTATAAGATTGAAGCCGTCATCGTGATTTCCACAGACGGACAGACGGACAGCCGGACAGACGGACAGCCGGACAGACGGACAGACGGACATCGCTATATCAACTTCGCTTGTTATAAGGATCACAAATATATATATTTTATGGGGTCCAGAATGTTTTTTCTAATTATTACAAACGGAATGACAAACTTATATATACCCTCTGCACACTGGAGTGGAGGGTATAAAAAGCTAAAACGGCAACACTGAAAACCAAGAACAAATATTCTGTTTGAGTTGTAACATCTCATTTAATTAAGCTGCGTTCACACTATGTGTTTTGCTTGTGTTTTTCTTATTGTTTTAGCACGTGCAATTTGTACACATAGTGTGAACCCTTTCAAAAACTGTTTATGTACAACACATTTGGCAAAACATATGTAAATTTTTCAATTAGAGCAGGTTCTATTTTGGCATGACAACCATATTAAAATACAATACTGCTTGTGGCGAAAGAAAAACAGAGTAAATTATAAAGATAAATATTGAAAGAAAAATAAATTGTTTAATATTAATTAACAATTAAAAAATATAAAAAATATATTACTTTATTTTTAACAATAACTTTTTGTAAATTCACAAATTAAATCAGCTGTTGTTTACATTTAGAGGTTATGTCATACGGAAATACATATGTACGTTTGATCGCAAAATGATGAATTGTATATAAAACGCCAATTTTGACACATACGCCGAATTACGTATGGATCGTAAAACTGAATTTACATATGGAAAATACACATAGTGTAAACACACCTTTAATTGTGTAAATTTTAAATGCACATCTAACCATATCAAAAAGATGAATTAAACAGAATTGCAAAAATATTTTTTTTATAATATCTGTATGTTTTTTATATTATTCTTATGTAATTCTCATGATATTTTTATCTTATTTTTTATATTTACATAATTGAAATTGAAAATGTACAAATTAAAAATAAATTTAAAAAAAAGTAGTGTAGGGAAAAAAGGGAATTTTTTTCATAAGCGTAGAGATTTCTGAAAAAATCTCCTGGCATCACTAGTACCTGTTAAAAAAAAATTTAAAAATTCACAAGACAACGCGACATAGACTTGCTTTGTTCAAAAGCTTCCATAAGACTGAATGAAATTGTTGCTTACTTTACTCTTTGGTGAGTATTTTCATTTTTGTTCGGCTGTATACATATAAGAAGCCAATTTGAGTTCGGTTTACTCGTGCTGCTATGCATATGTTTGTGTGTTAACAAAAATATACGATATCCCAGTCATCATTTCGAAGATTGTTTTAACAAAAATTACCTTACTGTGTCTTCTTCGAGCACTTTTGATGATTAAAAACTGCTTAATCACATGCGCTATTAGAAAAAGACTAGATAATGATTTTTGCTTTCTCTTAGAAAGTGATTTATAGAAAAACTACATTAAATAAGACTCAAAAATGAGTCGAAACTGATTAGAAAAGCGGATAAAAAGCACTCTCAAGAAGATTCGCGGGTAAGGTAATATTTAATCCCAACAAAAGAATATTTTGTGATCAGCAAAAGGGCGCATTTATAACTGTTTTAATAGCACATATGAGTCAAAAAGACTCTACATGATCATTTATTGCATAAAATGTTTACTGGGATTTTATTCACTATCTGTAGAAACAGGTTTTTTAAGTAAAACAAATCTGCATACAATTTCAATTCTATTTCGTTCACAATGATACGATCACTTTGTTTACTAGCTACTAGTAAAATAAGAAAATAGTATTATAATACAGCGTACTGATGAATTGCACTTCTCAATTAGTTTATTTTTAATGTGCCATAAGAAGTTCGGTTTGTGCTAAGAAAAGCATGAATATATGTTTCCCAGGGCGAAGCTTCATCATTGCACTATGATTGAGTTGAGCTCCGCGACTATTCATAATGTGAATAGCTCGTGTCTAAAATTTTTGGAGAAGCATAAACGCATGTTTCCCAGGGCAAGGCTCGATCATTGCACATTGATTGAGCTGAGCTCCGCGGTTATTCTTAATGTGGATAACTGTTGAAACAAAATTTTGGGAATGGCGTTTGCCTCCGTCCCGACATTAAATAACAAAGTTTAAAAATTTATTGTAATTAACATCTGACAAAAAATAGTATTTTTCTAAACAATTTTTTTTACAGGGTAAATAAATATTTTATGGCTTACCTATCTACTACTTTTGAAAGCAAGTATGCAGGGTTTATACATGTACTAAAAATGCAACTCTTAAAACCATACTATTTTTTCAACTCTAAAAATTTCAGAATTTTGTAAAAATAAAATAAAATACCGATTTATTTTAATATGCGCTTATTATGAATATACATTTACAGAATATATGAATATTATTTATAGTATTTTGATATTGGCAACAGTAGTATGTATCAATTTGTAACATTTTGTGATGTTATAAAAATCGCAGAATATTGATATTGATTTTATATAGTTTCTTTTATTAATTAATTAACTTAAATATTACACCAAAAAATATTGATATTGATGAATTTTTATATTATTAACACAACGACCACAAAAACAACATGCACAGCTATGACAAAATGCAAAATTTAGGAAAAATAATATAGGAAAACGTCATATTTTTTTTTTACCTTTTCAGTGATTTCTCGGAACCTATGAAACCTATTGTCATGATTTAAAAACAGGAACCTTCTCAAGATGTTAGTGAATCATTATCACTAAAAACAAGCGTCCTATCTGCCCTATTGAGGGCGTTATCACAAGAACATATATTCAAATCATATTTTCTCATGACTTTTTAATTCTTCGCTCAATTCTCGGGACCAGATTAACCGATTTGGACGATTTTAAATAGCAAACTTCTCAGGATGTTAGTGAATCATTTTTTATACCAAGGAGCACCCTAGCTATCCGATTGAAGCCGTCATCGTGATTTCCACAGACGGACAGACGGACAGACGGACAGCCGGACAGACGGACAGACGGACAGACGGACATCGCTATATCAACTTCGCTTGTTATAAGGATCACAAATATATATATTTTATGGGGTCCAGAATTTTTTTTCTAATTATTACAAACGGAATGACAAACTTATATATACCCTCTGCACACTGGAGTGGAGGGTATAACAACTAAAGATAAGAAATATTGCCAAAAAAAAAACAAAATAGATAAAATTGAAAGAGCCATTAAACAAGGCAAAGCTTTTTCTGTTTGATGTAAGAAATTTTATCACTTAAAATGTCAACATGCTTTATCCATCACATACATTTGTTTGTCTATGTATAAGTGAATCCTTAGTATAAATAGGAATATCGAGACAGGTCTATGTAAGTATTCATTCAAGCATAGACAACCCATCGACATAATAAACCGACACAAGGATTTTGCTATCTAGCAGTGCACACATAAAAAACGTACAGGTATCCCTTGATTTAAGTAGTTTGTTGGGACCGAGCAAAAAATATGGTTATATTTGACACCAAAAGATCTCGTTAACTTAAAAGTGCGACACTATATATTCAAAAAATAATTTTAATTTCTTTTATTTATACTTTTTATAGCGATAATGAAAGTATGTCTTTTTAAAAAATGTTATGTGTGGAAAGAAAGTAACATTGTATTTGTAAAATAAATATATATTGACAAGATTAAAAAATTAAATTTTTAACAAGCAAACTATCAACTGCTTTTGGTTACTGATGAGGGTTGGCAAACAGCTTTATAGCCTACAATGCAGAATATAGATCAGTTTTTGCAACAAATCTGCTTAGGTTTTTTTGTTTTTTTTTACAGTAAAAACATTTCATTTTCAAACTCAAACATTAAAGAATATAGATCGAAAGTAAGAATTTTTTAATTAAAAAAAAGTAGTTCACTATTTGTTGATTAACAAAACTAAAATAATAAAAAATAATTTATAATAAACGTTTTCAAAAACATGTCATTCAGACTTTTAAAATTAACAATGTACTAGCAAAGCCCAGCTCTCGAAATTAAAGTGTAGATTCTAGGAAATTTTATTTTTTCATTAAATATTATTCTTTCAATATTTATCTAATACCTATATGTTAACGTATTCCTACTTTATGTAGACATTATGTAAATAGCGATTTTGGGGAGTGTCGGGGTCCAGCTTGTTTCCTTTCTATATATAAACACAGGTCGCACAGGCAATCGATTGAAAATTTCCAGTGAAATATGGACATATGACTTTTTTCAGGTTTTACGAAAATTTCGTTCTATGGTTTAATTTTTTCGACAAGGTATGTAAGAATCGATTTCAATACTAAATTATATTCTCAAAAAGCTATACAGCTTCAAAATCGAATACAAACTCGCAAACAAATAGCAAATGCCCCAGACCACTTTCGCGCCAAAAAATAATAGGCCGTGGCGGCACTTTTTTTAACGTTGAGAAATTGATTAAAGCCACCATTTGTTTTGGTCCCTATATTCATAAATACTCGGATAAGAAATATTTTTTTATCACCACGTTGTTAACCTATAGCGCAATGAAACCGAAAATGGGTAATAAATTTTTAATATACGTATATTAAAGTGATCCTTAAAAACTAAAATTCGATTTTAATAAATGTGTAGTTTGGGAACAATCGGATAAAAAACTTTTCTTATTTTAGATTTGGAAATAAAATTCATTAAATTCCATTATAAATATTTGATGAACACACAGAAAATAATTAAATGGGTTTGTTAATAAATAATTTTATAAGAGCCTAAATGTACGCTAATAAATTTTAGGCATTTCGCAATTCAATACAGGATCATTAAAATGTACTCTTTTTTGAAACCATTAATAATAAATGCACAGGCGATGAACTGTGAGTAGTCCAAAATTTATTAGCATACTTTAAGGCTCTTATAAAATTATTTATAAATAATTCATTTTATGTCATTTAATAAATTTTTGACACAAATCATGCACAAATTTTATCATTTTGCGTTTCTCCTCCCCATGGACTATAACTATGCTAAATTTCCCACTCTTCCGTGAGCGTATTTTTCTTACAAAATGATGAACAAATTTACCTACACGTATTAATATGTTGAAAAATTAAGAAAAAACAAAACAAAAATAATTTTAAAATATATGAAATTTTATACAAATCGCAAATCTTCAAAGCCTTCTTCATAGTTTAATCTTCATCATAGTGAACATCTACAGATTATTCATCAGCATTAACGCCAACATCCATTTCAAAGATATCTGTTATCCAATATTGCTTAATGGAATTGAGATAAAAGCAAAATTTCAAAAGTTATGTTTTTGCTTTTCATAAAGTTTCTGTTTCTGGAGTTCAAAAACTTGTTTAAATATTAATTTTTCATTTGAAAATCTCCTGATGCTTTAGAACACATCAGAATTCTTACTCTTTCTCTGGACAGTTTGTGACCGGCACCTATATAATTTTTATTTTATCTAAACCATGGGTGCACTTTGGTATGGATTTCCAAATCAAACCAGTGTCGTCAGCATTATTACTTGGTGGGGAACATAACCACCATACTTAATCAATTGTTAACTTCCCTAACAGGAAATTTTTCTGCATTTGAGTAAGATGGATTTGGTAGAAAATATAGTACCATTTAGCAACTCCTTAGACAAGTAAGTGCTGAACGAAAAATCTTGGAGAAAAAAGTATTGCTCAGCACTTTTTATTGACATGGACAATTTTGGGCATGAAGGTCTACTCCATAAAATTAAGCAGTTGCTGCCCCCGAACGCACACAATGTAAAGGAAAGCTATATAATTATCAGGAATTTCTCAATTAACGACTAAAACTGTTAAGCCCTCCTCAGAAAACCATTGTTTATACGTTGAACATGGTAACAAGTGGAAACAAGCTTAATTCAAACTTTGCAGATGACACGGCCATTTTGAGTAGTCACGACGACCCCTCAACAGCATCTTCACTCTTATAACGTTTGAACAATTAGAGAACTGGTTAAAAAGATGGAAAAAGAGTGTACATAAAAAAAAGTGCATCCGTGTTGCTTTTACGCTTAGAAACGAAACATTTCCTAAAATTCCAATAAACAATCAGCAAACAACGCAACACTCAGATGTTAAAATCTGTGACGGTGATCTTTTTTTGCTCTGCACTGTAACAAAAGAATTTCTGTTACAAGCAGAATAAGAAAGAAGAAAAAAATAATAACCTTGATCTTGAAATTATTTTCAAGTTCAAGTATGTACATATAAACAACAACTTATATGGTAATAGGTTGATGGCATGTTTTTTATGGCACATTTTTTCTCTTCATTGTGTTGAAGTAAATCATGAACACATTCATATGCAATCATGTTGGTCAAACCACGTATTTTCTTGTATTGATCTCACTTGCTCTCATAGTCATATATGAGTGTGAGTGTTATAAATACTAGAGAATATTATGAATGCATATGAATGTTCTCATTGAATTGGTGGTGACTTTGTTTTTTTAATAAACAGGTTTTTATCTGGACATGAATGAATGAAGATGAGAAGGCTGAATGTAAGAAAGTTAAATTTAAGTCGGGGAGTTGAAGTTTTGTTTTTGAAAAGAAAGGTTGAAGAAAAACCTCTTAAAATTAAAAAAAAAATGTAGTTTAATTTTAGAAACTTTATGAAAAAACTTTAGATTTAGTGACATGTGAATAAACAAAATTTTGTGTTCATTAATATTTCTATTTATGCTAAAGAAAGCGTTCTGAGCAAAAAAAAAAAAAAAATTTAAATTAATTTAATAAAAAAAAAAAAAAGACACTAATGTTAAGAAAAGAAAATAATGTTTAAAAAAATAAATAATTGAAAAATACAATAAACATACATATAAGACAACTCAAGTCAAAACAAAATTAAGGAATTAAATTAGAGTTTACTATCTCCGTTGAAATATATATAAACATTTTATAAACATTTTATATTGAAATCAGCAACAATATCATTATTAATGCAGCTATGGCCAATTTTTTTTAATGGCATATTGCAAGACCCAACCACGGCGTCTGGCGGCAGCAGCTTCATCCTCAACAACTACAACCATATGGCGGTAATTAAAAGAAACTAATTAAAATGTTTTCTTAATTCTAAATTAAACAAAAAAAAATATCCTAAAATTTGTCTAACTATAAATTAAAATTATTTTTTTAAGATTTTTCTTATTATAAATCAAAATTTTTTCTAATTGTAAATTTAAACTAAATATCAAATATTTTTTAGATATGATGTTTGCTAAAATTAAAATTATGCTATACTTTAAAATTTTTCTAAAATTAACATTTTCCTAAATTTAAAATTTCCCGAAAATTAAATTTTGCTAAACTTAAAATTTTGCTAGAAATAAAAATTTAAAATTAACCTAAATTTAAAATTATAGAAATTTAAGAGATTTTTTTTTTTAAGATTTTTCTAATTAGAATTTAAAAATTTTCTATATATGAAATTTTTCTAATTAAAGCAAATTTTTGCAAATAAAAATTAGCTAAATATCAAATATTCTAAATATAAAAATTTACCTAAATACAAAATTTATCTAAAATTACATAAAAGTCTTCTAATTATAAGATTTAAATTAAAATTTTCCTAATTCTACACTTAAGCTGAAATTAAAATTAAGCTAAAATTAAAAATTTTCCTAAATTTAAAATTTCCCTAAATTTAAAATTTTCCTAAAACAGAATTTTGCTAAAATTTAAAAACTCTTCTAAAATTAAAATTGAGCTATATTTAAAAATTTTCCTAAAATTAAAATTTCCCTAAAATTAAAATTTTGCTAAGAAATAAAATTTTGCTAAACTTAAAATTTTTCTAAAAAGTAAAATTTTTCTAAAATATAAAAAAAAAATTAAATAAGTTTTGCTAAATATGTATAATTTAAATTTTGCAACCTTAAATGAAGGTTCAATAAAAATTGTTAAACCCATGTAGAAAACCAAACCAAACCTAATATTTATCATTGCAGTGGGTTACCTCCAAGTAAGATGGAGTCGAGGTAGCATGGTTGGGAGGGCAAAAGGGGCAGAACACCTAGTCCCCAATCCCAAGTTAAGTATGGCCGTCCATCCTTTTAGCGTCCGTTTTAGTGACCGTGTTTTTTTTAAATCGCTCGTGAAAATCTGTAGTGCGATTTCCCTGGGCCTGAGCAAGACCCCACCCATCCGGCGAGCTAGTCCCCTACGCCAGCACGTGCGACCAGCAAAGGCTCAGGGAAACGGAAGCGGATCTTCCACCCACACCGCACCTTTACAAATCCTTGGCCTAGCCGCACTGTTGGACGAAGAGCAACTGTTTTGTTCAAATTAATCTACAATTAATCACAAAGTTCAACGGTTGAATCTGTTTTTTTTTTTTTTTTTGAGTATTTCATGAATGATTCTGAACACTTTTTATTCAAAAAATTTTCTTCCAAAACTGCATAATTTTGCAGTAAAAAATCGTTTCTCCACGAAAATTCTTGAAAAATTATGAACATTTTTGGAAAAAATTAAAAATGAAAAACCTTTATCCGCATTTTCACGCAGATAGTATTTTTTTAGTATTTATTACAATGAAGATCAGCTGAAAATTAAAAAAAAAATTCTTGCGCTCCACAGATTATATTTGTTCCAAAAATCATTTTTTTTTTTTCCTAAAAACCAATTTTTGGAGACAAATTCCAGAAAAATGTAAGCCTAAATCAATTATCTCAAAATAGGGATCGATGGTCAAATTTAAGCCAAATATTTTATATAAAACCCCAGCTCAAACCGTTGAACTACATGAGGTAGTGTAATTTGAACGGAACAGTTACTATTCACCCCACTGTGCGCTGCCTCACTTGGTGCAAACACATAGAATAAAAATTAACAAACAAAAAAATTTTAGGCAAAAATTCCAAGTTAAGTCCTGATTGTAAGTTACTAATATATAATTCAGTCGTGTAACCCATTTGGTGCTAATGTATACCATTTAGGAGTAAACGCCTCTGCATCTAATATAGAAAAACTATAGAGATGCCAAAATAAGATGTGAGAATGTGAGAAAAAGTCACAGCTGCATAGAGGATGGAACGTACACCTATTCAAAACTTAATTGTTAAAAACTCTTCTATCTCTTTGAAAAAAACTAGAATCTCATCAAAATAGCACTTGGCTTTTTCCACAATCGCATCCACCAGAGGCCAAGAAGAAGAAGAGTTACTGTAAAGTTCATAATCGAAACTTGTAGAAAAATTAAATATTTTTCCGACACTGGCTGGATTTAATATTTAAGATTTGAATAATTATTTTTAGTTTACTAAGTTACCATTTGAAGTTTCTTCACGTATTGGTAGACATCGTCAGCTAGCCCGTTTCTTGAAATTTCTAAATTTCTACTTGCCACAAATTTACATTTGCAGGATGTATCATTTTGAAGTCTTTCTATTTGATGACATTAGAAGTAATTGCAATTGTGTTCTTCAATGGCAGGCTTAATCCATTTTAATCCATTAATAATCCTTCCATTTTTTTCCATTAAAATATCTCAGATGAAGGATACACGTTTTGCTGTATCAGGAGCTCCAGCACGAACACTTGTTCGAATATTTTTAAGCTTTTTTTTTTAATTTTCTTACTGTTAATTGGTTAGTATTAACGATCTAGAAATGCTACTTTTTTGCTCTTTTGATATTTACATAAATTCGTGTTAGTAGGAGGTATTTCTGAAATAAATAACATTGAATTTTATTATTCTTTACTATCTTCCAAGTTATTTTTCAGCTGATAATATTGTGCCTACATCACGTAGTTTACAATTATTTTATACCAAAATCACGTAAATAAAACGCGCTACGCTAAAAAAAAAAACAAGTAAGAAAATTATAGTCGGTATATCGATATCTTATATCATGCGATATCTTATATCATATGTTTAGAGAATTGGTCTTTGGGTATAGAAAATAAGCTTAAATAAATTCTGAGTGGAATTTTTATCAATTTTTTTGCCTGCAGATCTGAAAAAGTTCACATCACATGCTATCTTTACATGGAGCCTAGGTCGAAAAATGGACCAATCTTGACCATATATGGTAATGTCACTTATTTTTGGCAAAAATATATATATACGGTCTAGACCGACTATACGATAACCTATACCATGCGTTTAGGCCCAAATAACTGGAGGTCCAAATAACTGGATAAAGAAAATAAGCATAAACCAAATTTGATTGGGATTTTTATTAATTTTTTCGGCTGCGGAGATAAAAAAGTTCATATCGGATGCTATATCAATATGGGGACTAGGCCCAAAAATGGACCGATCCTGACCATGAAGGTGAAGATCTGGAAGCAGCTCTATATGGGGCCTATGACCAAGAGTTGTCCAATAGGGATCCTTTTTCGACTACTAATTAATGGATGTAATATATACACATGGACACACAGACGGACGGACATCGTTAAATCGAATCAGATAGTGATTCTGATTCGATCGGTATAATTAAAGATGGGTGTAGGTCAAATATTTTTGGCACAAAGCCATTATACCCAAATCACATAGTGGTATAGGGTATAATAAAATAAAATAAAATAAAATAAAATAAAATAAAATAAAATAAAATAAAATAAAATAAAATAAAATAAAATAAAATAAAATAAAATAAAATAAAATAAAATAAAATAAAATAAAATAAAATAAAATAAAATAAAATAAAATAAAATAAAATAAAATAAAATAAAATAAAATAAAATAAAATAAAATAAAATAAAATAAAATAAAATAAAATAAAATAAAATAAAATAAAATAAAATAAAATAAAATAAAATAAAATAAAATAAAATAAAATAAAATAAAATAAATTAAAATAAAATAAAATAAAATAAAATAAAATAAAATAAAATAAAATAAAACAAGTAAGAAAATTATAGTCAGTCTAGACCGACTATACGATACCCTAAACCATGCATTTAGAAACCCTATTTCTTAGGCCCAACTAACTGGACATAGAAAATAAACAAAAACCAAATTTGAGTGGGATTTTTATTAATTTTTTTTGGCTGCAGATATGAAAAAGTTCATATCGGATGCTATATCTATATGGGGACTAGGTCCAAAAAATGGACCAATCCTGATCATGTTTGGTAAAGTCTCTTGTATTTTGCAAAAATATATACAAACTAAATTTGAGGAAAATCAGTGCAATATTTTTGTTTTGAATAGATTTAAGTGAAGATCGGGAAGCAGTCTATATGGGGCCAAAGGGATCATTTTTGGACTACTCATTAATGGATGTAATGAACGCATACAGACCCAATTTGAGTAAGATCTATATGACAATTTGGATGTTATGGCAATTTATGTCGATTTCAAAGGGGTAATTTGTATGGGGGCTAGGTCTGAACATGGACCGATCCTCACCAATTTCATCCCATTGCCGATGAAAGCTTATATACCAAATTTCATCAAAATATATTCATATTTGCGACCTGCAGTTTGATTACAAGGTTTACATGGACACACAGACGGACGGACGGACGGACGGACATTGTTAAATCAACTCAAAAAGTGATTCTGATTCGATCGGTATAATTAAAGATGGGTCTAGGTCCACCACATAGTGATATAGGGTACAATAAGAATTTAAAGAATCAAAATCGCAGGAATAATAATTATAATGTAAATCATCACTGCCATTGTTAAATTCATAAAATTCATAAATTTCAATTTCAAGATTTAGTTTAAAAAACTAAATCTTAAATTCTTTTAAGATTATTATACAAAGATGAAAAGTTCATATAAGTAACAGTCTTGATAGAAATGCAAATCAAGTCCAAATATCAATCCAAATTAATTAGAGGAATAAGTTAGCTAGCTAAAGGTGTTTTTACTGCTATAAGGATTGCTCCACCTCTTTCACGGCCAGAGAAAAATCTGTGAAATATTTTTTTTTTGTTAAAGTGAAGATCGGAAAGCAGGTTTATATGGCAGCTAGGAGTAAGAATTACCCTATAATTTTTATTTTTGAAGTCTTGATATAATAAGCACACACAAACACAATTTGACCGAGATCTATACGATTTGGACCTTTTTGAAATATAAGTCTATCTCATATGGGTCGCTTGTATAGGGAGCAGGTCTGAACATGCACGAATATTCATCAATTTCAATAGCGTTCGTCCTATCAAATATATTCATAATTACGACCTTGATTGATTACAAAGTTTACATGAACACATACGGGCGGACGGACATACATCGCTAAGTCAACTCCAAAACTGATTCTGAATCGATCGGTCAAATATTTTTGGTTGTTACAAACATCAACACAAACTCATACCACCTAGTGGTATAGAGTATACCCCTATGTATCAGGGTAACACTTTATATCAAAACCGAGCAAAAACAGTACGGCATAAATCGAGGCTTACCTGTATATATACAACGATAAAAAGAGAACAGGAACGACAGCTTCTAATACAATGAAGAAATGAATGACACAATTGGGATCTTATGTGATTTTTAGTATTTTGTTGCGACAAGGTGTCACAGTTGTACTGACAAGAAAAATCCATACACATATATTTTTTGTTGCTTTTGCACGGAATTCATGTAGTGAAGATTTATTATTGAGTGAAGAATATTTTTTATTTTATATTCCAGGAATATTATAATTGACAAATTTAACCATAAAGTTTTTAAGGGATTTTAAAAGCGGACATCTGAAAGATTTTATATAAGCAGTTTTATATGTATCTAAAGAATACTTGGTATAACAATTTAAAATTTCAAACCAGATTAGCTTTGTGGAAAAAATGTAAATGATATTTTTTTTTCAAGGATGAAAATATTCAAAAGAATGTTTTATATGTTTTTTTCCGAATTGGAAACCAATTTCAGTCATTTGGAAAGCAGCTTCTCTTTTGTTTTCTATATAGTTTCTTTTAATTCCAAATACAGGGGAATTATAATTGATTTTACTTCTTCATTTATTTATATTTTTTTTATTATTTTATGTTATCCATTCAATTTAATTTAATATAATTTTCTAAATAAAACTGTCTTTTTTGTCTATTTCTTTTAGTCGACAACAGTTTTCAATTTGATGCAACTAGAGACCTTTTAAGAGAATTAGATGTTAACGACATTGTTTGGATTGGTCTTATGAGACCTCAAAGCTCTGATCGTTTTATGTGGTCGTAAGTATTTTTATTATTTTATGCTATTGTTTGGCTATGCATGTTAGTTATAGACAAGTTAAATCACAGCTACATACGAGTATGCAACCATCAAACACATTTACTACTCTTTGTACACAAGTAAAGCAAAGTTAACAAAAGTTTTTTTTTCAATGCTTTTATATCGAATTTGGTTGTTTTGTTTGATATAGTTATTTATATTTTTATGTCATGTTTTTTCTTTTACAAATATCCAACTGTGTGTTTAGATTAAAACTGACAAGCGGTGGGTGGTTTGATAAATATCAAGTTCGAAAGCGAAGCGATGTTTTTCGGCATATGTATGTATTTAAAATTAAAATTATATATTTTAAGTAATATTCAATGAGCGCCTTATCAATTTGATAGTGTCCGTATGTATGAAACATTAAATAAAAATATAAATAAATAAATAAATCAATATATAAATACATCTATAAAGAAAATCATGTGAGTCCGATCTAGTAATTTAAGATTTTTTTGTGGCACTTTTTCAAAATCAAACAGAAACCGTCATCTATGTATAACTTATAGCAAGTAACTGCAGGGCCTCTGCTAATATAAAAATATTTATTAATATTTACTGTTTCAACCGGTTAATTTTTAACTTTTCGTTTTTTATTTTTCATTTTCATTTTTCATATTTCATTTTTCGTTTTTATTTTCCATTTTTCATTTTTTATTTTTAGTTTTTTCATTTTTTATTTTTCGTTTTTAGTTTTTCATTTTCATTTTTATTTTTTATTTTTCATTTGTTATTTTTCATTTGTTATTTTTCATTTTTCGTTTTTAATTTTTAATTTTTCTTTTTTAATTTTTAATTTTTCTTTTTTTTAATTTTTCATATTTCATATATCATTTTTCGTTTTTGGTTTTTAATTTTTTATTTTTAATTTTTAATTTTTTATTTTTCATTTTTAATTTTTTATTTTTTTTTTTCATTTTTAATATTTTATTTTTAATTTTTTATTTTTCGTTTTTTAATTTTGTTTTTTATTTTTCACTTTTTAGTTTTTCATTTTTCGTTTTTTATTTTTTATTTTTAATTTTCCATTTTTTATTTTTCTTTTTTAATTTTTCATTCTTTATTATTATTTTTAAATTTTTTTTTTATTTTTCATATCTCCGCTTTCATTTTTTATTTTTAATTTTAAATTTTTAAATTTTTATTTTTCATTTTTCATTTTTCGTTTTTCATTTTTCATTTCTCATTTCTAATTTTTAATTTTTAATTTTTAATATTTTATTTTTTATTTTTAATATTTTATTTTTTATTTTTCATTTTTGTTTTTCATTTTTCATTTCTAATTTTTAATTTTTAACTTTTTATTTTTTAATTTTCATTTTTCATTTTTCATTTCTAATTTTTAATTTTTTATTTTTAATTTTTAATTTTTAATTTTTAATTTTTAATTTTTAATTTTTAATTTTTAATTTTTAATTTTTAATTTTTAATTTTTAATTTTTAATTTTTAATTTTTAATTTTTAATTTTTAATTTTTAATTTTTAATTTTTAATTTTTAATTTTTAATTTTTAATTTTTAATTTTTAATTTTTAATTTTTAATTTTTAATTTTTAATTTTTAATTTTTAATTTTTTAATTTTTAATTTTAAATTTTTAATTTTTAATTTTTAATTTTTAATTTTTAATTTTTAATTTTTAATTTTTAATTTTTAATTTTTAATTTTTAATTTTTAATTTTTAATTTTTAATTTTTAATTTTTAATTTTTAATTTTTAATTTTTAATTTTTAATTTTTAATTTTTAATTTTTAATTTTTAATTTTTAATTTTTAATTTTTAATTTTTAATTTTTAATTTTTAATTTTTAATTTTTAATTTTTAATTTTTAATTTTTAATTTTTAATTTTTAATTTTTAATTTTTAATTTTTAATTTTTAATTTTTAATTTTTAATTTTTAATTTTTAATTTTTAATTTTTAATTTTTAATTTTTAATTTTTAATTTTTAATTTTTAATTTTTAATTTTTAATTTTTAATTTTTAATTTTTAATTTTTAATTTTTAATTTTTAATTTTTAATTTTTAATTTTTAATTTTTTATTTTTAATTTTTAATTTTTAATTTTTAATTTTTAATTTTTAATTTTTAATTTTTAATTTTTAATTTTTAATTTTTAATTTTTAATTTTTAATTTTTAATTTTTAATTTTTAATTTTTAATTTCTAATTTTTAATTTTTAATTTTTAATTTTTAATTTTTAATTTTTAATTTTTAATTTTTAATTTTTAATTTTTAATTTTTAATTTTTAATTTTTAATTTTTAATTTTTAATTTTTAATTTTTAATTTTTAATTTTTAATTTTTAATTTTTAATTTTTAATTTTTAATTTTTAATTTTTAATTTTTAATTTTTAATTTTTAATTTTTAATTTTTAATTTTTAATTTTTAATTTTTAATTTTTAATTTTTAATTTTTAATTTTTAATTTTTAATTTTTAATTTCTAATTTTTAATTTTTAATTTTGAATTTTGAATTTTGAATTTTGAATTTTGAATTTTGAATTTTTAATTTTTAATTTTTAATTTTTAATTCTGAATTTTGAATTTTGAATTTTGAATTTTGAATTTTGAATTTTGAATTTTGAATTTTGAATTTTTAATTTTTAATTTTTAATTTTTAATTTTTAATTTTTAATTTTTAATTTTTAATTTTTAATTTTTAATTTTTAATTTTTAATTTTTAATTTTTAATTTTTAATTTTTAATTTTTAATTTTTAATTTTTAATTTTTAATTTTTAATTTTTAATTTTTAATTTTTAATTTTTAATTTTTAATTTTTAATTTTTAATTTTTAATTTTTAATTTTTAATTTTTAATTTTTAATTTTTAATTTTTAATTTTTAATTTTTAATTTTTAATTTTTAATTTTTAATTTTTAATTTTTAATTTTTAATTTTTAATTTTTAATTTTTAATTTTTAATTTTTAATTTTTAATTTTTAATTTTTAATTTTTAATTTTTAATTTTTAATTTTTAATTTTTAATTTTTAATTTTTAATTTTTAATTTTTAATTTTTAATTTTTAATTTTTAATTTTTAATTTTTAATTTTTAATTTTTAATTTTTAATTTTTAATTTTTAATTTTTAATTTTTAATTTTTAATTTTTAATTTTTAATTTTTAATTTTTAATTTTTAATTTTTAATTTTTAATTTTTAATTTTTAATTTTTAATTTTTAATTTTTAATTTTTAATTTTTAATTTTTAATTTTTAATTTTTAATTTTTAATTTTTAATTTTTAATTTTTAATTTTTAATTTTTAATTTTTAATTTTTAATTTTTAATTTTTAATTTTTAATTTTTAATTTTTAATTTTTAATTTTTAATTTTTAATTTTTAATTTTTAATTTTTAATTTTTAATTTTTAATTTTTAATTTTTAATTTTTAATTTTTAATTTTTAATTTTTAATTTTTAATTTTTAATTTTTAATTTTTAATTTTTAATTTTTAATTTTTAATTTTTAATTTTTAATTTTTAATTTTTAATTTTTAATTTTTAATTTTTAATTTTTAATTTTTAATTTTTAATTTTTAATTTTTAATTTTTAATTTTTAATTTTTAATTTTTAATTTTTAATTTTTAATTTTTAATTTTTAATTTTTAATTTTTAATTTTTAATTTTTAATTTTTAATTTTTAATTTTTAATTTTTAATTTTTAATTTTTAATTTTTAATTTTTAATTTTTAATTTTTAATTTTTAATTTTTAATTTTTAATTTTTAATTTTTAATTTTTAATTTTTAATTTTTAATTTTTAATTTTTAATTTTTAATTTTTAATTTTTAATTTTTAATTTTTAATTTTTAATTTTTAATTTTTAATTTTTGATTTTTAATTTTTAATTTTTAATTTTTAATTTTTAATTTTTAATTTTTAATTTTTAATTTTTAATTTTTAATTTTTAATTTTTTTTTTAATTTTTTATTTTTCATTTTTTATATTTTATTTTTTATTTTTTATTTTTTATTTTTTATTTTTTATTTTTTATTTTTTATTTTTTATTTTTTATTTTTTATTTTTCATTTTTCATTTTTCATTTTTCATTTTTCATTTTTCATATTTCATTTTTAATTTTTAATTTTTAATTTTTAATTTTTAATTTTTAATTTTTAATTTTTAATTTTTAATTTTTAATTTTTAATTTTTAATTTTTAATTTTTAATTTTTAATTTTTAATTTTTAATTTTTAATTTTTAATTTTTAATTTTTAATTTTTAATTTTTAATTTTTAATTTTTAATTTTTAATTTTTAATTTTTAATTTTTAATTTCTAATTTTTAATTTTTAATTTTTAATTTTTAATTTTTAATTTTTAATTTTTAATTTTTAATTTTTAATTTTTAATTTTTAATTTTTAATTTTTAATTTTTAATTTTTAATTTTTAATTTTTAATTTTTAATTTTTAATTTTTAATTTTTAATTTTTAATTTTTAATTTTTAATTTTTAATTTTTAATTTTTAATTTTTAATTTTTAATTTTTAATTTTTAATTTTTAATTTTTAATTTTTAATTTTTAATTTTTAATTTTTAATTTTTAATTTTTAATTTTTAATTTTTAATTTTTAATTTTTAATTTTTAATTTTTAATTTTTAATTTTTAATTTTTAATTTTTAATTTTTAATTTTTAATTTTTAATTTTTAATTTTTAATTTTTAATTTTTAATTTTTAATTTTTAATTTTTAATTTTTAATTTTTAATTTTTAATTTTTAATTTTTAATTTTTAATTTTTAATTTTTAATTTTTAATTTTTAATTTTTAATTTTTAATTTTTAATTTTTAATTTTTAATTTTTAATTTTTAATTTTTAATTTTTAATTTTTAATTTTTAATTTTTAATTTTTAATTTTTAATTTTTAATTTTTAATTTTTAATTTTTAATTTTTAATTTTTAATTTTTAATTTTTAATTTTTAATTTTTAATTTTTAATTTTTAATTTTTAATTTTTAATTTTTAATTTTTAATTTTTAATTTTTAATTTTTAATTTTTAATTTTTAATTTTTAATTTTTAATTTTTAATTTTTAATTTTTAATTTTTAATTTTTAATTTTTAATTTTTAATTTTTAATTTTTAATTTTTAATTTTTAATTTTTAATTTTTAATTTTTAATTTTTAATTTTTAATTTTTCATTTTTTATTTTTCATTTTTCGTTTTTCATTTTTTATTTTTTATTTTTTATTTTTTATTTTTAATTTTTTTCTTTTTACCTTTTTTATTTTTCATTTTTCATTTTTTACTTTTCATTTATCATTTTTCATTTTCTATTTTTCATTTTTAGTTTTATATCTTTAATTTTTTACTTTTTGTCTTAGGGCTCACATGTTACGTTTTTTTTTTTTTTGATTGTATTATGAAATAGAAATTTACCCCCTGCGCGTATAGATGTTTACACTTCAAAAATAAGAAAGTAAAAAAAAAAATTAACTGTGTTGCTTGTTTATTTCGAATCTTGCGTAAATTTGGGGACACCCTTGATGTTTAAGTATTCAGTTGTTTTTTTTATATTTCGACCTTGACAATATCATGTGAAGGATAGTATAATAATTAATTTTTTATTTATCTATTAAAGCGCAAGTGCGTACTCTATGTATGTTTGTTTGCTTATTTAATGGAACGATCTTCCTGAAATTTTTACAAAGTCTCAGTATGTATTTAGAACTATAGGCTATACATTTTAAGATATTTTTAGTGGGCGTGCCATCTTAAATTTGTTATCTATGAGTATTGTAATAGTTAGAACTTTGGGACTTTGCGTGAGTCCATCAAATATTAATGTGAGTACTCAGATAAAAAATGGGCGGGATAGGATTAGTGGGCGTGGCACCTCCTATACAAAAAATACGAATTGATGTAAGCGACAGTCTTGAAATTTTTGACAAGTACATTAATATCCAATGTGAGTAGTCGTGAAAAATATGCGCGGTAGCATTGAATTAAAAAATCGCCAAAAACAAAAATCTCCAATCGAGTAGCCGAACACAAAGCAGAAGCAAGGAATAAAAAAACTTCAACAGCCTTATCACATCATCTCACAACTACTGTACACTCAGTTCATTTAACAATGCGCGACATTGAGAGAGAATGGAACAAGAGAATGACGTTAGAAACTTTAAGAATACAGGAAAATATTGCCTTCAGTGTTGCCAGATTAAATTTCAAAAATTTATGTTTTTCTCATGGGCAGCCATATGTAGCATATATCTGTGGTCACAAGCATTAACCGGCTAAGCCGAAAATCATGCTTTCGAGAAAAATTACTTTTTATATAAATGTAATTGGGCTTCATTACGACTTAGGTCAGTATATTTTTATAAACTAGCAGATTCCAGCCCTCGAAATTCGAGCGCAAATTCTAGGAAATTTTATTTTTTCATTAAATAAAGACCCTAAAAGTATGCTAATAAATTATAGCCAAAACAAAAAAACTAATTTTTAATACAAACACATTGACAAATTTAATAAACACATACATAGCATTGTATAATTTTATGTATGTGTTAGTAGCAACTTTACTCAAAATAAAGGAAAAAATTTACAAATCTATAAATCTGCAAATCGGCTTAAAAGAAATGCCTTTCAAATAATATACGTTTGGTCTAAATCGAAAAAAAAACGGTTGAACAAAACATCAGTCACAAGAAATCGCCCAGCATAATAATATTGTAGATAACTGTTTAAAAAAACAATGATAGAGAAATGAGGATAGCATACCTAACTCATATCGTTCTTAAGTCGACTTAGGTGGTTTTCCCTTGTGACCACAGATATATAGCATGATTTTTACACGAAATGAATATGCAAAAAATATTGTATATTAGCAACCATTGAAATTAAAAAATATAAAATAAAATAAACAAAATGTTTTAATTCGACAATAAAAAGTTCGTAGGATAATTTGATAATGAAAATGTAGATGTGAAAGTCGTAACGAAGCACTACAGGACATACAAGTTACTAATATAATGGGTAAACAAAATTTGTAGTAGAGGGTTTCCTATGTATATACGTATATTTGTCAAAATGTTGTTAAGAATATATGTTGATAATTTTGGCTGTGATCTTTCGCAACAAGTCTCCACTTGAACTTTTTGACTGTACCGTCTTTGTCTTTTTTCACTGAGAAGACCTATTTACAGTTTTCTGGTCTTTCGGCTGGTCAGATAACTCCCACGTATTATTTTTTATAAGGCACGTGTGCTCATTTTTCATCACAAGTATCCACTCTTTAGCATTGCTTCATTGTTAGTAAAATTATATAAAAAAATAAACTTTTCAATGAACATTATTGACATGACACAACGGTTATAAGCACTCGTATTAAGGATAAGGGATTAAAAAAAACTATGTAACCTATTATAGTTGCACGTATATTGTGATTATCTGATATCATTTTTCCGTTTTACGTTCTGTGACTTTAATAATTATCAAGCCACCTACGTAAGTATTTAAATTTGTTTAAATAAGCAAAAAATTTATTGATTTATTTCAAATTTTTATTTAAAATGTATGTAGATATATTGTAATAACAGATTAATGCACAGAATTTCGGAAACAGATTTTTTTTTGTATTTAATAAAACTTTTCCTCAATTTATATTTTCAATTATATTATTTTTCTCATTGTTCGAAAACCATAATTGAATTTAATGTTTTATTTGATTTATTTATTTTTTCACTTTACTTTTTCACTTTTCGTATCAAGTAGCAATTCGAGAGCTTTAGTGGCTGACACTGGCTATTGGGCTGAATCTCTCCCCCTAATGGATGCACCATTGTGTGCTGTTATTGATCCCATACGTGATTATCGTTGGCATGCCTTGCGTTGTGGTGGTCCAGAGACAGCTTCGTTTCTATGTGAAATGCCAGGTAAAACAAGAATCTGTAATGGAAACAATAAAAAGAAATAAATTGCTACAAACTTAATTAAACATCAATTCAAATTACAGAATGTAGAACATAATCAGATTGGTTACTTTTAAATTCATTTACTGTAATTTTCTTCTTTATATTTTATATTTCTTTTGCTTTTCGTTTAGTGCCAAGTTGGGCAGATGCTTGCAATTTAAAGGATATGCCAAATTTAACTTTGCAATATATGGCGGATACGGCCAGCATTGAATTGATAAGAAATTGTCAGGAGGAGGGTTTGCTAAGGACAATGTGTAGAGGCAAACAGGTAGGGATATAATGAAAAAAATATGATTAAAGTTGTATTAAAAAATTAAACAGAACAATAAAATAAATTGCCTAAATTTAACGTATTTTTTTGTAAATAATTCTCAGGACCGAGAGCGGGCTCTCCAAGATTTGATATGTCCACGTGAACGTTTGGAGGCCCAACGTATTAATGACATAACAAACTCTCACTTCAAATCCCTGCAAATCATCAACAGCATACCCACGGATAATAATGAAAACAATGATATCGAACTATTGCCCCTGGAAATCAGTTATGGACCACACTATCCCGAAGAATTGCAAACGGAAAAGAATACCGTACAACGTTTAATAGAACAATTTAATGTGGATGAGTTAATGCAAGCCGATGAGCCCTCCAACATGGATACAGTGAGCTCATTTTATAAAATTCCCGGACTCATACCGAAACCAGTTAAGAAATCAGCCAAAAAAGTATTGGAATATCCCAAAAAGGAGACGGCCAAACAAAAATCGACCACAACAGCAGTGGTTCAACTACAAAAGGATAAAAAACGTTTGCCTTTGGAAATGGATGAAATGATGATGGGCGATCAGGCCCAAGGAGAACCGGAAATGCCTGAACAATTTTTAAGTGATGATGTATCAAATGAAATAATGGAACCTTTGCCACATATTAAGAAAACCAATATTCACAAAGAAGATATGGAGAAAATGGAAAAGGAGGCTATAGCCTTAAAGTTAAATATGCAAAAGTCAAATGAAATGGAAGCTAAGAAAATGACAATGACGACAACGGAAGCTGTGACAACAACTACCCAAAAACCCACCACAACTGCTGAAGCTACTACCAGCCATATTATAAAAGAAGAAACTCTACATAATCATCATCAGCAAGATTTAAATAGCCAACATGAAGCCTCAGTGGATCATTTAACAACTACAGCCTCGCCCATTACCATTGGACATCCCATGCATCCTCAACAACCACGCAACGTTGTTAGTTTGGAAGAAGCACAACATTTACACAATATTAAGGAATCACCAGATAATTCTCATTTCATACCACCCATGTTAATGGTGAAATCACATTATGTGCCATCCAGTAATAAACATGGTCATAACGAACATCATCATCAAATGGAACATTTAGAGACCACAACTGAAGTTGCAGCTGAGACAACAATTAAACATGACCCAAATCAAACACTTGCTATGGCAGCAACAACTTCACCTAATGGAAGTGATTTAGAGAAGACAGCTTTAAAGGATTTAAACAGTGGACAAGAAGAAATTGAAAAGGAAATAGCAAGCGTAATAATATTTGGCAGACAGGAAGAACAAACAACCACTGATGGTGATAGTATGGCACCAATTACTGAACACCAGCAACTACAACAACAACACGAGGAACAACGCCAAAACTCTAGAAATATAAATTTCGAGCAAGTTCACACCACAATGACCATAACAACTTTACAGCCAACTTCCCTCCCCTCAACGCAGCCCTCTAAAAAAGTAGAAGGAACAACTTTACAGACACATTCAACCGCCGCTGATGGTAATGGTGATGGTGATGGTGATGAGACACAAGAGTCAAAACCACATACAACAGACACAGAAAAATACATAGATGCAACACAAACCGCAAAACTAGTTGAAACAACAGAAAAATCCTTAAAACCAAATGAAAAACTTTATGAAATGGTGACAGAACATATAAAAACAGAAATGCAAACACCAGAAGCTGCACTAACAATACTAACAACAACAACACCAGCAGCTGAGACACAAACAGAAAAAGATATAACAACAATAGTTGAACAGCCACAAAAACACATGACAGAAGAAAAACATGAAACTATGGAAGAACAGAAAAAAACTGAAGAACATGAAAAACAAGAGCCACAAAAAAATGCTACAACAGAAACAGTAGTAGCAGCAACAGCAGCAGCAGCAGCATTAGCAGTTGAATTACAACAGCAACAAACAACTACACAAACGGATGTACAAAATATACAAACAGAAACTTCCGTAGAAATGAAAAAACTTCAAACAGAACTAGAAAATCAACCAGAAACAGACGAAGATAAAAAGGAAACTATAAAAACAACAACGGATATACTTAAAACATCGTCAGAAATAATAACAGCAACAACTAGCTTAACATCATCAACTACCAGCACAACAAGCACCACATCAACAACTGTTAAACCCATTACCAGCACCACAGCAAAACAAAATGTAGATGAAACAACTTCTATCAGTACAACCACCATCACTCCTCCATCACCTGATACTGCTGAGTCAACAACATCAACAACAACAACATCAGCACCAATAACTTTTATACCATCATCCTCGCCAACACCTCCTGAAACAACTACTCGCAACTTTTTGAAAGTCACCACTGAGTTACCATACAAACCAAATCGACGGCGCTCTCTTACCAAACCGGAAACAGTGAGTTATATGAAAAAAATTTTAGGTTAAGAAATTCGTTTTCAAAAACAAAAAAATCCCCTAAAAAACAACAAAAACCAGTTGCAATATATTGTTTGATTATGTGTAGAAATGAATAAAATACAAAAAAAAAATAAAATAAAATGAATAGAAAAAGTTAAGCTAGAGTGCACAAAATAAAACTACAAAAGAAAATTATTATTACGAACAGGTAGTTAATAAAAAAAATTTCAAAACCACAAATAAAAATCATTCTTGATCCTTGAGTGAAGCTAAGACAGTCATTCCATAAAAGAAATTTGTAATCGAAAACATTTCGGATATGTTTCTAAAACTTAATGCTCAACTATGTCCCACAAGCCGGAAGACTTTATGAAATGAGTGAAAGAATTCCTCTCAACAAATTTTTGTGTTTGATGGTCGTCTTTAAAAATTTAAACGACAGTTCTCGAATGAATATTTTAAACTTTTATCTACCATTTGTTAGCAAAAGTAACCGTACAGCTAAAAATACCATAAACGATTATAAAAAATGATCAAATCTGAATTATAAATTTTTTTTCAAATAAATTATTTGCTTTTAATTTTTTTTGTACCTTTCCTACAACTGTGCAAAGGCTATACATTAGGGTGGGTCAATTTTTTTTTTTTTTTTTTGTAAATAGGCGTATAGCAAAAACGTAATCTACAATAAATTCTAAGAAAAAATGTCTAAGAAACTATGGGTCTAAAATCAAAACGTAGCTCCCTTTGAGAGACATAATGGAATTTAGGAAATAGGAGAAAATCGTTTAAATTTGACAACAGTGTTCTGACATAAATGCTGCTATCTCAAAAATTACTCAAAATGCAGATCTCAGTCAGATTTAAAATAATAGGCATTGATACCCGCTTCAAAATGGCATTACCTGTTTATTTATTTTTTTAGTAAAGGTCAAAGGACATTGGTTAAACCTTAAGTTTTGGAAATCCACTTTTATAAACGTTTTTGGCATGCTTCTAAATGGATTTTGCCTGCTGAGTTTGAATATGACCCTGGAAATTGTCCATCGCTTTTAGTTTTTGAGATATATATTTGAAAATTGCGCATAACTGTGTTGTTTTTTTAAATTAACCAACACTCAGGGGATGCCCCCTACAAATGCAGTGCATTGTGTTAATTTCAGGAAAATATGTTATGGGTAGGAGGACAGAGGGAGTAGTGTTTGTGGATATTTGATTTTAATTTTATTAGATTATAACTGTCAGGAAAGACCTCTGCGGGGAGTTTATTCCACATACGGCTAGTTCGATTGTTAAACGATTTCTCTCTGTAATGCGTTGTGCAGTCAACTGGACAATAGACTACAAATGGATGTGATCTACTAACGAAGCGGGTGGAGCGAACCGAAACTCGGGCACTTCCCATGGTAATATCTATAGAACAGTGTTACACAACCCACATTCCGATGATGTTCCAATGAATCAATGGAGTTGGATACCCTACTGTCATTGATGAGCGCCAACGCCCTCCTTTGCACACGGTCCAGTAGCTCCAAAATAAACTTTGAAATTCCTGCCCACATATGGGAGTTGTATTCCTTTTTTGGTCGGTTGTAAGTGGTATAGATTTTAAGCATATCAAAAGGAGTAAAGTAATTTTTACACCGTGTTAGAAAACCAAGACACTTGAATGCTTCCTTCTACACTTGAAAAACATGCTCGTTCCAACGAACATCACATTCAATTTTCATGCCTAGAACATCAAGAGTATCTGATTCCTCAATACCTATACCACCCATATATACAGATGACATAGTTGATTCCATGGCCCTATGGGTCAACATACAACATTGGGTCTTCAGCGCATTAAAATCAACCCTATTCGCTTTACCCTACTCGGAGATTGTTAAGAGGTCTTGATTGAGTGTGTCATTCATTGTCCGCCTTTTGCCCCAACCTCCAAGAGGATTACACTTAAAGGAAAATGAATGACAAATGCTGCTGCCATCTGCGTAAGAGTATATAGAATTAAAAGTTTGACCAAGAAGGTCGTTCATAAAGATAAGGAAAAGAGAAGGAGAAAGAACGGAACCATGGGGTACCCCTGAATTAAGCTGAAACTCATTTGGTGAGACCCCATCAATACCAACACGTATTGCTCGATCTCTGAGAAAACTCGATATAAATCGAGAGAAGTCATTACCGACCCCAAATGCAATAAGCTTTGATATCAGTGCACCGTGCCACACAAGATCGAATGCCTCGTTCCCGTGGAACGATTTCTACGGAAGCCATACTGACGATCATTAAGAAGTGAGTTGGCCTCTAGGTAGTTGACAAGATGGAAACTGATCATGCTCTCCATCGCCTTTGAGAGTGCAAAGCAGATTGCAATTGGACGGTCATTTTCAGGATTTTAAGCCTCACCCTTTTTAGGGACTGGTTGGACATTTGCAACCTTACAGCAAGAGGGAAAGAATCCCGCACGATACGAAAGGCTGAGAAGGTTGGCCAATGGACCGGCTAGCATCGAAGAGCACTGTTCCAGCACCAGCGCTGGTATACCATCCGGTCCCGGAGACTTATTAATGTTGAGATCCGAAATAACCTTTTTAACTGCACGAGCTCGGAAGAATATTTAAGGCATAGTACAAGATACTCTTCCGAGTTCGGGCAGTGGTTTATCGCTATCCAGCAAAAATTAATTTTTTGCAAAAAGTTCAGCTAAAAGGTAAGCCTTATAAACGGGGTCAGTGAATATTTGGTCATTCATTATAAGAGTTGGGATAGCATAACAAGCATTATTCTTTACTCCTTTAACAAATGACCTAAAGCTCTTGCTGCACCGAGGAGCAGGAAGGAATTTAGCATGCAGACGCTGATCGTGAAGAAACATTTCGCGCCTTAGTACTTCAGCACATTCGTTTCTCGCCTGTTTGCGTAGCATGCCAAAGTCTGAATGCTTCCTCTCCGGATCTGACTGCATCTCTGCGAGTCTGGTTAAACCAAGATATTTAATTAGGTTTAGCCGAAATATACTTTGATGGAATGAATAATCTGATACCAAGCACTATATTATTTTTTCCACCATTATCGCAGCAGCGTCAATATTATTGTGCAGGAAACAAATTTTCCAGTTGAAATGCTTGAAGATATCGTTGAGCTCGGCTCAACGAGCCTTTTCGTAAATCAAAACTGAGCATTTCATAGCTGGTGTTGAAACACTGTGAAGAACAGAGTACGAAAAGAATGCGGAAATAGTGCAGTGATCCGAATTACCGAGAGGTGCAAGAATTTTCACTTCATACCTGTCAGGGTGTGAAGTTAGAAAAAGGTCGAGAATATTTCTTCTTTGCCCTTCAGTTCACGGAATGTACGCTGGTTCATTCACTAGTTATTCGCGGAGAAAAGCTTAACGTAACGGCCTTCGGGAGTTGTTTGACTCGAATGTTGAAGCCAAGATGAGTTGTGAATATTGAAATCGCAGGCAACTACGATTTTGCTATTCGGACAACTCTCTAATATTTTAGTTGCAGAAAGGGCATCGAAGCCCTTATAGGTATGCTCTTTTCCCATATTCGCAGCAGCATCAATATTTTTATCCAGGAAACAAAGTTTCCAGTTGAAATGCTTGAAGAAATCGCTTTGCTCAGCCCAACGAGCCTTTTCGGAAATAAAAACTAAGCTCTGCATAGATGGTGCTGAAACACTTTGAAGTACAGAGTACGAAAAGAATTTGGAAATGGTGCAGTGATCCGAATTACCGAGAGGTGCAAATATTTTCACTTCATACTTATCAGGTGGAAATATCTCAAAAACCTAAAGCAATAGCGTGCCTGTTTTTTGCCAAATACTGTTTTATATAAGAAATACCATTTTTTTTTAATAATACTGGCCTTAATTATGTTTCAACTTTTCAAGCCATATTTTAGAAGCCTTTATTTACCCTGAAACTTAAGGTTGTAATGTTATTTAGCAATCAGTAAGAACAAAAATTTTCGTTAATTAACGTTTTACTTCGTAATTCAGATAACAGAACTCAAGTCTTTTATCTAAAGTCAATAACATCGTCACGATTTTTTGCAATTACTCGTCGTGAGACATGCGTTAGCAAACTACACACATCGCTCAGTTCCTTGGATATGCAACGGAATTCCTGGATCTGTCAGTGGTACATCATCAGATTTAATATACTCTAGCAGGTGCTCGTGTGGATTGCTTGAAGTAAATGGAGGCTCAGATTATTATCATTATCTAAGTCGAATAAATCCATATAATCTGTGCAATTGAAATTAATGAGATACTTTTTATAAGCCCTGAGTTTAGTTGAGTCATACGACAATACAAAATTTTGTTAATGGTTCTTTCTCGGACAGGGGTCCTATCGTCGATGGGTGAAAAATGCATTGTTTTGTATTGCTTTGTTTACAATTTCCCGAAGATTTTGTGATAAAAATTGCGTTGACTTAATAAATCTATAATGTTAATAGGCTATGCGATTTTTTGTGACCGATATTTTGTTCTACCGTTTTATCCCGATTTTGACCAAACGTATATTATTTGAAAGGTATTTCTTTTAAGCCGTTTTACAGATTAACAGATTTTTAAATTTTTTCCTTTATTTCAAGTAAATTGCATTTAAAGTTGCTGCTAACGCATACAAAAAATTACACATAAGCTATGTATGTTTTATTAAAGTTGCTAATGTGTTTGTTAATGAGTTTGTTATCTTCACTCATAACAATAATAAATCATTAAAGTGTTGGTTTGTGAATTGTCTAAGTTGAAAAAAAAAAGCTTTCTAGAAATAGCATTCGAATTTCGAGCGCTGGGGTCTGCTAGTTTATATAAAAGTGCACTGCCGTATGCTACTGGATTATAAAATTTTACATTAACATACATCGGTACATAAACTTTCATAATAAATTTAACCAATACTTTTTAAATTTTTAAATTTAAATTTGTTGAAGGCATACTAGTCGCAACATATAGGCGCAAAAGTCTGCTCGCTTTTGTTAACAAGCGAGAATGAACAATTTGCCCCTGTTTCATGCTAGCCAATTCTTCTGGACACGAACCTTCCGATACAGCTTTTGCTATACGAAAAATATATAGGACTGTCAGTAGAAAGAGTTTTTTCATCTTAAGCATCTATAGGTAAAGGCATATATCCCAATAATATCGGTTCAAAATCAGCTACAGCCTACAATGAAATGTTTGTTTTACTTTTAATGAACTTACATTAAGAGTTGATGAAATCAATGCATGCTTACCGGAAGTTGTTTAGAGGTCTCACTTAATTTCGTCAAAGCCTCACTGGCAGTGCTTGGGGCACTTGTAGTAGATTTTTCTAAAGCCGTGAACAAATGGCGAAGCGGGAGTTCGCTGAAATGCAACAAACAAAGAAACCAATTTAATGGTTTACTAAATAAAACTTCAAACTTTCGTAGAATTCCATTTTCAGTTCCAATATTTGAGGGTTCCGCATGGCAGCAAACTCTTATCAAGCTCGTAAGCGAGAATTTTTATACCCTATACCACTATGTGGTTTGGGTATAATGACTTTGTGCTGCTGTTTGTAACAACCAAAAATATTTGACATAGACCCATCTTTAATTATACCGATCGAATCAGAATCACTGTTTGAGTTGATTTAACAATGTCCGTCCGTCCGTCCGTCCGTCTGTGTGTCCATGTAAACATTGTAATCAAACTGCAGGTCGCAAATATAAATATATTTTGATGAAATTTGGTATATAAGCTTTCATCGGCCATGGAATGAACGCTATTGAAATTGGTGAGAATCGGTCCATGTTCAGACCTAGCCCCCATACAAATTACCCCTATGAAATCGACATAAATTGTCATAAGATCCAAATTGTCATATAGATCTTACTCAAATTGGGTTTGTATGCGTTCATTACATCCATTAATGAGTAGTCCAAAAATGGTACCTTTGGCCCCATATAGACTGCTTCCCGATCTTCACTTAAATCTATTAAAAACAAAAATATTGCACTGATTCATCTCAAATTTTGTTTGTATATATTTTTGCAAAATACAAGAGACTTTACCAAACATGATCAGGATTGATCCATTTTTGGACCTAGTCCCCATATAGATATAGCATCCGATATGAACTTTTTCATATCTGCAGCCAAAAAAAATTAATAAAAATCCCACACAAATTTGGTGTTTGCTTATTTTCTATGTCCAGTTAGTTGGGCCTAAGAGTTAGGGTTTCTAAACGCATGGTATAGGGTATCATATAGTCGGTCTAGACCGACTATAATTTTCTTAATTGTTTTTTCTTGAAGAACCCTCACAATTGCATATGTTTAGTACTGGAGTCCGCAGCGTCATATTTTGTAAGACCTAATAACTTGCTTCCCGGCTCTTTTACAATTACTATATGAGACTACTTTTCGACACTCGGATGGTATTTTCCACTTATTTCTTCCAGCCATTAAAAGTTGTTTTGTATACGATAAACGGGCTGCCTGCTTTTCATTTTTTCACGACCTACTTTAGATTTATCCATAATAATTGGTTCTCCATTTTCATCAGTAAAGCCAATGTCTTTAAATAAAGCTGTTGCTAAACACGAGGCAACTCTGTCTGGAATGCCGAATCTATCCCACATCATAGCAATTTTAATTGTGTCGTATCTCTTAGCGTAAGGTCCCCTTTTGTGCAAGATTGGCTCCCTTGCAGCTAGCATTGCAAATTCGATTCCAGAAGCGACGTCCAATTTGTGAAGAGTCGAACGTCTATGAAGGATGTAAGGTAGCTGGGAGTCCGCTAGACAGTCGGTCTACTATATTTAACACGCATTCTGGAATTGTATTCTATCTGCTGGTGTATTGATCAATCATGAATGCGTTGAGAGTATCAGGAATTAATTCACAGAAGCATGGCATTGTATTTTTGCAATTGCATTTTCCGATATAGAATACAACGATGCCTCAAGTTCTAAAAATGTATTACCTCTTTATGGTATTTGTTGAGAAATGTATTTAGTTTTTTATATACCACCCTATACCACCATGTGGTTTGGGTATAATGACTTTGAGCTGCTGTTTGTAACTACCAAAAATAATTGACCCAGACCCTCTTTTATTAGACCGATCGACTCAGAATCACTTACTGAGTCGATTTAGCGATGTCCGTCCGTCCGTCCGTCTGTGTGTCCATGTAAATTCTGTAATCAAGATAGAGGTCGCATCCATGAATATCTTTGAAAATTGGTTTATAAGCTTCTATCGGCCATAGGATGAACGCTACTGAAATTGGTGAAATTCGGTCCATGTACAGATCTAGTCCCCATGCAAATGACCCCAACGAAATCGACATAAATTGCTATGAGATCCAAATTATCATATAGATCTCCATCAAATTGGGTTTGTATGTGTTAATTATACCCATTAATAAGTAGTCCAAAAATAATCTCAATAGGATAATTCGTAGTCATAGCCCCCATATAGAGTTGCTTCCCGATCTTCACTTAAATCTATCAAAAAACGAAAATATTGCACAGATTTTTCTCAAATTTGGTTTGTATTTATTTTTTCAAAATATAAGTGCCTTTACTAAATATGGTCAGGATCGGTCCATATTTCGACCTAGTCCCAACATAAAAATTACATCTGATATGAACTTTTTCATATCTGCAGCCAAAAAAAATTAATAACAAAGCCACTCAAATTTGGTTTATTCTTATTTTCTATATCAAATTAGTTGGACCGAATAGATAGGGTCTCTAAACCATGGTATAGGGTATCGTGTAGTCGGTCTAGACCGACTATAATTTCTTACTTGTATAAAATACTTTTTCCATTTATCAGTGCAATGTTAATTTTTTCCCAAATTTTCATTATCTTGTTTGCAATTATCGGAGATAATTTTGCACACGAGTGTTGTTTTTTTTATCTTTCTCTTTTAAAACACACGTTGACTTGGCAAATATAATTCACTAAATTCCCTTGCATGCCAATTAAACTAGAGTTGTGATTAGTCAGAAAACTTGACCCGGTCAATTGATATCGCTGATGATTCCATAATTTTATGTGAAAATTTTTTTTGAAAAAGAAATTAACACACGTTTTTTTTTTTTTAATTAACTATCAAGTGCATAAATCAATCAAAACAAATGTTTAACACCACAGTGTTATAAAATACATTAACGGTAAATTTCTACATTGACTAGTACTATTAACAATATTGAATTCTAATAACTCTTTGTTGATAACTTTCATAGCAGACTATTAAATTGTATAATTTTTATAAAAATTAAAATTCGTATAAAAAAAAATAAATTGTTTATGTCTCTCGGCCGGCGCTAGGTTTCCATTTTAGACCCATACTTTCTTTGGGTGATTTTCTTAGAATTTCGTGTAAGTTTCGATTTTGCTATTCACCTGTCATGTTTTTTTTCATCCGAACAAATTGGCCACTTAATTGTATAATTCGTATAAAAATTTAAATTCGTTTAAAAAAGAAATAAAAATCTTCATGTCTCCCGGCGTGAGCTAGGTTTTAATTTTAGACCCATACTTTCTTTGGGTGATTTTCTTAGAATTTCGTGTAGATTTCGATTTTCTATATGCCTGTCACGTTTTTTTCTCACCCGAACAAATTGACCACTACATTGTATAATTCGTATAAAAATTAAAATTCGTATAAAAAAGGAATAAAAATCTTCATGTCTCCCGACGTGAGCTAGGTTTTCATTTTAGAGTCATACTTTTTTGGTTGATTTTCTTAGAATTTCGTGTAGATTTCGATTTTGTTATACGACTGTCACATTTTTTCTCACCTAAACAAATTGACCAACCCCACTATGCATACATCGGTTTGCCATTCCGTTTGTAACGCATCGAAAATTAATATATGACCCTAAAAATTAAAAATTAAAAATAAAAAATTAAAAAAAAAAATAAAAAATGAAAAATTAAATTTTAAAACTAAAAAATTAAAAAAAAAAAATATAAAATGAAAAATAAAAAAAAAAAAATAAAATAATTAAAAATAAAAAATGAAAAATAAAAAACGATGAGAAAAATTAAAAAATTTTTTTTTTAAATGAAAAATAAAAAAATTAAAAATAAAAAACATGAGAAAAATTAAAAAAAAATTTTTTTAAATGAAAAATAAAAAAATGAAAAATAAAAAATAAAAAACAAATTAAAAATAAAAGACGAAAAATGAAAAACAAATAAAAAATGAAAAATGAAAAAAAAATTCAAAATGAAAAATGAAAAAAAATTAAAAATCAAAAATAAAAAATGAAAAATGAAAAATAAAAAAAATTAAAAAGAAAAGAAAAAATAAAAAATAAAAAATTAAAAAAAAATACAAATAAAAAAAAAATGAAAAATAAAAAAATTAAGAATGAAAAATAAAAAATTAAAAATAAAATATAAAAAAAAGAAAAATGAAAAATTAAAAACGAAAAATTAAATATTAAAAATGTAAAATGAAAAATTAAAAATTAACCAGTTGAAATAATAAATTATAACTAGCAGATTCCAGCCCTCAAAATTCGAGCGCAAATTCTAGGAAATTTAATTGTTTCATTAAATAAAGACCCTAAAAGAATGATAATCTATTATAGCCAATTCACAAATCAACACAAAAAACAAACTCATTTTTATTACAAACACATTAACAAATTTAATAAACACACACATAGCATTGTGTAATTTTATGTATATGTTAGTAGCAACTTTAAATGCAGTTTACTCCAAAAAAAAAAAAAAATAGAAATTTAAAAATCTGTAGATCTGGGGGACAGCTAAAAAGAAATACCTTTCAAATGAGGCATGTGTGAAATATCAAAAATAAAAAATGAAAAATAAAAAATTAAAAATGAAAAATAAAAAATGAAAAATTAACAAAATGATAAATGAAATATCAAAAATAAAAAATTAATAATAAAAAAATTAAAAATAAAAAATTAAATTTTAAAAAATAAAAAGAGAAAAATTAAAAATAAAACAATAGAAAAATTAAGAATGAAAAATAGAAAAAGAAAAATGAAAAATTAAAAACGAAAAACGAAAAACTAAAAATGAAATATTAAAAATTTAAAACGAAAAATAAAAAACGAAAATTAAAAATTAACCAGTTGAAATAATCACCCAATTCTAAACAAAAATTCCGCATGATATATCTTACTTCTCCCTTTCCCCTATTATGAATAAAAATTCCTTCGGAAAAAAATGCGACGGGAAAAAAGTAGTTATTCTCAATGCACTTGAATTACTTTTTTTCTCTCAAAAAATTTCCCTTGCAAAACAGACAGGAAGTTTTATAAAAATGTAAGAAGTATTTTGATAAAACAAAATTTAAATAAAAAAATTTAAGTATTATTGTTCTTGTAGGTTGAAGATCACAAATAAAGCCAAACTTCAACTTTTGTTAACTTTAATGAAAGCCAATTCAATTGTTAAGACGGTACATGAAATGACCATACAAAAAACAAAAACAACCACAATTAAAATAAAAACATTTTTGTAGTTATTAAAAGAACTTTAATTTTTTATGGGTTACTAATTTTCTTGCGGGAGTGAAGTCTAGCAAAAATATATTTAAACTGTAATAAGTTTGAATATTACTATAGAAGTTTACAGCTGAAAAATTATGAAAAATTTACCAATAACATTAACCAAAAAAAAGGATTAATACAAAATGATTATAGAAAATATATTTTTTTAAGTTTTGAAAAATGAAAAATATGAAATTTCTAAAAAAAATTTTCAGTAAAAAATTGCCCTGTTATTTTAATTTTAATTTAGTTTTCATTTTATGATTATTATATAAAACAGAATACTATAGAAGATATCTTTTTTAAAACATTAAATGAAAATAACTTAAATATAAGAAATTAAACAAAAATTCCAACAAAATTTGTAAGATGAAATATTCCAAAAAAAAAAAACAAACATATTTTTTTTTTTTTAATAATAAAAACTCATTAGAAAGTCAATTTATAAAAAAAGAACATACAGCGGATGTTAAAACAAACAATGAAAATTGTTTTTTATTACTTACACAAAACGAAAAGGAAGTAATGAAACAAAATGCCAAATACAAACAAAAAGAAATTATAAAATAAAAATTAAAAGAATATATATATAAATAAGTTTGAACAAGAATAAAAACCAAAAATAAAAAATAATTTAAAAATATTATTAGAGATTTAAATACTTGTGGTAAAATTTTATTAAATAAATATCCCAAAAAAAAAAAATTTTAAAAGCTGTTTTAATTCAATCTACTCTAATTAACGTTTTTATATGATCATACGTATTATTAGAACATCTTGTCTAGGTCCAAAAATTAAAAAAAAAAAATTAAGGGAGCGGACAAATTTAAAACAAGATCCTAAAAAATTTCTAGGTTAAAGTTACATTTTAATATCTGATGGCTAAAGGAACTCAACTCAACTCTAACATTATAGAAATCAGATTTTGTTGTAGACAATAAAATGCTAAGTAAAAGATGTTACAGAAAAATAAATATTTTTAGAACTGACAACTGCTAATATTGAACAGGGCTCGAATCGTCGCACTCGATATCGAAATTTTTCGATCGAAATTATTTTTTTATTTTCCAAAATAATGTAACAAGACTAATTTTACTCTGTCATAGCTAACGAGTTATGGTCCATAGTTAATGGTAAAAGGAAAACGGGATCTGACGATTTTCCGTTTTTTTTTTTAATGATAAACCAAAATATGGAATTTCGATCGATTTTACTCGATATCGAGTGACACGATTTTCCCCCCTGTTTTGTTTATAAATGAGTTCCAAGACAAATCGGTGACAAAAACATAATTTAACACGTTCGCCACTCACCAATTTTTCGCGCTTTCAATAAAAACTCACCAACAAAAAAATGTGTCACATATATGTGACACGAGTTTTCTAAACAATTTTATTAAGAGAAACTGCGTGTCACGTATATGTGATATACATAAAAGTCACATATAAGTGACATGAGTTTTGTGAAGACTTGGTGTCACATATGTGAATCACAAAATGATTTGATTTATATCAATTAAACAGAAATTTAAAAATTTTTATTATTATATATTCTAAAATTCTATTATTTATTACATATGTATACACTTTATTGGTTGTGCTAAATTTTGAAACAGGGATATGGGCATAATCCGATTACATCACCCTCTTTGTTTCTGCAGGCTCCACATATATACTCGGTTGCGGTCCTCTTTTTATTTTTAGTGGACCCACGTCATTGTTTTCTTGAAGTCTTACATCTGGAAAATGACCACCAGTAGATGTACTCGCTGTTACTTCATGGGATGATCTTTGTGTTGGAATCTCGGCCAAATATGCTTTTATAATCCTTTCTCCAAATGGCAATAGTGTTATGGGATTATCAACAATTATTTTGTTATAAATCCAGCATTCATTCCAAAGTGATATGTCTATCAGGTGCAAAACCACCTTCATATACCAGCGAATTGATCGCCGGGGGCAGGCATAATATGACACGATTTGATCAGATCGATCGATACCTGACATGTATTATAGTCAACAACCATTTTCGGTTTGAGTGTACTTACTCCTCTCTTTGATGTTGTATTAACCATGTCAGAATTATGCTTTGTAGAAATCATAAGTACGTGCCGTTTGTCTGTCCATTTTAAAACAATAACGCCTTTTGCGTTACGCCTCCATGCTGGTGTTCCTCTGGTGATATTACTTTTTATAACATAAGTGGGATTACGTTTTCTATTTGCTCCGAAGGTTCCAAATATTCTGTCAGATTTACGCTATTGTAATAGTTGTCAATATAAAGTGTGTGTCTCTTTTCAGCATTAATTAATTAATTCAGCATTAATTTAGCTACAAATCCAAATGAATGTCCTTTTTCATTGTAAACGGTAGCTTTTTCAGTGTAAGCAGCCATATTTATTAAAAATCCATCTGGATTACATAGTTCGTAAAACTTAAATCCGTATTTATGTCTCTTGTTCGGAATAAACTGCCGATATAAAAGTCCGAAATAAAAGTCCCCTCCACAAAAGAAGAGCTTCATCCAAAGATAAGTTTTGCGGGGGACTGTAGATTTTGTTTATATTTTGAAGAAAATGTTTTACGACATTTTTAATTTTGTGTAGACGGTCAGATTTATCACATTGTTCAGGGAAATAGAAACCATACAACGAATTATATTTTCAAAATTTATGCGACTCATAGTTGTACCAAAAATACTTTGAAAATAAAGCGGATCTTTGCTCCAAAACAGTATCATTTCCGGCTTTTTATTAAGGGTCATTGTAATACGCAAAGCAATTACCTTTTTTATTTCCTCAACTTTCACATCTTTTCATCTAAGAAGATTAGACTTTGCGCTTAGTTTCTTATTTTTAGACATATAATTAGCGCGTGCATTTGTTCACAAAACAATTTTCTTCACAAACTCGTCAATAAAAATCTGCAAAAAATAATCTATTGGTTTTGCATTGCGTGGTAGCTCAATCTGGGGCAAAGCTGCTGCCAGGGTCTTCAAAATCCATATAACTTTCACAGGAATTCAGAATAGTCTCAAGAATTTCCTCTTCAGAAACAAGTTTTTTCTAGGACACTTTTACAAAATAGTATCTTCTTCTATTGCTATTGTGGCACGAATGAACTATTCAAAGCGCATTTAAAATTAGTTTTCATATAAATTAGCAAATAACAAAATTTTGGGGAATATCCGAAAAAAACGAAATTTTAATATAACTGATTAGCGTATCCACAAACCGCAGCAGCCATATACATCTGATACCTTGGCAGAGACCAAACCATACAAGAAAAATGCTTCCTACAAACTTTCGTGAAATAAAAGCTTAATAAAATGTTATAATTATGCGACACATATATGTGACATGAGTTTTTATGAGAACTCCCACGTCACATATATGTGACGCTGAGTGGCGAACGTGTTAAACTACAACAAATTAATCCGTTTTACAATAGATTTTTACTGAGAGTAGCAACATTTTTTAAATTAAATAAAATTAATATTAATATTATTTAAAAAAGCTGCACATACATTGCAAAGCGATTATTTTCAGGCTAAATATAAAAAAAACTTTATGAATTTAAATTTTATTTTACATTGTTTTAATAATGAGGAATTTTTTATGATAATACAAAAATTTAAGTATTTAATTTCTATATTAAATTGTAATTTATATATGTAATGTGAAAATAAATATATTTAAAGAAAGAAAAAAACAATTTAATTGCACAGTCCATTACCGATATTACATATATTATGAAAAAAAAATATATATAAATTAAATAATTAGTATACAAACAAAACAAAGAAAAATCCCAATCCCTTCCTTTGGTAATTATTGTCCCCATCTTTAAATATATAATAAAAAATAAAATAATTTAATAAGAAATATATAAAATGTGTTTTATTTCAAAAAAATCTATATTAAATTATTAAGAACACAAGAATAACTTCAGCCAGTAAACAGATTAATTTTCTTCAATGGTGTAAGGTTTATATGGCTGAAAATTTTATTTATTTTTAAATACTTAAGGAGATGATATAACGAAATTTTTTTAACTAACTTTTTCTCAGAATGTTTAAGCAGATGGAAAACTCATCGAAATCGAGCAATTGAATCATTTGTTGTAAGCAAAAACGGGAAGAAATCCAAAAGGTAATTTTTTTTTAATTTGAACGTTAGGGGCAAAAAGTAGATGTTGTTAAAAAAGTACCGAAACTTCACAAAGTAGCGTATTTATACAAGTGTTTTATTTAAGGGGGTAGTTTTTTAGCAAAAATCGTGTTTTTCACTTAAAAATGCTGCCAAAAAAAAAAAATAAAAATTAGAAAAAAGCTCTTCGTCACTACCGTAAGAAATATGGTACCTTTTTAACGCATTTCGATTTATTTATTTCACATGATCCGGTAATGAGTTATGATGTTTACCGCAAAACAATAACGCACCCGGAGATTCGCTATCACGGACTTATTTATTAAATTGTAATTGAAATTTTTTCAAAGATTCTTAAAATGTGTATATGAAATAAATAATCCAACATTATTCATATCTTCCAAAATAAATTATGAAAATACGACTTTTTTAACTTTTAACTTTTTATCCTTTTCATAAAAAGGTAGCTTTTTTTAAAAAAGTAACTTTTCTCAAGAATGTACATTTTCTTCAATATGTACATTTTCTTCAATATGTACATTTTCTTCAATATGTTAAAACTATTGTTTCTTAAAAAAGTACCTTTTCTTAAAAAAGTACCTTTTCTAAATATGTGCCTCGTCTTCAAAATGTACCCTTTCTATAAAAAGTTAATTTTCTTTTAAAACTATTATTTCTTAAAAAATTACTCTTTCTTAAGAAATAACTTTTCTTTAAAAAATAAATTTTCCTAAAAAAGTACATTTTCTTAAAAAAGTACCTTTTCTTAAAAAAGTAACTTTTCTTAAAAAATTACCTTTTCTTAAAAAAGTACCTTTTCTTAAAAAAGTACCTTTTCTTAAAAAAGTACCTTTTCTTAAAAAAGTACCTTTTCTTAAAAAAGTACCTTTTCTTAAAAAAATACCTTGTGTTAAAAAAGTACCTTTTCTTTAAAAATAACATTTATTTAAAAATAGTACCTTTTATTTAAAAAGAACATTTTCTTAAACAAGTACATTTTCTTTAAAAAGTACATTTTCTTTAAAAAGTACATTTTCTTAAAAAAGTGCCTTTTCTAAGGATGTACCTTGTCTTGTACCCTTTCTATAAAAAGTTAATTTTCTTTTAAAACTATCTTTTCTTAAAAAAGTACTTTTTCTTAAAAAACAACTTTTTTTTAAAAAATACATTTTCTTAAAAAAGTACTTTTTCTTAAAAAAGTACCTTTTCTTAAAAAGTACCTTTTCTTAAAAAAGTAACTTTTATTAAAAAAGTACCTTTTCTTGAAAAAGTACCTTTTCTTAAAAAAGTACTTTGTCTTAAAAAAAGTATATTTTCTTTAAAAACAACATTTTCTTAAAAAAATTACCTTTTCTTTAAAAAGTACGTTTTCCTTTAAAAAAAAAATTTCTTAAAAAAGTACCTTTTTCTTTAAAAAGTACATTTTCTTTTAAAAAGTAAATTTTCTTTAAAAAGTACATTTTCTTAAAAAAGTACCTTTTCTAAAGATGTACCTTGTCTTCAAAATGTACCCTTTCTAAAAAAGTTCATTTTCTTTTAAAACTATCTTTTCTTAAAAAAGTACTTTTTCTTAAGAAATAACTTTTTTTAAAAATACGTTTTCTTAAAAAAGTAAATTTTCTTAAAAAAGTACCTTTTCTTAAAAAGTACCTTTTTCTTAAAAAATACCTTTTCTCAAAAAAGTACCTTTTCTTAAAAAATTACCTTTTCTTAAAAAATTATCTTTTCTTAAAAAGTAAATTTTCTTAAAAAAGCACCTTTTCTTTTCTTAAAAAGTCACTTTTTCATAAGAAATAACTTTTCTTAAAAATTTACCTTTTTTAAATTACAATTTTTGAAAACTTACATGGTCTTAAAAACTAGTTTTACTTAATAAGTAACTTTTTAAAACAGAGCCCTTTTTGCCCTTTCTTTTAAAGTACCTTTCTCAAAAAGTAATTTTCGTTAACCTTCCTATACGCGTTGGTCTGTGAGACCGACAAAACACTTTTTTATACATATTATTTTTTGAGTGCATGCCACGTATTTGTCCGATACGTACGTGTTGTGTCTTCAATCACAATTCGGTCTATGAGACCGACGCGGGTATTTCCTGATTTTAATTTTAAGGCTTAAAACTAAGTCAATATATGATTTATGTATTGCACAAGAAGTGTTTTTAAGTTTGTAAAAGTTAATTAATATTTTTATGAAGAAAAAATTATTTTTGTTTTGTTTTTGTAGTACTATTTTGTAAAAGACTGAAAATCAATAAAATTAATGAAAATAAATTAAGTGCATAGCGTAATATTTTTTCTTATATCTTCAAGTTTTATAGAATATATTTATATGTTAAAGTTAATTTCGAAAAACTATGGAATAGGGGTTCAAACTTTCGGTCTGTTAGACCGTGTCCGGGTATATGTGTTACAAAAATTAGTGCGGGTATATGACGTTTAAAAAAGTAGTCTTTCTTAACTTCTTAACTCTTCTTTAAAAATACCTTTTCCTAATCAACCAATTTTCTCAAAAAATAAGAAAAAAACAAACACTTTTTTAAAATTACGTTTTTATTAAAAAAAGTAAATTTTTCAAAAAAAAAAAAAAAAAAAGTATTTTTTTCTATAAAAAGTGCCTCTTTGAAAAAAGTAACTTTTATTAACAAGAACTTCTTTACAACAGGACCTTTTCTTTAAGAATTACCTTTCATTTAAAAACTAGCTTTTCGTTTAAAAGCATCTTTTATTTTGAGAGTACCTTTTCTTAAAAAATACCTTTTCTTAAGAATGTTCGTTTTCTTAAAAATGTACCATATTTGCAAATAAAAAGTACATTTTCTTTAAAAAATACCTTTTCATAAGAAACTACTTTTTCTTGAAGAGTAGCTTTTTCAAAGTGCCTTTTCTTTAAAAGTACGTTTTCCTAAGAAAGCGCATTTTCTAAAAACAGTATCTTTTCTTAAAAAGTACTTTTGCAAGTGCCCTTTTTCTAAAAAAAAGTACTTTTCTCGAAAAAGGATCATTTTCTAAAAACGTACGTTTTTTCAAAAGTGCCTTTTTCGAAAAAGTTCCATTTCCTAAAAAAATTGTCTTTACTTAAAAAAGTATATTTTATTGAAAAAATTACGTCTCATAAAAAGGTATATTTAAAAAAAAAAAAATAGCACCCTTCCTTACAAAAGTACATTTTCTTAAAAAAGTACCTTTTCTTTAAAAGATACTTATCATAAAAAAGTTCATTTTCTTTAAAGAGTGCCTTTCTTCTAAAAAATACTTTTCCTTTTTTTTAAGCGCCCCGGTAGGTGAGTAGGTATCGTGCTTGCTAATCATTCGGGGGTCGTGGGGTCGATTCCCACCAGAGACTTTGGTCTGTCGTTGCTAAAACCAGCCAAATGGTCCTTGTACCCGGCTTAACCCGGTACACATATTAGAATACAAATTTACTTTGACTGTAATGAATATAAATTAAATAAATAAATAATTTTCCTTTTAAAAGTATCATCTCTTTAAAAAGTACTTTTTTAAAAAGCACAATCTCATTGTCTTTAAAAAATCGTTTTTCTAAAAAATTTACCTTTTTAAAATCTTTCATTTTAATGAAAAATTTACTTAAGAATTAGCTTTTTCTATAAAAAGTATCTTATCTTTAAAAAGAACGTTTTTCAAAATTTTATTTTTTATTTAGTTCCTTTTTTGTTTATTTTATTTAATTTTTTTTTTTTATTTTTTTATTTTATTTTATTTTATTTTGTTTTATTTTATATTATTTTATTTTATTTTATTGTATTTTGTTTTATTTTTTATATTATATTTTTTTTTTATTTTATTTTATATTTTACTTTATTTTATTTTATTTTATTATTATTTTATTTTATTTTATTTTAATATAATTTAATTTATTTTATTTTATTTTATTTTATTTTATTTTATTTTATTTTATTTTATTTTATTTTATTTTATTTTATTTTATTTTATTTAATTTTATTTTATTTTATTTTATTATTTATTTTATTTTATTTTATTTTATTTTATTTTATTTTATTTTATTTTATTTTATTTTATTTTATTTTATTTTATTTTATTGTATTTTATTTCATTTCATCTCATTTCATTTCATTTCATTTCATTTCATTTCATTTCATTTCATTTCATTTCATTTCATTTCATTTCATTTCATTTCATTTCATTTCATTTCATTTCATTTTCATTTCATTTCATTTCATTTCATTTCATTTCATTTCATTTCATTTCATTTCATTTCATTTCATTTCATTTCATTTCATTTCATTTCATTTCTTTTCATTCATTTCATTTCATTTCATTTCATCATTTCATTTCATTTCATTTCATTATTTTATTTTATTTTATTGTATTTTGTTTTATTTTTTATATTATATTTTTTTTTATTTTATTTTATATTTTACTTTATTTTATTTTATTTTATTATATTTTATTTTATTTTAATATAATTTAATTTATTTTATTTTATTTTATTTTATTTCATTTTATTTTATTTTATTTTATTTTATTTTATTTTATTTTATTTTATATTATTTTATTTTATTTTATTTTATTTTATTTTATTTTATTTCATTTTATTTTATTTTATATTATTTCATTTTATTTTATTTTATTTTATTTTATTTTATTTTATTTTATTTTATTTTATTGAATTTTATTTTATTTTATTTTATTATATTTTATTTTATTTTATTTTATTTTATTTTATTATATTTTATTTTATTTTATTTTATTTTATTTTATTTTATTTTATTTTATTTTATTTTATTTTATTTTACTTTATTTTATTTTATTTTATTTTATTTTATTTTATTTTATTTTATTTTATTTTATTTTATTTTATTTTATTTTATTTTATTTTATTTTATTTTATTTTATTTTATTTTATTTTATATTATTTTATTTTATTTTATTAATTTTATTTTATTTTATTTTATTTTATTTAATTTTATTTAATTTTATTTAATTTAATTTAATTTAATTTAATTTAATTTAATTTAACTTAATTTAATTTAATTTAATTTAATTTAATTTTATTTTATTTTATTTTATTTTATTTTATTTTATTTTATTTTATTTTATTTTAATTTAATTTATTTTGTTACATTTTAATCTATTTTAAATTATGTATCTGATTTTATTTTATTTTAATTTATTATTTAATTAATTAAATGTGACTGTTTAGTCATTTCAAGGATTTTTTTGCATTTTATTATTTTATTATTATTTTTTCATCATTTTATATTTTTCGCCATTTTATATTTTTGTAGTTTATATTCTTTTTAATATTTTTGAATTTTATGAATTAATTCCTTTAAGTATTAGTATTTCTATTTAAGTTTTCGGCTATAATAAGTTTTAATATTGAATTGTCATCACTACATGTCAAAACGCTTGGGAAATTTGAATTGTTAGCTTTAATGATCCATTTTGAATTTTTAATAAAATCATTCTTGTATTGAAATCGAAACAGGCCGGTCTTGTACTTTTTCCGTGCGAATTCTAATATTAAAAAAATTGCCCGCCATATTAACTAAAATACAATTCAAAAAATTAAATTCAAATAAAAATAATAGTGGTTGCAAATATTAATTTCGCAACAATTTCTTAAAAAAGCTTAAGGAAAAACAGTGACCTTCTCCGAGAAAAGGGACCTAGTGTGTGAAAATTAAGTTTTGAGAAAAACGCGTTTAAAGTTTTAGTTACCAGAATCCAACGTTTTTGACAGAACCCGTTTTTTTACACACTAGGACCCTTTTCTCGGAGAAGGTCACAAATAGATAACTTATTTCTAAAAAGTACCTTGTTTTTAAGGGCAACTTTAATTCTTTACACCACATTGTCTTTAAAAGTAGCTTTTCTTTAAAAAAAAAAATACCTTTTCTGTAAAAAGTAGGTTTTCTGTAAATAAATTCCTTTTTTAATGAAGTACCCTCTAACTTTTTTTAAAAAGTACCTGTTGTTAAAAAGTAAATTTTCTTAAAAAACACCTTTTCTTAAGAAGTAAATTTTCTTCAAAAAATTACGTTTTTTGCGTTTTCCTAAGAAGTGTCTTTTCTTAACAGGTTGCCTTTCTTAAAAATTACCTTTCCCTGAAAGTACCTTTTTTGAACAAGTTAACTATTCAAAACAGCAAATTTTTTAAAAACTTATTTTTCTTTATAGAAGTCACTTTTCTTAAAAGGCCTATAAATTTTTATGTAAGCCAGGAAATATTTTGTGGAAAAATCTACCTAAACAAAAAGTAGAAGTGTTGGAAAATAACCGTTTCAAATTTTAAAATCATTAGTGTCGTAACTCATACATTTTTTTCCTATGTCATGACTTTTACGATTCCGCACAACGCAAAAAGTCACCAAGGTGTCATTGGTGATAATTTAAATGAAAATGACCGTTTTATATTTTAATATGATTATTTGAAAGAATATAACTTTACTTGTGACTCCTGTATGACTACCGTAACTCATGTGCTGATGGTAATTTATTTCTGTGTCATGGCGTTTACGATTCAGCGAGCCAAAATGAATATTTTTTTTACATAACTTTAATGTAGATATTGAACTTTTTCGTTTAATTATTCAACCGTAAGATATTGACGGGCATGACAATATATTATGACAAGTCAAACTTTTTATAAATTCCATTTTTCCTTTACACAATCCAACTGCTCGTGGTTGGTTAACCAAAAGTTAATGTTTAATACTTTAAAAATCCATTAAATTCACAATTTTCACCAAAAATATTTAAATTACAGATTGCAAAAAATAAATATATCTATATGTTTTTCTATCTATTTTCAATTACTTTCAATAGAAAATCCTGTTTTCCATTTAAATGGAACATGATTTGGAAATAAATAACCTAAGGCAAACTTTACAAATTCAACTGAAATCTGAATGAAACAGCAGCACTAAACGAAATAAAATTTTAACATGAAACCAACAATTATGTAGTTTGATGAAAGCTGGTTAAACTGAATGAATATAGATTTAATTTGCAGCAAAAAAAAACAATTTTTTTTTTTTTTAATTATTCAATAGTATTAAGGCCAATAAAAAACTAAATAACATTGAAAATATCCCGATTTACCTATCATAGTTGTTTGGTTATTGTTAAAGTGTTCAAACAACAAGTACTAAGGAGCCATTTATTTTCGGAAAAATTTTATAATTACTCCATAGTTATATGATTCTTGGCTTAAAACATACTTAATCTTAACATTTAGGAGAACAATTTTCCAATAAAAGGTGCAAGAGATATTGAAAAATTGGTTTAAAAAATGATGAAAAACCAGAAAATTTTATTTCAAATCAACCAAGCAGTTTTCCTTAGAATTTCTAATAGGAGCGACAAGATTGTAACAGTTGGTGTAAGAGAACTAATTCCTGCTGAGAAAAGATTTCTAATATATTCATGGAAAAGGCCACATAGAGGGACTTTAAATGATCCTATTATACCCCCCACCCCAGTGTGTAGAGGGTATATGTAAGTTTGTCATTCCATTTGTAATAATTAGAAAAAAAATTGTGGACCTCATAATATATATGTATTTGTGATCCGTATAACAAGCGGAGTTGATATAGCGATGTCCGTCTGTCCGTCTGTGGAAATCACGATGATAACTTTAATCGGGCAGCTAGTGTGCTCGTTGGAATAAACAATGATTCACTAGCATTCCGAAAAGTTTTCCATTTAAAATCGTCCAAATCAATTGATTAGGGCCCGAGATTTAAATGAAGAACTAAAAAAAGTCTTGAAAAAATATGATTTTCTATGTTGTTCTTGTCACAATCACGTCGTCAATAGGACAGCTAGGATGATCATTTTTAGCGAGAATGATTGAACAAGAGTATGGGAAGATTTCTGTTTCATAAATCATTAAAATCGGTGGAACAGGTCCAGGGAAATCTGTGAAAAATTAAAAAAAAAATTTGAAATATGATATTTCTATATTGTTCTTGTTGTTACTCTAAATGTTGTATTGTTGCCATAGCTGTACTTGTTATTTTTGTGGTAAAGTTATATCAAAAACGAACCCTTTGTACATTTTTTTTACCTACTCCGGTAGAAAAGTTTAAAAGCTTCCATTGTTTTGGCATCACTAAAAAAAATTGTTAGATCATTTTTGCCATCACCACGATCCAGCTTGCAAAATTTCAGATCGAGTGGGTGACGGAAAAGGGGATAAAAATCCATCAAAAATTTTTTCGACAAGCAGACACTACGAGTTAATAAAAAGGGAGTAAAAATTCACCAACATTTAAAGCAAACAATGCTTAAAAACAATGTAAATTTAACAAAAAAAAAATTGTATGTATTAATTTATTTAAAGAAAAACACAACAATAACTTTTGATGTTGATGTTCCCTAACCTCACTTGTGAGGCCATAGGTTGTGTAGGGATCCATATGTCTTATAACCTGGCATTATGACTAGCTGGAGCTAGCGCCAACCTAACGATATCACAAAAAAAAAATATATATTAGCTAAAAAAAAGTAATATAAAATACATTGATGTTCATTTTGTAATATTTTGGTGTTGTATTTTTTGTACATATATATGTACATATATTAGATAAGAAAATAATATACATATATTCCATAACCGCATATTAGAAATAAATTGGTATATTATTTTACTTATATAAAATTCTACAATATTTTGTTTTAGGGAAAATACATTTATTTAGCATTAACAGAGTGTCACTTCATTTTGCTCAGTGTGACTATGCCACAGTAGACGGCACCACAATTTTCGTTCTAATTAGCTTTGCAATAGTTATTTCCATTTTAACATGAATGTCAACATTTTCAATTAGATATTAAACAGAACAATATTAAAAGTATATACAGAGCTGAGTAAAGAAGAAGCAATGAGTTTTTTGCTTTCAAAACAGTTCTACATAGTTACGCATATACAATTATTATTCTGCTTTACCTACAAAATATCTGATTGCGATTATATATAATTTTTTAAATTGTGTATAATTAGTAACGCATTACTATTCACATAAATACAAAATTGCACCTTTTAAATTTTCCATTCAAATATAATAAAATATCACTTCTAAAAATTGGAATTCTGATTTCCAAGTATAAATTAGAAAATATCAATTGAATTTTAGAAAATCATATTAAAACGTCGGAAATAATAACTTGAAATTTAGAAGAGTTGAGTTCAGTTGAGTTTTTAAAATTTAAATTTTATTCTTTCAACACAAATTGATATGCAAAAGCCTCAAATATATTTAAATTTTAAAAATCAACTGAAATTAAAAAGAAATATTGCAATTCAGTAGACATTAATAGCATTTCGGAATAAGAAAACATTAATTTAAATTCAACGAAGTTTAAAAAACTTCAAATGATATTAATGAATTGCGAACATAAAAATTGTTACATAAATAAAGCGCAATTTGATGAGAATGGTATTTATTTATTATTTTTCACAATTTTTTTGATGAAAATTTGAAACTTTTCCGAAAATTAAGATAACAAATTATTATATAATTATTATTATTTTAAATGGTGCGTGGTAAAGAAGAAGAAAGCATATATTTCAAAAATTCATAACTGCACTGTATTCTTAATCGTGATAATTGTTATGTTTTTAATTGAATAGATTGTTTCTATATGAAAATTTTTTCTACTATTTTAAATTTTTAGGACATTTGGTTTTTTGCATTTGGCATCCTCATTTGAACCAGTGTTCCTGATGACTTCAAAAGTTGACTCATGGTATTCAACGTAAAACCCAAAAAATTTAAGTTCGATAATAATTCGCAGGTAGTAGTATTTGGAGTCAATAAATGAAAATATATTTTATTAACATAATTTGATTCAAAATCAAAAGTTGGCATCACTGGGTTAGATTTTGTATTGTATTGTTATTTTGTGTTACCACAAAATCTAATAGTGAAAGCTCCCTTATAATAGTTAAAAAAAAAATAATTTTCCAAATATGGCAATATTTTAACAAAAAAAAACTTGAGAGTGCTTTTTTTTGGTTACTTTTTTGTTACTCCATCCGACCTATACGCCCGTAATGAAGAATTGGTTGGCCAATTAAAAGAAACTATACAGCCATATCCAATTAGCATGATTTAATGCATATAGCCACAATACCCAACCATTACCTTCGCAATGGAGGTTAGGTCGAGCTATTTAATTTGAAAAGACTTAAACTAAATTAAAGAGTGGTTACGTCAGCAACCACGATGATCAAAAAGCAAACACCGAAATGTGTTTTCTTTTATCCGAAATAATAGAAAATACGAAAACGATCATTCCTCGTTGAACCACGAATTACTAATGTGAGAGAGCTTTATAGACCAACTCTTGAAATAAACAAAAATCCGGATCAAACCAAGGAATTCGCTGAAATAATTTGGTATTAAGTTTAACAAATTGTTTGCCTTTTCAAATATTTTGTTTACATTTATCATCAATCTCAAAAAGAGGTGGAGGGTATCAAAGATTCGGCACAGACGAATTTAACACTCTTACTTGTTATATTTTCACCTCAACAAATTGTTTCACTTTAACCCTGCTGTTAGGTTAGAAAAAACTTACGAATGTTAGGTGAATGGACCCTTTGGTCCACACTTCAATATTCATACAAAATAACCATTTAATCTTATATTTGTATCTACTTGGGATCACTACTCCCTAAATATTATTAATTTAAGCTTTACTCAACGCTAGAGATGGGCGCGTGAGTGAATTTTGACTGACGCTCACGCAAGAAATTTTATAATCTCTCATGAATCACTCACTCGAATTTTTCTTTACTCATGCACTACTCACGTCAGTAAAATTAAAATAACTCACGCTCACGCGTGACTCACGTGAACCACGAAAATAACGTGACCAGCGCAAATCTCTACTCGACACAGCTAATGTAAAAATTTGTTGAGGGATTCCCCTTTTTGCATCTTTCTTTACTCAGGATTGCTAATGTAAAAAACAAGTTTGGGATTCCCCTTTTTTGTGTTTTTTTAATCAACATATATCAAATGTATAAAAGACAATTGTGGGATCCTTCTCTTCGATTTTTTTTTGTAAAGAAGCACAAATATTTGAACTGCTTGCTTCATTTTGTGAGTTGTTTTCAATAGTTCAGACGTGTTTTATTTACGACATGGCAAACTTGAACGAAGATCAGATACGAGAACTGCTCAATCCAGAAAGTGACTCCGATATTTCAGATTCGGAATTTGATTATATTTCAGAAAATAGCGAAACAAGTTCTTCTGATACACATACTGAACGGGAACCCGTCCTAGCTGCAGCTAGCTCTGTTTTCTATTGCTAAAAACAAAATGGTTTGGAGTGCCACTCCATTACCTTAGCCTATTAGAGCTACGGCTGAGAATATTATCTCAACGCAACCAGGACCAACTCTATTTGAAGTGTCCAGATGCATTGACATTCTGTCAGCTTTTCTGATGTTTTTTCCGCCTCCAATAGAAAGAATTATCATCAAAAATACTAATAAGTACGGCAGAGTCAAGTTTGGTGGCAAGTGGAACGATATTGATGAAGACGCCCATATATTGCTATGATCTTACTTGCAGGCGTATGTCGGTATGTATAATCTTGTTTTTTTTTTTATTTCAGCAAAATAGTTGGCTAATATAAAATCTATTACTGAAAGTGGAAAAAATGAAGATGTTCATGGTTTATTTGATGCAAAACTTTGTCGCCTCATTTTCCGAGGAATTATGTCTGAAGATACATTTAATATGATAAATGGTGCCTTCCGTTTCGATGATGATTTGAGTCGACGACAAATGCCTAGTTGCGATAAATTTGCTCCTATTCGTGAACTGTGGGACCGTTGGGAACAACTTCTTCCAAAGTTTTACAATTGTCACGAAAATGTCCCCATTGATGAGCAACTTGTTGCATTTAGTGGGCGATGTAGTTTTCGACAGTTTATGCCATCAAAATCAGCAATATATGGTTTGCAATTTTGGTTATCGGTGGACACTAAGTCAGGCTATGTGTGAAAATACAACCGTATCTTGGTAAGCCTAGAAATGCACAGCATGAAAAGAACCAAGGGCAACGCGTTGTATTGGACTTAACAGAAGGCTTGAAAGGGCAAAATAAAACAGGCGACAATTTTTTCCACTTTTGAGTTGGTAAAAAACTTCAGGAAAGGAAACTTACATATGTGGGAACAGTAAGCAAAAATAAAACATTCGTTCCTCCGAAATTGCTGACTGTCAAAAAACTCCCTTTGTAACATTCTACATTTGCATTCGATGGCATTGCGACAAGGCAACAATATTGACTAGTTCAATGCACAACGCAGTTGCAGTTGATGAGAAGGGATTGAAGAAAAGACCAGAGATTGTTTCGTAATCGATGGCCAAACATTGTATTTGCAAACATACTTGATATATCCGCATTGAATGCGTACATAATATTTTCTGAAATCGACGTTTCATGGGCTCCAGCTGATCGGAATCGCAGGAGACCAGAATTTTTGCGGCAACTAGCACTTTCTCTGACTAACGCGTATATGATGAAACGGACTAGATTACCTCAACAAGAGTACTCAGCACAGTTATTGACTGAAATACGATCACCATGCATAGTTCCAGTGGCCTCTTCAAATAATACTTCTAATTCAGGGGCTCGAAAGCATGGAATTTGTAGTTGCAAGTTTATTTGAAAAACTAACCGAAAAACATGTTGCTTATCATACAATGACAATTGTTATAAAACCAACTAATAAATACTTATTTTTTTTAAATAGATGTAAAAAAAATCAAACAAAATATACTATGGACCAAATGGTCCCTTAACCTAAGATTCGTAATTTTGTATTTTCCTCAGTCCTGTTTTAAGTCAGAAACTCGAATTTTTGTATATAACATAGTTGTATAAAAAGACCGCGTGAGCTAAAAAATTAAGTCATTATATGTCATCATTCAAAAATTAAAAAGGAAACAATCCAAAAATTGGACCAAATGGGTTTAACCTAACAGCAGGGTTAATACTTAGTTAGCTTAAAGTTTTTTTTTGCCTTAAAATTGGTATAACCAAATATTAGTTTTGTAAAAATTAGTTTTGTTTTCAAAAATGTTCAAAAGAAACTACATTTCATAAAATGTGTACCTTCTATATGAATCTCATATTATTTCGCACAGAATCCACAGCGGAAAAAATTTGTTAAGTTCAATTATTTTTTTACCTCAGAGCCCAGTGCTTGAAATTCGAGTGCAAATTGTAGGAAATTTAATATTTTCATTAAATTTTTGTCTTCCTATGTTTTTTTTAATCTATATATAAGTTAATACCACTAATATTTGAATTAAAATTTGCGCACAAATGCCATACAATTCGTGGAATGTTCTTAAAAACATTCCAAATGACTGCACAATTTCCGTTTACGTATGTTAACATAAAATTACACAATTCCCAATAAACTACAAGAACTGCAGTTTGAATATTTGTAGAGGTGCTTGTTGCACTACTAATGAATACTTAAATATATCTTAACATATATATGAAATTTTATTTTTGATTTTTTTAAACTGATTACACTCCAATGTGAATATCTACAAAATGTTTTTTCTTAAATTTAACTAAAGATGGATAAGGCAGTGCATGTCAAAGTTTGACGTTTGTTGGACTGTATAGGTATTGGTTTTTCTATGTGTGTGTGTATAAGTTACCGCTGAATAAACGGAATTTTCCAACAGTTTCCAATTTTTGTGTACTGTTGAAAAGCTATAAAAGGGCTTTTCAAGATGAAAACCGACCTTTTTTTGTTGTTATTTCATCAAGTTTTGTTTTAAAGTGTTTGCGACAAAATTTTTTTGCGGAAAACGAATTTTGGTTAGTTAGATCTACCTTCCACTACATAATTGAGTGTGGATTAAAATAAATTATATTACCCGAAGACTTAACCAAAAAACAAGAAAGAGTGTTAAATTCGGCTGTGCCGAATCTTTAATACCTCCGCCTCGGTTTGAGTATTGATAATAAATGTAAACAAAATATTGGAAAAAGTAAACAATTTGTTAAACTTAATATCAAATTATTTCAGCAAATTCTTTGGGTTGGTTTTCGTCTTTTCTATTATTTCGAACTTATTTCGGTGTTTGCTTTTTGGTCATCGTGGTTGCTGATCGCCATGCATTTAGGTTATATACCTATATGCATGCGTTTCCGGTTATATGACATAACTTCTCGTTTAATTTAGTTTTTGCTATTAAATAGCTCGCCCTAACCTCCATTGCAAAGGTAATAGTTGTGTAGGGTGGCTATATGCATTAAATCGTGCTAATTGGAGATGGCTGTATAGTTTCTTTTGACTGGCCAAATATTTCTTCATTATGGCCATATAGGTCGAATGGAGTAACAAAATAATAACCAAAAAGAAAAAAAGCTCTCTCAACTTTTTTTTAAAATATTGCCATATTTTGAAAACATAGAGAATAAATTTATAATAATAAATAATCAAATTAGGGATGCCAAACGCAAAAAACCAAAAGTCCCAAACATTTTAAATAAAATAATTTAATGTTATCTTTATTTTCTGAAAAACTGAAAAATTGTGAAAATTTATATATAAAATAAAAAAAATAACATTCTCATCAAATTACGTTTACTTATGTAACAATTTTTATGTTAGCAATTCTTAAATATTATTTGAGGTTTTCTTAAATTCATTGAATTTAAATTAATATATTCTGTAGTGCGATTCTATAAATTTCAAATTCAACGATCTGACAATCGCAAAATATATCGACAGCTATTGTTGTTTGCACTAAGGATTAAGTGATTCACTAAGTACAGACATCTTAACGACAGTCGACAAATCTATTTTTATATTTATTTAAATTGTAAACGAGTGGCATCTCTGCCAAAATAAGCGAAAAGCACAAAGAAGAATAGAAAAAACAAATTACTTCGTGTTTGACAGGATGATTTTATGTTTATGTTTAATATCTTTATTTTTTTGCTAATATTTCTGTTTATTTATTTGAAAATGAAATAATGAATTGAATATGCTATATAATTTTTTTATTTATATAAAAAAGTTTTTTAATAAAAGCAAAATATTTTCACTATTTTATGATTTTTATTTATTTATGACGACATTTCAACCTAAAAATTTAAGTTTTTATCGATCCAATAAACAACACAAAAATGGTTGTCGTTTAGCTAACAACAACAGCTGACTTTAACAATAGCAAATATCGTTTAAAAATTTTACTGATAATTTTACAATTTTCTTTTTTTTACGATTCGACTATCGTTAAAAGAAGTTACTGAATCGCGGTACTGAAAAGTTATTAATATCTCCTGAATGGCAATATTTTTTTTTAAATGTAAACATTTTTAAATGTAAACATATTTGGTGTTTTTTTTTTTTGGAATTTCAATTTGTGTTTAACGAATAAAATTTATATATTAAAGATTCAATTGATGTCTTCTAAATTTAAAATTATTATTTCCGACGTTTTGATATGATTTTCTGAAATTCACTTAATATTTTCTAATTTATAATTGGAAATTTTAATTTCAGTTTTTATAAGAATTGATATTTTCTTAAATTTGAATGGAAAATTTAAATAGTGCAATTTTGTATTTATGTGAATAATAATGCTTTAGTAATTATAAACAATTTTTAAAAATTAGATGTAATCAGAATCAGATATTTTGTAAGTAAAGCAGAATAATAATTATATATAACTATGTAGAACTGTTTTGAAAGCAAAAGAAAAAACTCATTGATGAACTCGGTAACTCTATTTTGTAAAGACAACAAAAAGCTAATATGCCAAACTTATGTTCATATTTGTAAAAGAATAATGAAAAAACGTATGAAATAAAAGACCAGCCCGTGTATACTCTTAACATTGTTCTGTTTGATATCTAGTTGAAAATATTGACATTCATGTTAAAATAGAAATAACTATTGCAAAGCTAATTAGAACAAACAAAAATTGTGGCGCCATCTACTGTGGCATAGTCACGCTGAGCAAAATGAAGTGACACTCTGTTAATGCAAAAGAAATGTATTTTCCCCACAACAAAATATTGCAGAATTTTATGTCAATAAAATAATATACCGATTTATTTCTAACATGCAGTTACTATGAATATACATACATACATACATATATATAATATATGTATATTATTTGTATTATTTAATATGTGTATGTATGTATATGTAAATATTACATACAAAAAATACAACATCAAACGTTATTTTTGTGTTTTTCTCTTTAAATAAATTAATACATAATTTTTTTTTTTTTTTGCTAAATTTACATTTGGGCGATTCACAACAGGTGTTGTATATTGTATGTTGTATTGAAATACACAACACAATCATTTGTTGTGAACGCTCAGTTGTATTTTCGTATTGTAAAACGCTTTCTTTTGTAATTTTCGATCCAACGAGGAAAGATCGCTTCGTCGCTTATACTACTTTTTATAAGAGAAAATACTTGTCAGTGTTTGCTTTTTGGTCGTGAGATATACCCTGGAGTTTAAGTTACGTACCTCTTGCTTTTTAATTTATAATGAAAAAAAAAAAAATAATGTTAAATGTTTTGGTTGGTACTGAAAGAGAAAATACATACTAAAAATATAAACATTAATTTTTATATAAATAATCTTATCGATGTATTTGCGTTATTTGCATTATTTGCCATATTTTATTTTATAATTATTTATGCTGATAAAATTCTATGTATTTGTTTTTTCTTTTTCATAAAAACTGGCATTCACTTGGAACTGATATGTTATGATACAATATACAACATTTACTAAACATAGCAAATGAAGTTGGATCGTGTATCAGATTTTTCAGTGAAAATTACCAACAACAATTTTACACTATTGTAAAGTGATACACGATACAACAGATACAACGATGCTTTACCCATTGTGAATTGCCCAATTGTTTTTTTGTTTATTAACAACTAGGTATTTTAGCATTATTTGCTTTAGATGTTGGTGAATTTTTACTCCCTTTATATTAAGACGTAGCGTCTGCTTGTCGAAAAAATTTTGGATCGCTTTTAACCACTTTCCCGTGACCCAATCGATCTTGCAAGCAGGCTCGTGGCAATGACAGAAATGATCCAACAAATTTTTTTAATGATGCCAAAACAATGGAAACTTTTAAATTTTTCTACCAGAGTTGATAAAAAAATGTACAAAGGCTTTGTTTTTATTATATTATTACCACAACGACCACAAAAACAACAAGTCCAGCTATGACAACAAGAACAATATAGAAATATCATGTTTTTAATTTTTTTTTTTTAATTTTTCAGACATTTCCCTGGACCTGTTCCACCGATTTTAATGATTTTTAAAATAGAAATCTTCCCATGAATTTGGTGAATCATTCTCACTAAAAATGATCACCCTAGCTGTCCTACTGAGGGCATGATCGTGACAAGAACAACATAGAAAATTATATTTTTTCAAGACTTTTTTTAGTTCTTCATTCAAATCTCGGGCCCTAATCGACCGATTTGGACGATTTTAATTAGCAGACTTCTCAGGATGTAAGTAAATGATTTTTTATGTCAACGAGTACCCTAGCTGCCCGATTGATGCCGTCATCGTGATTTCCACAGACGGACAGACGGACAGACGGACATCGCAAAAGATTTGAATCACTCGTACAAGGTTTTTTTGGCGGAGAAAAAAAAGAACCTAAAAGTACAAGAAAAAGAATAAGCTTCTGAATAATTTAGGGAGGGGTCAAGCTCGTGCAACCCATAATTTTTTTTTTTTTTTTTGGAACGGGAAACCCTCAACAGAAACCCGACAGTTCTAAATGGCTTCCAGTAAAATTTGATCATCAATTTTCATTTATATCATCAACAACATATTCATCATCAAAATCGACACATTTAGTGATGAAAAGGTGGCAGCGGAAGTGTCTGTTAAATTGTTGGGGGAAAAGTGTTTTTTTGTGTAAAAATTATTGGCAAAAGTGGCAAGAAAATTCAATTTTAGTTCAAAAACCGAAAATTACAAAAAAAAAATAAAAAAAACTGCACAAAACAATAAGTTTTAGAGAAAACAAAAAAGTAACGTTTCTTAAATTTCCTCTTAATAACTATTAAATAAAAGCATTATCACGTCAAACCACAGCAAAAACAAATTTAAAAAAAAAATAAATTCGCCAAAACACATCACTGAATTTAGAATAGTGTTAAGATATTATAATTTTTAAAATCCAGTGTTAAAACCATAATTTTACCTGAAAAAGATGAAAAGAGAATTGAATATTGCTACCAAAAACTTCTATTAAATTATTGTTGGCTTCTGACTAATGCAGTTAAATATAATTAAGAAAATAATATACATATCTTACCTTTTTTTATATATATGAAGTGAGTTTAACCAACCTCTGGGGCAAGCAAAAAACAAAATAAAACGAGATCGTAATTAGTGATCGAAGTGAGTGAGTAAAAGAAAAAGCTAAACATAATATATTAAAGAGTTAATAAATATAATATTTTTACTTACCATTACATGTATTAAAGTTGAAAGCGCATTATCAATTGTTTTAAAACATATGTCAAGATTGAGATCAAAACAAAATCATTAAAAGAAGTTCGAAAAAGAGATTTTGTGCTTTGAACGTTAGCCCAGATCGCGTGATCATAACTATTTTTCGGGATTTTGGTTATCGTTTTTTTATACTAGAAAAAATAGTAAAAACAAATTTATTTAAATAATTTAAAAGTATAAAGCGGTGGAAATACTAAATTAAAATAGGTTAAAGTTAATTGCCATTTTATCACCATCATCAACGTCTTCGATCAGCGTAATGCCTGGATGGAAGATCTTTCGTCGTGGGACCGTAAGTAATTTTCTTTAACATTTTATTTTATTCTTGAACCAGTGATAATTCACTGTTAAAAGTTCTCTCACATTTTGGAAGCTCTGTTGTAACAGAATAAAAGCTCTGTTAAAGTAATTCATTCCCCTAGCTTAACAGTGACTTCGACTTGGCATATTAAGTGATTATTTTATTTGCAATCCATTATACAGCATTTTCAGAAATTAAAAGTAATGAATATTGCTACCAAAAACTTCTATTAAATTATTGTTGGCCTCTGACTAATTCAGTGAAATATAATTAAAAATTAATAATAAATAAACTAGCGGCATTACTCTTCTCTCTTATAAGTATGGTGTGGTGAGTTTCATTCCGAACCAGAGAGAATAGCAAAGTCTATAAAAGAATGCTGTCTTTACAAATTTAATGATCTCTTACTCAAGTTATTGAAATTTAATTTTCTTTATTAACATTGTCGGTTTTAATAATATGTTTTAATCGATAATTTGGAATGATTTGATATAAAATCTTTTTCCACGGAAATTTTCTTTTATTTTTTTATATTTACCAACATTTTTATTATACATATATATTTTGTTTACTACCCTGGCAACCGAACGGGATGCAGCCCTAAGAAGTTTTAATTTTTTTTTTTGAGTGAATATTAGTTAAACATGATTTTTTTAATAAAATAAAATATTCTTTTTCTCATTTCAAACTTTTATTAATTATTTGCTTTTGCTTGGTTAAAAAAAAAAATAGCAAAATATTTAAATTATTTTCTTATGTCAAATATAATAGCTTTAAACGCTCACTTCATACTTTTCCATTTGAGTGTAAGTTGAACTCAGTTATGCAAATATTAAATTAATAATTGGTTTAAGTTAAAGATATATATTTTTTAATAAAATAATTTGAAGTATGAATCTATAAAAGGTTTTTTCTTGATTTCCTGTAATCTGTTCGGATAGGCTCTTTTTTTTTTTGGGATCATATATAAATTTATTGGCTTTCCACTATATGATAAAATTTCAAAAAAAAATTTTCCTCTGTCAATAATTATTCATTTATCATCAATATAATTATTTCTCTTAATATTTAAGTCTACCCACTCTTTATTCTTTACCTGAATGTTTAAAGTTATTCTTTATTCCATTATGCTAAATTACCTGGTCAAGATATACGAATGAAGTCATCTCCCTTTATTTTAGTTGTATTTATTAATCTTTCGTAATATCTAAATTGATTGTTTGTAAACATACTTATAAATATCATACACCAAATAAAGAAAGACAGTTGAATTTTGGATTCAACAATTTAAACAATAACTTGTTATAAATTAACTTATATAAAAAATTGACGATTATTTGAATGAGCCTAAAGGTATGTTAATCAATTTTAGCAATTCACAATTCAACACAGAGCATCTGATATATAATTTAAATCATTCGCATTAATACGGTGCACATTGGGTTGAAAAGGGTCAAAAGTGAGGATTAATTCAAAAATTGAAATGAGTATTTTGTAATAAATTTTTATACCGGGTAACAGAGTATAAAATGGGTCATCACTAACTGTCAAAATTATTGTTCTAAGTTGTTTACTTTTCTTGCTATACTCTCTCAAAATTCAACAATTTTTTTAATTTTGCTCGAAGTGGTAAAAAGTGAAAAACGAGATATTTCAAGTTTAATTTTTTCATTTTTTTTTTTTTAATTCTAACTTTTTTCAAATGGCTGCATCAACTTCAGGTATTTGACTGTACTATTAAAAAAAAAAAATCATGTGAGTCCGATCACAGGGAAGATGTGTAAACATCTAGTAATTAAAGATTTTTTTATGTCATTTTTTAAAATCAAACAGAAAGCGTCATCTATGTATCACTTATAGCAAAAACTGTTTCAGCTAATTCAACAACCGTTTGCTGTAAAACGTTAAAAATATCCTAATATAAACGTATATAAGTGATACATAGATGACGCTTTTAAAAAAGTGGCATAAAAAAACAATTTTATATCATAATTTTTTCACCAATACAATCATAAGTCACACAGCGTTATCTGCTTCAGCTCACACCGATATGAGTTACGCTGTTTTTGTGATTGTATTGTGAAATAGAAATTTACCCCCCTGCGCGTATAGATGTTTACACATCAAAAATTTTTAGATAAATGATTTAGAAATATTTTTAATAATTTTTTGAAAATTGTCCTAAAAAGAGGGTATTTTTTGAAAAGAGATTGAGTTTCAACGTAATTCTGGATGAGATCGGGTAAAATTATTAACATTGTAGTAAAATATGGGATTTCTGCTTGTGTATTCCGAAAAAACATTTTGCCAATACTTGCCAACGAATTTAATATTCAAGTTTTTGTTAAAAGTCCCCAGTATAAAATTAAAAAAAAATGCTTGAAAACACAACAGAAAAAATCTTTTTTTAGTTTTTGTTTTGTGTTTATTTTCGTAGCTGTGATTGTTGTTGTTGCTGTTGTAAATGTGAATGTGTAACCTAGTATTACAATAAATAATTTTAATGATCATGCACATTATAGTGGAGCGAAAAATCGAAGCTCTGAAATTACAAAATGTTCTCGGGTAAAAAGTTTTAGAACAATATAACAAAATTGCAGGAAACTAAAAGTGTTAAGACAGATTGCAAATAAAGTTTTCAATTTAAAAAGATGTCCTTGTCTAAACTCTGATATATAACATTTAAAAAATGAGCAAGATACGACAGCGTTTATATATATGCTATATAAAATTGTACCACTGAGATTAGTTTGCAATGACAAAATAATTTGGCAAAATCCTCGTCCATCTTCCACTAGATTCTGTGGACCTTTAAAAATAGAATTTATAAAGGAAACAGCAACTACTGCAAAACTTGAAAAGGAACGGGTTGAAAACGAAATTGAACTTCTTTTGGATTCTGTAGTTTTATTAGGAGAAAAATCAATAAAAATAAATCACAAACTTATGTTAGTAATGATTGATGGAAAAGTTTGTAATGCTAATACGGATACAACATCCACACAAAAGTGCTACATTTGTGGTTCAGCAACCAAGGATTTTAATTCAGTTGATAGAATGATTGGTAAAGAAGTAAATACAGAAACTTTACAGTTTGGTTTATCTATACTTCATGGATGGATACGATTTGTTGAATGTCTTCTTCACTTATCATATAAAATTCCAATCAAAAAATGGCAGGCTAGGTCTGATGATGATAAAAAAAAATGGTTTCAGTAACAAAATTACGGATTCAAAAAGACTTTAGAGAGAAAACTGGACTGATCGTGGACCAACCAAAGCCAGGTTTTGGAAACTCTAATGATGGCAACACTGCCAGACGGTTTTTTCAAAATGCAGATGTTTCGTCCCAAATCACAAAAGTTGACGCAGAGTTGATAGAAAGAATGCATGTGATACTTATTGCTGTTTCTTGCGGGCACGAGATTCACGTAGAAAAATTTAGAAAATATACTCAGAATACAGCCAGACATTTTGTTAAGCTCTATCCGTGGTATTATATGCCTCCAACTTAACATAAATTCACGGGCCAGAAATAGTAAGATACGCCTTGTTGCCAATAGGTCAACTATCTGAGGAAGCTCAAGAAGCTAGAAATAAAGATTTTAAAATTTACAGAGAACACTTTTCTCGTAAATGCAGTCGGGAGAAGTCAAATGAAGATATATTCAATAGGTTACTTCTTAGTTCGGATCCTTTAATTACCACTAAAAGCAAAAATTATGCCAAAAAAATATATAATATACCACAGATGGCACTAAATTTATTAATTTTTCCCAAGATTTCTGATGAAAAAGAGATTAATGAAGATATTGATGATGATAATTATGAAGATGCTGATTATATTTATGAAGGTGATGATAATACGGAGGATCCTTGATTTTAATTGTATATATAAGTTTCTGTTAAATAAGAACAACATAAAATAAAAAATAAACAATAACAATAAATGCATACAAAATTTTCAATTATAAATGTAGCAATATTAATATTAATTGAATTAATTTTTTAAAAATTTTTTTTAATTTTTCTGAAATGGTTGTTTGTTTTGTGCTTATAATTATTCATCAACAAAACATAATATTATTTTATAATGTGAATTTTTTGAGTTAAATTTGTGGAATTGTGGAATTGGAAAATACAATCGGATTTTAAAATTCAATTTTTATAATATAAATACATATTAAATATTTATTCCTTTTTTTATTTTTAAAAAAAATTTTATTTTTTCTAAAAGCACATTAACTAGGTTCTAGCTTGCAATTTCATTTACTAATTTATCGCTTTTTATTCCAAAGTTACAGCGAAAATTGTAAGAAAAGATAATTTTTTCCAAAACACAAAAAAGCTCCTAACGGGTTAAAACAAATTTTTTTTCCACTTTTTTTTTAAATGGTAGTTTTTTATGTATTAATGAATATCCATTAAAAAAAATTAACAATATTTTGAAATTACGTCTTCACTGAATTAATCCTCACTTTTCATGCTTTTCAATCCACTGTGCGTTGTAACGAATTATTATAAATATTTTATTTTATTTAATTTAATATATTTTTAAGACAGATTATGCATGAATTTTATCATTCTCAGCTTCTCCTCCATATGAACTATAACTATGCCAATTTTCACACTCCTCCGTGCCCGCATATTGCTTAAAAAGGGAACTAAAAATTTACCTTCACGTATTAATATATAGATTAAAAAAGTTTTATTTTAGTTTCTTTTTTATGTCTTCTTTTCTAAGCACTTAACGATAAAATTATGTTAATTAACTTATATTTTATATTTATATGGTTTCCTACATCAAATCGTTAATCACTTTGGTCGTTTCTATTTCAGTCGCGTTTTATTGGAACTTATCCATAAAACCCCGTATTAAAATTAAAGTGCTAGAACAAAATCTTCTGAAAATCTCTGCCCTCTTCAACCTCATTCAGATAAGCTACGATAAGCCATATAAGAAGACACTTCTTCCAAAAATACGGATTGTTTGGCTCATCTTTTAAAGATAAAAATAGGCTAAAACTAGATTAAACCGGCAATGTGAAACGATGGATTCAATATCTGCAAAAGCAAAATAAAATAATTGCAAATGACTTACCCACTCCTAAGCCAACGGATCTAAACTGACAGAAAGTTGATACAACCAATAAGTTAAGTTAATTAATACAAATGGAGGTTAACAAAACTTTTTTCATTATTGATTCTCATGCTGCTTGTAAACAAATCAAATATCCATTATTTTTTATTTTATTTTTTACAATGTCTACATTATAGAAGGGAAATTGTTTTCTAACAATTTCTAAATTAATAAAGTGCAGTTGTATGTACTCGTAAAGGGTCTAATACTTACTTTCATTCAATAGCAAACAAATTTTCATGAATTTAAAATTTGCCAACATCAAATAAAAGGATAGTATCCTCAAATCCTTTGCCTTATTTTTGGATACGTAAATTGATTAGAGTTGTGTATGTCTGCTTGTTTGTATGTAATTTGAAAGCGAAAATTTTGTACAGACAACCCCTATTTTGTGTTCTTCTAAATTACTTTTATTTTAGAGGTAGGAAAACAATTTTACAACCATTGAATAAATAATAAATAGAGAAAAAATAAAACAAATTGAATGCGAATTGAAGTAGAAACAAAAAATGTTGTTGAATTTGAAAATTTGTATGCACGTTATAGATAGATATATTCTTTATTTAATTTTTTTCACGCTATATGTGGTGGTTGATAGTAGAAATATGGACGTATTTTATTTTTCGTATTACTGTCCATGAAAAAGATAATAATAATGTAAATTTTATATGTATGACAATTTTTAATTCCATTTTCGAAAGTCATGGTTTTATGGAAAATGTCATGAATATCTCATACTTCACTTGAACGCTTAACGGAAATGTGTTTAAGCATATATATCAATATGATAAATTGTGTTCAAAGTTCCTAAATTTATTGTTAATTTTCGATACCATTGTATAAAATAAAAAGAAAGAGTAATAAATTTGGCACAATAATATAATCACGGTGGTCAGAATTAAGAGACAAAAAAGTCAAGATTTCACATTATAGTGGCTAGATAATTTAAAAGGATGTTTAAGATTAACAAATTAGCAAAAAATTAAGTTATTTTTGTGCTTTTTGTAATTGCAACCAACGTTAATGGAAATAATGAGAGTAAGAGTATAACCGTCTTAGCTATTCCCTTACTCTCTTCGATGAACAATTAGTACACAAGTACAGAAAACAGAAACAACGAGCAAAAAAATGTGCAAGCATCGTTGATATATATCTACATGCACATGTTCCGTAAGGGTAAATTTTAATCAAAACGTACAAGAATATTTCTACTGATTCGCGATCTGACGATGTCCGTCTGTCTATCTGTTGAAAACATTATCCTGTCAAAATGTTCGGCATAATCTGCAGTAATTCGGTATTGAATTTGGATTCTCTGGAAAATATAGGTGAAGGTGTAAAGATGCTCCAATGAAATGTCAGATATAAAACTAAAAATAGGTAAAAGCGCAATTCCATGCAAAGTTCAAACTTAGGTCCAATTATAAAATTTAAATTTAATAATTTTTATTGATACAATTTCAAAGAAAAAGGTTCAAATGGGACGAAAATATGACAATAGCTTTTGTAGATTTTGTTAGACCAATATGTAATTAATTGTTATTTAATTTTTAGTTTTTTGCAAAATTTTCTAAAAGCACGGCTGTCTAGGTCTCATTTTAAATGCAAACTATTGTTTCTAATTTTCCTACAATAGCTTGTTATATGTATTTTTGAATACTTTTATAGCCCTTATTGTTCTTATCAGAAATGAAAAGCGTAATTTTTAAATTAATTTTTCTGCTCTCTTAAGCAATGAAATTCCAACAATTTTTCCTTCTTTGATTTATATGTTGAAGAGTAATAATGATAAGAAGATTTATTGAAAACAAGTTAGGGTGTTAAATTCGGCTGTGCGAATCTTTGATACCCTCCACCTCGGTTTGAGTATTGATAATAAATATAAACAAAATATTGGAAATATATGCATGCGTTTCCTATATGCATGCGTTTCCGTTTATATGACATAACTTCTCGTTTATTTAGTTTTTGCTAATTAATTTGCTCGCCCTAACCTCCATTGCAACCTCCATCGGAGTCAAACGGCTACTTTAACTCTGATGGAAAAACTACAAAAAGGTAAGTTACATATCGTACTAGTGCAGGAACCTTGGATGGTAAATGACAAGGTTACTGGACTCAATGATCCTAATTACCAAATTTTTTATGCTCATACAGGAACTCGACCGAGAACTTGTACTATTTGTCACAAAAACCTAAATTATCTCTTTTCTCCAGACTTGTCCACCGGAGTGGACTCGCCGACACCTCCACCGACGTCGGAACTGGAAGAGATGGTAAGGACAGCTAGAACAACAGGTAAGCAAATTCTCATAAGGTGCGATGCGAATTCTCACCATATAGCATGGGGTAGTCGAACTGTAACCAAAGGGGGGATGCTTTACTTGAATTCCTTAATGAAAATAACCTTTTCACCCTTAATACTGGAAACACGGAACCTTTGTTAACAGATTAAGGGAAGAGGTTTTAGATATTTCAATTTGTTCAAAAAATCTAGTGGACGATATCCAAGATCGGCATGTCTCTAGCGAGCATTCCTTCTCGGATCATCGATACATCTCATTTTATCTAATACAACCACCGCCTGAGCCCCTTAAGTTAAGGAATAAGGCTAAAACGGATTGGCCAAAATTTAGAAGAAATCTAATAGCCTGTCTGACTACTCCTCCCACAGTCCTAAGGAATGTTGAGGAGGTTGACGGGGAAGTAGATAGATTAACGAAGAGCCTAATTGAGTCTTTCAAGGAATGTTGTCCACTCCGGGAAAGGAGATCTCCCCGAGTAAAACCCTGGCTGACAGGGGAATTGATAAATCTTGGGAAGGACGTCCGAAGATTATTTAATAGGGCTCGTCGTAAAAAACATGTAGTATACTGGGATGACTACCACGACAAACTCAGGGAATACAACAAAAAGATTCGGGTAGCCAAACGAAACTCCTGGAAACTTTTCTGTGAACAGGTTGATAGCGTTAATGACGTCTCGAAAATCAAGAAATTCTTATCGAAAACTCATTCACAGCCTGAAACTCTAGTCGATAAGGACGGGATTCGGGCGGAATCAATGGAACAGTCCTTAAGAATATTGATGGAAACAAACTTTCTTGCCGAAGAACGTGGGCCAAATAGGAACCTAGAAATTGGTACCAATATGTCCCGACAAACTGGAACCCACGTGGAACAGCAGACGGGACACGATGGGGAACAATATGAAGGGCCTAATGAGGAACAATATCGAGAGGAAAGAAATGATAGAATAACCGAAAATATGGTAATAAGGCAATACAAAGCTTTGCCCCTTTTAAGGCAGCAGGCCCAGATGAAGTCTTTCCTGCTCTACTACAAAAAAGCGGGGACTTAATTGGTAGTAGTCTGGCTGGCATATTCTCCGCTTGCCTTAAATTAGCGTACACCCCCAGGGCATGACAGGAGGCCAAATTTATAATAATACATAATCAAATTAGGGATGCCAAATGGAAAAATCCAAATGTCCCAAACATTTAAAAAAAAAATAATTTTTTATCTTTATTATCTGAAAAACTTCAAATATTCATCCAAAAAAAAAATTGTGAAAATTTATATATAAATAACATTCTCATCAAATTGCGTTTATTTATGTTACAATTTTTATATTCGCAATTCTTAAATATCATTTGAGGTTTTCTAAAATTCATTGAATTTAAATTAATGTTTTCTGTAGTGCGATTCTGTAAATTTCAACGATCCGACAATCGCAAAGTATATCGACACTAAGGATTAAGTGATTCACTCAGTACATACATCTTAACAACAGTAGACAAATCTATTTTTCTATTTATTTAAATTATAAACAAGTGGCATCTCTGTCAAAATAAGCGAAAAACCGAAAGAAGAAAAAAAAAATAATTACTTCGTGTTTGACAGGATGATTTTATGTTTATGTTTAATGTCTTTATTTTTTTACTAATATTTCTGTTTATTTAATTGAAAATGAAATAATGAATTGAATATGCTATTTAATTTTTTTATTCATATTAAAAAAGTTTTTTAATAGAAGCAAAATATTTTCGCTATTTTATGATTTTTATTTATATATGACGACATTTCAACCTAAAAATTTAAGTTTTTATCGATTGAATAAACAACACAAAAATGGTTATCTTTTAGATAACAACAACAACTGACTTTAACAATAGCGAATATCGTTTAAAAATTTTACTGATAATTTTGTTTTTCTTTTTTTAACGATTCGACTATCGTTAAAAGAAGTTACTGAAAAGCTATTAATTTCTCCTGAATGCCAATATTTTTTTTGATGTAAACAATTTTTAAATGTAAACATATTTGGTGTTTTTTTTTTTTGGAATTTGATGCAATTGATGTCTTCTAAATTTAAAATTATTATTTCCGACGTTTTGATATGATTTTCTGAAATTCAATTAATATTTTCTAATTTATAATTGGAAATTTTAGTTCGAGTTTTTAGAATTGATATTTTCTAAAATTTGAATGGAAAATTTAAAAAGTGCAATTTTGTATTTATGTGAATAATAATGCTTTAGTAATTATAAACAATTTTTAAAAATTAGATCTAATCGCAATCAGATATTTTGTAGGTAAAGCAGAGTAATAATTCTATATAACTACTAGCTGGACCCGGCAAACGTTGCTTTGCCCTCAATGAATTTTTTGTTTTAGTTAGAATCTGTATATACCTATATAAAAAAAAAAACGTTTTTGCATTTGTCAATATTAATTGAAAACTGTTAAAGAAAAACCATGTTTTATTTATGAAAATGAAAATAAATATTTATTGTAACATACATATAAGAATGACCAATATATTTCTATTATTGTAATTCTAAAAAGAATGAACAATATTTTTAGCTTCATTATTCTGTCAGTAAATGAAAAAATTTGCTGGCTTTCCGACACGGGAACATGTCACATATAGTTGCTCGTGGGAAAAACAACTATTTTCGAGGTCCAAACCACATATTTGCAATGATTGTCCTTGAGATTTATTAATGGTCATGGCAAAGGCCAATCTGATCGGAAATTGCAATCTTTTGAATATTATCGGTGTGTCGGTAGGAATCATAAGAATTCTTGGCAGCAAAACATGTTCTCCTTAAAATTTTTCTTTGAGAATTGTGGCCTCAATAACATTGGCCATTATTCTCTCAACAATTATCCTGGTTCCAGTACATAGTCTCGGAGCGTTGAGGTTACGTAGCAAAATTATTGGAGAACCAACATTTAGTTTTAATAAATGTGGCGGTAGACCGGGCACATCAAGTGAATTCAAAATTTCTGTTGGAGAACTGACTGCTTCATTTTCTTCAACAACACTATCCATAGATTTGAAAGTAATCGTTTTAGAATCAATCATGTCTGAATAACAACATTAATATTATCGACACCGACATTTTTTGAGGCTAAAATAGCTCTTTCACTTAACCAATCATGGTTACGATATTGATTTTGAATGTCGGGGAATACATTTTCAATTAATTCATCGCGTGACGATATAAATTGACAAAAATCTTGTGGATATTTTAATAGTTTGACTGGTTAGGTTAATATTGATTTTACCATTACCAAGATCAAGTAGTTGTTTTTTGAAAATTGAGCAGCCGTTGGATCATTTTAAATCATACTCGCCTGTTTGTTATTAATTTGATAATATTGATGATTTTCAGCAGGTATTTATTTCCTCAGCATAGGTTGATTTTCATATGACTGGCAATGTTTGACGACAATCTCCAGACAATAAAATGAAAGCTCCACAAAAAGTCTTTAATTGCCTTTCAAATCTTTTAAATTTATATGTAATGCTTCTAAGGAATATTTGTGAGCCATGGTACATTCATCACAAATAATAATACCGCATTTTTGCAGTTCTTGATATTACATTCGTTTGTACGTTTAACGGTGATTTGAGGGTTGACTGAGCTGTACGACCACCATGAAATAATGTTGCGGCTATTCCGGACGAAGCAATAGCCAATGCAATTTTCCTTACTTTTTGGTTAGAATGTTTATACAGTCGAACTTCCATAACTCGAACTTCTCTAACTCGAATTTTCTCTAACTCGAACTAATTATGTTGGCAGTAGCGTTGAGAGAATAAATAACATGCAGTTCTTCTTCCGTAACTCCAACTTCCACAACATGAAGTTCTCCATAACTCGAACGAAATACATACATACTAATTCTATAACTCGAATTTTTTTGCTGGGTTTACTGGTTTATTGATTTTGCTTTTTTGTTTTGGTTTGTTTATTTTGCTTTCTTTCGCTTGTTTAGCTGGTTTGTATATTTTTCTTGCTTTTTTTTCGGGGAAATCCCTTTTTGTACATCATGTGCTTCTTTTTGTATGCGTAAGTATCAATACATACTTTGCATAAATGTCATTCGCCTTAGATGATAAATGTTAAAATCGCATTTTATTTTATTATCATGGCAACTAAACGTGTTTTAAAATGTTTGTCAATTGAAGAAAAATACAAACTAATAAAAGATGTCGAAGGTGGAACAAAGAAAAAGGATGCAGCTGATAAATATGGTATCCCGGCTAGTACGGTCTCTACAATTTTTAAAAATAGAGAATCAATTATCAACTCTTTTGGATCTGGATTTCGTCTACATAGTAAACGAGTTAAGACCCCAATATTCAAAAATATCGACAAAGCAGTCCTCGATTGGTTTACAGCAGCTAGAAGTCAAAACATTCCTATATCTGGAGGAATAATAAAGGAAAAGGCAATGGAGTTCGCAAAGCATTTTGGTGATGATAATTTTAGGGCGAGCACAGGTTGGCTTGATAAATGGAAGCAAAGATATTGAGCAAAACGTTTAATTGATGAAACGTTTAACTAATTTTTTTAATTTTAGACATGAAGTGGGCTATAAAAAGCGTGCGGTGAAAGTAATGACGTTAATGAAGTGGACTGCGAAAAGTTTTGGCGAATTTAATACAAAAGTACTGCGAACGGGATGTTTTTAATGCGGATGAAACAGGATTGTTTTTTAAATGTTTGCCAGATAAAACCCTAACTTTTAAAAACCAGCAAAGCCACAGGGGCAAAAATAGCAAGCAGCGTGTTACGTTAATGCTGGCAGCAAATATGGATGGTTCTGAAAAACTTAAAATTCTATTGATTGGAAAAAGTGCAAAACCTCGCTGCTTTCGTGGTGTTAAGTGGTTACCCGTAGATTATAAAGCAAACTCCAAGGCCTGGATGACTGGACAACTTTTTGAAGAATGGATTCTAAAATTAGATAAGCACTTTCAGTAGTGGCCGAAAAATTTTATTGTTTATTGATAATTGTCCAGCACATCCAAAAGACGTACAAAGCAAATTGAATCCCATTGAATTGGCATTTTGTCCACCGAATATGACGTCTAAATTACAACCTCTTGATCAGGGAGTAATTCAAAACTTGAAAGTTTTCTATTGTAGCAGAATAGTAAAAGAAGCACTAAAGCGCATAGAGGATATTACACTATTGGAAAAACAGGATATTACACTATTGGATTGTATAAGTCATGTAACAAAAGCTTGGAATATTCATGTCAGTAAACAAACCATAGCGAATTGCTTCAAAAAAGCTGGATTTGGTCAGTATTCTGAATGGGAAGAAGAAGATGACATGCCTCTAATTTTTTTGAGTAATATTGATGAAAATGAAAACGTAATTGAAGCTGACTACGAAGCATGGTTAAAAGCAAACAAAATAACTTGTAATGCTACTCTTCAGGATTATATTGAAGTAGATAATGAGCTTTGCACAACTGATTTTCCGACAAATTATGATATTGTTGAGCGTTACTATCCTGTATCAGAGGATCCAGTATTGAGCGGATCGGAGAGTGATGGCGAGGGTTTGGTGGAAGAAACTATTTATCAGCCTTCCAGAAATGATATAGAAAATTCTTTCCGAACATTGAATTTATATTTAAATACGAATGACACTACAACTGATGAGCACTATAAGGCTTTAAACAAGTTAGAGTCATTTTTTACTGAAAATAACAAAAAAAAAATAAATTTTCAGTCACTAATTTCAAAATATTTTACTTCATTGTAACTTGGTATGTAGTTTTCAGTTAGTACATGTTTTAAATAAAAAATTCAAACTATAAACACATGGTTGCAATTGATTGTTTTTTTCAAACATTTTTCTGTAAGTCGAAGTCTCCGTAAGTCGTAGTTTTTTTTGGGATAATGATGATTCGAGTTATGGAAGTTCGACTGTATATAAAAATTTTGGTGAATTTTGTAACTTACAAAATTGAAATATTTTTGACAACTCATTATTTTTTTAACGACAGCGCCATCTACCGGGTCCAACAAAAAAATTTTTGGCATCATCTAACATATATATATATATATGTATATTCTTAGTTTTAGTGAAATCGCAACGTAAATAAGAATATTCGAAATAACTTTATCCCAGCGACACCTATCGGGTCCATTTATACATACAAAAATTTCTTATGACGAAACATACATTCATTCTGAATTGCAGTCAAATCTCACTGAAAATAATAATTTTGTTTATAACTTGACCCCAACGTCAGCTAGAGGGTTAAAGCTAAAAAAAAAAACGTAGAAGAGCACGAAGCGAACCTATGGTGCGAATCTTAGCTCGACAGCTCTTATGGTTCCGGAGATCATTCGTTACAAACAAATGCACCAACGTTTTTATATACATACATATATAAAATTCTCGTGTCGCGGTCTCTGTAATTGAACTCCTCCGAAACGGCTTCACCGATTCTCATAAAATTTTGTATGGATATTGGGTAGGTCTCAGAAACGGACAACAGGTGTTTTTTTTTTTTTTTTTTTTGATATCTCAAGTGGGCGTGGCACTTATGGCTATCATAGTACTCCAGATATCTGATTTTAAAAGTTCACTTTGTATGGGGGGTACCCCTCCCAGTGGCCCTATTAAAAATAAAAATAGACGTGGTCCGATTCTCAGACCTACCCAATATGCGCACAAAATGTCATGAGAATCGGTCGAGCCGTTTCGGCGATATTTTACCACAAACACCGCGACAGAAGGATTTTATATATAAGATGTAGAACTGCTTTGAAAGCAAAAAAAGCCCGTGTATACTCTTAACATTTTTGTGTTTGATATCTAATTGAAAATGTTGACATTCATGTTAAAATAGAAATACCTATTGCAAAGCTAATTAGAACAAAAATTGTGGCGCCATCTACTGTGGCATAGTCACGCTGAGCAAAATGAAGTGACACTCTGTTAATGCAAAATAAAATAATATACCGATTATGTAAATAAAATATGTAAATAAAGTAATATACCGATTTAATTCTTAAATGCAGCTATTATGGATATACATACATATATTATTTGTATTATTTAATATGTGTATGTATGTATATGTAAATATTACACACAAAAAATACAACATCAAACGTTATTTTTGTGTTTTTCTCTTTAAATAAATTAATACATAAAAATTTTTGTTGCTAAATTTACATTGTTTTTTTTTATAGTAACAACTGGTATTTTAGCATTATTTGCTTTAGATGCTGGTGAATTTTTACTAACTTTATATTAACTCGCAGTGTCTGCTTGACGAAAAAATTTTGGATCGATTTTAACCCCTTTCCCGTGACCCAATCGATCTGAAACTGTGCAGGCAGGCGCGTGGCAATGACAGAAATGATCCAGTAAATTTTTTTAATGATGCCAAAACAATGGAAACTTTTAAATTTTTCAACCAGAGTTGATAAAAAATATGTACAAAGGGTTAGTTTTTTTATTATATTATTACCACAACGACCACAAAAACAACAAGTCCAGCTATGACAACAATACAACATTTACAATAACAACAAGAACAATATAGAAACATCATATTTTTCATTTTTTTTTTTTACTTTTTCAGATATTTCCTGGACCTGTTCCACTGATTTTAATGGTTTTTGAAACAGAAATCTTCCCATGAATTTGGTGAATCATTTTCACTAAAAATTATCACCTTAGCTATCCAACTGAGGGCGTGATCGTAACAATAACAACATAGAAAATTATATTTTTCTAAGACTTTTTTAGTTCTTCATTCAAATCTCGTGCCCTAGTCAACCGATTTGGATGATTTTAAATAGCAGACTTCTCAGGATGTTAGTGAATCATTTTTTATATCAACGAGCACCCTAGCTGCCCGGTTGATGCCGCCATCGTGATTTCCACAGACGGCCAGACGGACATCGCTATATCAACTCCGCTTGTTATATGGATCACAAACATATATATTTTATGGGGTCCAAAATTTTTTTCTAATTATTACAAACGGAATGACAAACTTATATATCCCTCTGCGCACTGGAGTGGAGGGTATAAAAAAATTATTTTACTTTCCTATAACGCCTAAAAGTTATCATAAAATACATGTTATGTCTGTCACAACAAACTTAAGTTTTTTAGTTTTTACAAATTGTATTGACTGTTCTTAAATCTCTTTATTTACACTAAAATGAAGACTTAATAGAAATTTTGTATAACAATTCATATATCTAAGCAAAAAGAAAAGAATTTTTTTCATGTCTGTCACATTTTTAATGTCTGTCACATTTGTCATGTCTGTAAATTAAAAATTTTCTATAACCAAAGAAAAATTGATTATTATAATATTTATCAATTATTCAGCCCTTACTATTATATTTCAAATTTAGGTAGCAACATTACAGAAATTTCAGCACCTGAACAACTCTCAACCCTTTCTAATTTAAGTGATATTTTTGTTCTTATTTAAGATGCAAATACTCAGGTCTTTTCAATTATATGTATACTAGATAAACAGCGGAAATATTTCTTGTGGCATGTTTATGTGAGACTTATACGAGCTAAACCCTTCAAAAACTTGAAAAAAAACTCTACTCTATGATACATTTTTAATCCAAGTTGAATTTAACGAAAATTTTTGCCATACATATCACGATCAAATACAGTCTTCACGAGTTTAAAATAATTAGATTAGAGTTTCAATCTGATGGAATTTCACAGCATTTTAAACAAAAAACATACAATTTACCCCATGACTATACATAAACTTTCAACTCAGCAACCATGCATGAGAAAGGATGCATTGATGGGTTTGGCTAGGTTAGGTGAGTACACTTGGAAGCCATATGGCCCATTTTTATGCACTTTGGAAAGTGTCAGAATGGTAGAGATAGGAAAAGAAATACATAGAAAATGTAGGGAGTATGGATGGGTTAGATGGCACAACCAAACGCAGAGTACGGGTTACTACCCGAGCCAGAAATATAGATCCCTCAACCTCTGTAGAATTCGCTACAGAAGGAAAGACATATTATCCAGGGATTAACATATTATATATGTACTTTGAAACAAAGTATATTAGAAATAAAAGATAATCTTGACAAAACATGGAATTTCGAAAATCATGAAATAAAAGGAATGCCAACTACACGCAGTGCCCATTGTTTTCGATCACATTACCATGGCAAAGTCTTCTACACTCTTACATCTGAATTTGAAAGGGAGACAGAATTAGATTTTAAAATAGGAAAGTGTTTATCCGAATGTGAAATAAATTCTACAATCACAAATAATCGTTACTGTTTCCAATCCTACTCTTGTGAACTCCTGCGATTTTTATAAGCTTCAAGGAAATAAATATCAATTTATTTATAATAATTTACAAATGCAAACTGCTGTCACAAACATAATTACATGTTTTAATCACTAAAAAAAATCAGAAGCGTCATGTCTGTCACAAAGCAATGTCATGTCTGTCACATTACGAAATACTTCTTTTTACTATAATTAATTTTATGCCGTTTTATTTTCTGAAAAAAAAGTGTTGCTCTTAATTTCCACTTTTATTCTGAAATAAGAGCAACCTTATCTTACAGATTCATCGAAAGGCCTCAAAGCCAAGCCCTCGTAAATCGCAAAAAATTACAGCCATTGACTTCTTTCAGGGCATAGTGTGAGAATATTTCCCCCATAGTACCCCTTTTTGAATATTTGCTCCCTATGACTTCAAAGAGGACAATAATCAAATTTTTTTTGCATTGCTGGACACAGCTCTTTGAGACCTTTCGATTGATATATAAGATAAGGTTGCTCCAAATTTAGAATATATAAAAAAATACATTTTGAAAAAAGTGCAAATAAAATGCGACATTTTTTGTCAGAAAATAAAAAACATCCAGTAAGATGATGTATGTTTGTTGTCATGTCTGGCATGATAAATTTTTCCTCAAATTATTAATAACAATGATACTTTCTCAATATGTTTTTCATGCCCGTCTACATAATTTTGTATATTTTTATGAACAATGAAAAATTTTTATTGTATAATCTAAAATTAGAAAGATCTCTGAATGTCATGTCTGTCACTATGGACTTAGCCAAAAATGTTTATACGTAACAGAGCGTGTGCATATAAAAAAAACAATAGATTTCCTTCCACAAAATATAAATTTTCGGCACTTAAAAAATTCTTGCACTTTAAAATTCCACGGATAAAATTTTGTACACACAGAAAAAATATTTGCCAACCGAATTGGTCTTAAGCGGAACAACCGTATTTTCGATTGTATCAACAGAAATTTAATATCATCTGCAAATTTTATATTACTATTAAATATTTACTGTAATAGGCAATATAATTGTAACCCTCGTGAACCAGAAAATCGGTTATTAGCATTATCGCAATTCGGTTGGTATTAAATTCGTTAGCCACAATGAATCGGTTTTCTGGGTGTAGTTCAAAAGTTTTCTTAACAGTTAATATCAAATTAAAATGTAGTTACTTGACGACGAAAATTTGCTTTATCTATTTCAATAACAATTCGAAATAAATTACTGTACTGTTTGTTTCAATTATTAATGAATGGCTCAACCCTAGATTTTAAAACAAATTTATTGAAAGAAAAAAAATATTAAAAGAAATTTGTTTAAATTCTAATTAAATACACTACCATGGTTACAATAGGTGACAGCAGATGCTTATTAAACTGTCAGTAAAATTTTATTATTTAATTAAAACGATTTGTTACTTGTTTTTGCCACTTTGTCAATTGTTGTTCATTTGTTTATTTGTTTTTTTTTTTTTTTGTTTTTTAATAAATGAAAAATAATACTAAATCAACTGTTCGGTATTTTAATGCATATATAAATTTCTATTTGCTTTAATATATAGTTTCAGCTTAGGGAATATTTTGAGGGTATCCAAAAAAAAAAAAATCGAAAATTTTAAAAATTGCCATAGTAAAAATAATAGTGGAGATAGAAAAACTTTCATCCAACATTTGTTATTCCCATCAAGATATAAATATCATTTTCAACAAGCTTATCCACCATATTACACTGCCGTTACTCTTCAGCATTAAGACATAAAATAAAATTTACTTTAGTTTAACTACTCGTAAGGAATAAAAGAGACAAACAACCAAACACTCATCTATCCACCTACAAAATGCAGTATAAAATATGCTATAAAACCAAACCAATTTGGGAATACTTTTATGTCGCCTCTGGTGCATATCTTTTATGCAAAAGACAGATTACTACAAGAAAAATAAAGTATATTTTACAAGCATAATTCTGAAATATAAATATATATATATATGGGGGATTTCATGTCAAGTGCACCAACTTTTGAAACCGATCTCTTCCGATTGGGATGAAATTTGCACCAAGGTTAGTCCTATTGGATAGTAGTTTAGACACAATTTTTCAACAAGATAGGTCCAAATTTGACATTTTGGCCAAACAGGTGTTTCTTCTCATCCATGTAACTTATTACCTATTGTTCTTAGAAAATTTTCTCCTAAAGAGTTTAGATAGCTATTTATTCAATATTTCGGAAAAAAATACTTAAAAAAAAAAAAAAAATTTGTAGACTTTTTTTTTGCTAAATTAAAGCATTTTTTGCCTTTTTTTCAAAAAGGGCATTCTTTTTTTTTTTTTATAAGAAAGCTTACGATTTTTCCTTTAAGAGCTTTTTGGTCGCTTAGTGGGATGGGCGTGGGATATCTATCAAAATAAATGTTTTGTAACTCAAAACAACGGTTTTTCAATTTTTCACAAATGCACTATTTTGAATTTTTTCCTATTTGTGTGTAAAACCTTACAAATAAAAGTTATACTGAGAAACTAGACAAATTAACCTTTCCGAAGGTATATAACATACCTAACTAAAATTTTATACCCTCGATACTGTAATACCCAGAATATGTTAACCTCAGGAAAAAAATCGCTTTTTTTCTATAGAAATGTTGAAAAATTATTATTTTTTATTTATTTTTAATAATAATTAATTTAATGTATAATAATAATAATATTAAAAATAAAAAGATAAATAATTTATTAAAATTTAATCTTAATTGCATTAGATCCATTTATATCATAACTATTTTTATACTTAATTTATTGTAGCTGATGAAGTAAATATTTAAGTCTTGTAAATTTTTAAATACCCAGTCCTTCATCCAGCTTTTTTGTAGCCTTTATTTACTGCATTTTTTTGTCAATCCTTTCTTGGCGTTACTAGGTTCAGCTGTTGATTTCGCTGCTGGTTTATTTGTTGTCTTTGGAAAGAAATCGCATTGAATAGAGGCAGAAAACTTTTTCAACTTGAGTCTTCGATCGACAAGCGGTATAAAAGCATGGTATTCAGCGGTGCCATCGATTGTTATGCACAGCTCGTTATTTGCTGTCTTATCAAAATACTCATATTTTCAGACAAAAAATATTTAAACACATCTTGCTTAAATTTCCATTAACATTTCGAAAATTTTCACTGTATGAAATAAATGAATACGGAATCGTAAAAATATGATATATAAATGTAAATTTTTGCAATATTTCGATATTGTTATGATAATATTTGATGCATTTAGAAATTTTTATTCGAAATTTATGATACTTTGTTAAGTTTAAGTGTATGTCTGTGTATGTGTACATGTATGTACATATGTACGAAACAAAATGACAACTGTTCACAATTCATAGTGACTCTTGGCATATTTTATCTACTTATAAGTATTCATACTCGTACTGCTAGTTATACAAATGTATGTATGAGGTACTCAAACATTCGTTCAAATGGTGGTGCATAAAACCTCTCTTCATGCTGGAGTGCGTTTACTTAATGTTCGCCAACAAACACGTGTATGGCAGAGTTTCTCATAATAGCGGAAGGTAGAGTACCCATGATTTACTTATATGAAAAATAAAAATGTGTTGTTTTTTACGGTATTTTGATATATAATAGATTAGATCTGAAAAAAAAAACTAGAGTTTCGTAGTCAGCATTTTTTGTTTTTTGCAAATCTACAATATTAATAGGCAAGACCATTTCTTGTGACCGATGTTTAGTTCTATCGTTTTATTCCCATTTTCACCAGACGTATATTATATGAAAGGTATTTCATTTAAACTGTTTTCCAGATTTCCAGATTGTTAAATTTTATCCTCTGTTTTGAGTAAATTGCATTTAAAGTTGCTACTAACACATGCATAAAATTATACATATCGCACTCGTTCAACAATACTGTATTAACTCAAAATTTTTTCATTTTATCTTTTGGCAAAAAACAATACATAACACTTATGTCCACCTATGGTTCAAAATTCCCATAGTTCTGATTACTCTTTCTTAATAAAATTACATGTTGTGACCTTTTTCCTGCTGCAATGGGTTATTTCTATGAATCAAGAAAACAAAATTATTTTGAGTTGTTTGAAGTGATTGGTCTTAACAAATAATGGTTTTTTCGTATAAAGAGTAGTATTTTGAGTTAAGTTGTTATTCTACTAATAAAAGTTTATTTTAGTCAGGTAGTATTTTGAGTTGCAACTGTTTAATTGATCCAGGCTAAGTAAATGTTTTGTTTTAACTCGAAATATGATTGTTTTCATGAAATAATGCTTAACTTTTTATTTGAGTTGTTACTGTTTTCGTGAAATAATTCTGTTTTTTGTTGAGTTATTACTGCTTTGATCAAATAATTTTAATGACACTTTGTAATATTGTCGCTTTATTATTTTTCATTTGAGCAATATAGCATTGCATTTTTAATCAGCTAGAAATTTTATTATTAAGTTTATAATACATAATAGTGAATACTTGAAATCAAAGGGTCTAATAAGTTCACTTAACAAAATGAGTTGTCCAAATGAAGAGCACTATTCATTATTACGCAATGCAATAAATATAGGTAGTGAAAGTTGTCATTCTTCTGGCAGCAGCTCTCCAGATCCGTTCAGTAACAATTCGGAAAATGATTTTGATCCACGTACAGTGAATGATAGCATTTCTTCGGAGTTCGATTTACATGAGAAAGTGCTAAGAAAAAGGAAATGCGAAAAAAGTGGACATCATAATAAACGACAAAAACGGCAAAAAAAATTACGAAACTCAGGGTATTCGTATTCATCGATTTATAATTCTTCAAAGACAATATAAGAGAGGCGTTTGCGAGAAGCTTGTGGAGAAAAGTGTCGCCTTCAATGTAGTAAAAAAATAACACAATCATCGCGCTATGAAATATTTCAAAAATATTGGGATATGATTAGCTTGCAGAGACAAAGAGAATTTATAGCCAAAAATATGAAACTAATTAAGCCAAAGTACAGGTACTACTGCACTCAAGATTTACGCAGATTGAACAATGCATTTTTCTTCGAAATTAACTCAGAACAAGTAAGAGTGTGTAAGTTTTTTTTTAAAGCAACACTTGACATAAATGATACAGTCATAGCAACGGTTATTAGAAAGAAGGACGAAGATGGTTTTGTAGATATAAACTATCGTGGAAAGCATAGTAACCATTTAACCGTGAACCCTGAAGTTAAAAATAGCATAAGGCAATTTATTAACAATATTCCAAGGGTCGACAGTCACTACTTACGTGCTCAAACAACTCGTGAGTACATTGAGAGTGGCAAAAGCCTAACGGACCTACACAGGGATTACAAGGACTTTCGAGAATCTGCAAATTTTCCACCTGGTAATAAAAGTATGTTCTACAGAATTTTCAAGAACGAATTTAATATTTCACTTTTTAAACCAAAAAAGGATCAATGCGATCTTTGCGAATCATTCTTGAATTCAGATGAGAATGAAAAGAAAGACTTAAACGAGGTTTACAACATACATCAAGAAGAAAAGTACTTATGCAGAAAGGAAAAAGATTTTGATAAAAAAAATTGCAAAGCAGTTGTTTACGACCTGCAAGCAGTTCTCCCACTTCCAAAAGGGATGACATCAAGCTTTTATTATACAAGCAGAATAAATTGCTATAATTTCACTGTCAGTGATCTCAAAGCAAAACATGTTGAATGCTTTTTCTGGACGGAAGTAGAAGGAAAACGTGGAGCAAATGAAATAGGAAGTTGTGTACTTCAATATATAAAAAATTTGGTGTCAAAATTAAATAACGCTCAGGACTTGGATTTAATTTTTTATTCTGACAATTGCTGTGGACAGCAAAAAAATAAGTACTTACTCTCCATGTATTTTTATGCTCTACAAAAGTATAACTTAAGAAGTATAACACATAAATATCTAATCCAAGGCCATACTCAAAACGAAGGTGATAATGTACACAGCGTAATTGAGAAACAGGTAAAAAGGCATCTAGTCAGCAGACCAATATATACACCAGGTGAATATACGGCTCTAATAGCAACAGCTAAAAAGACTGGAATGCCATATAAAGTTCACTAATTGTCTCATGAAGATTTTTATGATCTAAAGGCCTTACAGGAACTGTGGGGTAAAAATTTTGTTGTAAATGAGGAGCGCCAAAAAATAAATTGGCATAATATTAAAACTCTCCGTGTAGAAAAGGACAAAATCGATTCATTTTTTTACAAAACTTCATACAAGGACAAAGACTATTTAAGAGTTTTTGTACATAAAGATAATTTGAAGTCTACAGATTATTGGAAAAACCTGGAGTAAGTTCTAAACCCATTTTCCAATTCTAATACCAAACTTACTTGTTTGTTATTATTTCAGGTTATCTTGTGTTTATTTGGGAAAGCTGCAACTGTCGGAAAATAAAAGAAAGGATATTATGGACCTAGTCAAGAAAAACATAATCCCTAAAAAGTATTACGAATCATACTACAAAAATTTAATAGGGAATTAATTTAATAAAATATATATTTTAAACTTTTTAGCAGTTGTTAGCATTTATTTAGCTTTAAAAAACTTTGTTTACTTTAGTCTTTTTTCATTTCATGTTTATCACTTTTGTTTAAGTACAATTTAATATTTTCTTTGTACTTTTCCGCCTTTGAGTCAATTAGCCATTTTTGGGTTAATTCTGGGTTAAAATCTATGAAACTCCTTTTTTTATACATCGTTGAAAGGAGTGTTTACATAGATTTTAACTAGTAAAACCGTTAACGGTACTTAGATATTGCTCGCCACCTTCTCTCTTTATTTTTTAACTTATAAAATCAATCGTTTTGGTACCTTCGTACAATTCGTACACATAAACACCATCCGCTGTGCATATTTTTAAAAAAGGTAATACATCTTGTATACATTTGTATATACAAATAAAATAGAGATCTTATTTTCTCTACGTATCAAACTTAAAATTAAATTGTGTTTTATTTCTTTTTTGCTACATACGCAAACATTTGGTCCTGCGAACCGGATCCTGAGGAAAAATTTGGAAAATTTTTAAAAATTATTAATTTCAACATTCCCACAGCCTTCATCTTGTCAACACCAGCAAGAACCTGCATAAACAACCCTTCACTTCAACTACAGCAGAAAACAATAAATTAAAAAGGTGCGTATAGTTCAGTTTTTTTTTAAGTGTGAGCTAAACAAAAACTTGAAAATTTAAAAAGTGTATAATTAAAATTAATTTAAAAAGAAAAAAAAAAGTTTCATCGTTATTGAAATACTATTTTTTTGCATACTTTTCGTTTTACAACCCTACGCGTTACGTTACATTACGTATATATTCGTTTATATTTTAATCGAAAGAAAAAGCAAAAGCCGTCGGGATTTTTAAAAAAAGTGAATAGTGCAAGTAATAATATAAATATTAATCATATCGTGTTTGTTTTAATCGAAGGAAAGAGAAAAAGCCGTCGGGATAGTTTAAAAAAAGTGTTTAGTGCAAATAATAATAATTTAAACAGGTTTACATTTAAACAGATATACATTACAATAAAGATTATAACTAAATCGGTTTTTCTCCTTTGTGTTATACATATACGCTCACGCGAACGATATACATTACAATAAAGATTATAACTAAATCGGTTTTTCTCCTTTGTGTTATACATATACGCTCACGCGAACGTTTTTTTTCGTGTTTAAGCTGCTTAAGCTGAATAGTTTTTATTTCTCTGTACGTTCACGCGTTGGTTTTTTTTTTGTGTTTATGCTCAAGAGTGTGTTCATTTCTCTTCACACTAATATATACGCACACGCATTGTGTTGGTTTGTTTTTTCTATAACATTGTTAGTCACCCTACTGTCCGTTTTAGTCGCGACATATCCAGTGTGTTTTTTATTAATTTTTTTTTTGCAAATTTTGGTTTTGCTTCTAATTAGTTAAAATAATACCACATATTAAGAAAATAAAATTTTTTAATATAGTTTTATATTATTAGTTTATAATATATTATTATTTTTTCGGATTTTTTTTAAACGAATTTTTATATTGTTATTTAAATTAAATTAACTTATTTTAAAATAAATTCGAACCAAAATGCCGGGAACTGCACTTGATATTTTTATTCGCGATTCGGATACGCTCATTAAATTTGAAGCGAAATTCAACGATATTCGTGAGGAGTTACATTCGGTATTTAATCTTGAAATTCGTGGAAAAGAATTGGACTTGCTTTGGGAACAAGTAAAATCGACATATCGTACTTGTTTATCATATTTAGAAAATTCGGATGACGCGGAACCAGCGGATTTTGACGCGGCTGAATCGAAATATGAAGCCACTTTTAACGCGTACGTTAATTGTTTATCTAGGATTAATGAACGATTACATCATTTTAAATCCAACGCGACACCGAAAGAGCAGTCTCAGTCTTCTAGCGTAAACCTCAATTCAGCTGACAACTTTTGTCATAATTTAACGCTTCCGCCATGCGATACCGACGTTTTTGAGGGCGATTACATTTCTTGGCCCACTTTTAGGGATCTTTTTACAGCGGTTTATATCAATAACTCTCGACTTAGCAATATTGAGCGGCTATGCCATCTAGTTCGGAAAACTAGTGGCGAAGCTCGGGAAATTGTTTCGAAATGCCCTCTCACTAATCAAGGTTTTGATGTTGCGTGGCGCAACTTGAGGGACGCATATGATAATCCGCGTATGCTGGTTAATAACCAGTTAAAATCGCTATTTAGCCTTCCCTTTCTTGATAAGGAAACCTCGTCGGGATTAAAAACTTTACAACGCGGAATAAACGGTTGCCTTACGGCTATGTCAATTTATAATATTTCGACGCACAGCTGGGATCCTATTATTGTATTTCTTTGTATTCAACGGTTACCTTTGCAAACTGTTAGTCTGTGGGAACAGAGTATAAAGGACAAATCAGCTTTGTCACTCTGGAAGGATTTGGACCTCTTTCTGACAGAAAGAGTTCAAACTTTAGATTGTTTACGTGATCTTAGGGGTTCGGAATCTGCTAAACGGCTTTCTGAACCTAAAATCAAAGCGCATCATACCAATGCTGCTTCAACTTCAAGTGCTTCTTGTGTTCTTTGTAAGAATCAAGTTCACTTTTTACGTTCTTGTCATCGATTCAAAAGTTTATCTGTTGCGGATCGATTTTCTACGGTAAAAAAGTTTCACTGTTGTGTCAATTGTCTCGCAAGGACACATGAAGCTAAAAATTGTAACAGTTCGTATAATTGCTCCATTTGTGACAAGAGACATCATACTATGTTACACCGTGAATTACCATCTTCTGAAGTTTCTAGGGATACTAATCGGTCGAATTCGGGTGTTAGTTCGGTTTCTGTTTCTCGAGTTTCAAACTCCGTACCTGCAATCGCATCATCTTCGAATGCCAATCATGCCACAGCTCCTACAAATCGTCAAGTATTTCATACAGCGCAAAGTAGGACTGTACTTCTAGGGACGGCTATGGTGAATCTTATTCATCAGGGTACTACGTACCCAGCCCGGGCCCTTATTGACCCTGCTTCTGAAGCATCGTTCATTTCTGAACGTTTGCAAAATCGCCTGAAAATTTCGACGCATTCGACGAATGCTCAAATTTCAGGAGTTAATCAGGCAGTTACGGCAATGTCTAGAAAACTTTGTTCATTAAAAATTGGCTCTACCCTCGATTCATCCCTTGTATTGGAAACAATGGCACTTGTTTTGCCAAATATTTCGGGTAATTTACCATCATTTACAGTCCACTCGTATTTAAAGGAAAATTTGCCAAACCTTCGGTTGGCCGATATTAATTTTGATGACAGTCGACCTGTTGATCTTTTGCTTGGCGCGGATTTATATCCAATAATTCTGTTGGGAGAAATCCGTCGCAATATTTTGGGCTCTTTACTAGCTCAGAACACTATTTTTGGCTGGATTATTACTGGTCCAGTTGTACAACCTCAAGTTCAGGTATATTCTACGAATGTCGAATTTTCAGAGGAAGATTGCCTTAACAAAAATCTTTTGAGATTCTGGGAACTTGAGGAAACTCCTAGAAGAAAAATTCTGTCTCCATTTGACAAATTTTGTGAGGAAAATTATAAAGCGACTACTCGTCGCGAATCTGATGGTCGATATGTAGTGACTCTCCCATTTAAGCCTGAATTTCCTGAAAAATTTTCTTTAGGGACTTCAAGACCTGGTGTTATGGGACAATATCTTAGGACCGAATCATCTTTACTGCGTAGACCTGAAATTAAGGAGATGTACGATGACGTCGTTAGGGAGTATTTGGACATAGGACATATGAGACCGGTATTACCAAATTTTTCATCTCCTACCTCTTTTTGTTATTTACCTCATCATCCGGTGGTAAAACTAGAACGTAAGACAACTAAATTGAGAGTTGTTTTCAACGCTTCAAATAGAACTTCTAATGGAATTAGTTTAAACGATTGCCTTTACGTAGGACCTACCTTACAAGCAGACTTAGTTCTACTTATTCTTAGGTGGCGTCTGTTTAAATTCGTCTTCAATTGTGATATCACTCAAATGTATAGACAGATTCGGGTAGATCCTTCTCATACCCCTTTTCAACGAATTTTGTTTAGGGATTCTCTGACGGAGACCGTAAGGGACTATGAATTACAGACAGTGACTTTTGGCGTTAACTGCGCCCCATACCTTGCCATTAGGACGTTATTACAACTCGCGGACGATTCTGAGGCTGAGTTCCCTCTCGCAGCACATATTCTACGAAAGTGCATGTACGTTGACGACGTTTTGACAGGGACTCATGACATTTCGACTGCATTAATGGCTCGTGATCAACTCGTCGCTGCTTTGGCCTCTGCTAAGTTTCAGCTAAGAAAATGGACTTCAAACGAACGGAGTATTTTGAAAGATATACCTTTGGACCATTTAGTTGACGCTAAATTATTGACCTTCGAGAATCGAGAATCGAGTACTTCAAAGACTTTAGGAGTTCAGTGGAACGCTCAGTTGGACTCGTTTTATTTTAGTGTGACTCCTATTTCATTAAAATCTGGGTATACTAAGAGGGAAGTCTTATCGACTATCGCGAAATTGTTTGATCCTGTAGGTTGGTTAGGTCCTATAATTGTGGTTGCAAAAATTATCATGCAAAAAATTTGGCTTGATAATATAAATTGGGATGATATGCTTCCAATTTCGACGGAAGTTGAATGGAAAAGATTTGTAACTTATTATCATGAGGTAAATACTATTCGTATTCCAAGGTGGGTTAATTATTCGCCGGGAAATTCTGTTGAGCTTCATGTTTTTTCTGATGCCTCGGAAAAGGCATACGCGGGGGTGATTTATATTCGAATTCAGGCCTCTAACGGCGAAATTCATACTCACCTACTTTCATCGAAAACCAAAGTAGCCCCCATCAAATCAATTTCTCTACCTCGTTCAGAACTGTGCGGTGCGGTGTTAGCCTCTGAACTTTTGAAGACGGTAATAGGTGAAATTGATATTAAAATTGATCAAATTTACTGTTGGACTGATTCGACGATAGTCCTTTCTTGGTTAAGGAAAACGCCGTGTTCCTGGGCCACATTTGTAGCGAACAGAGTATGCCGCATTCAAGAAAATGTAGGAAACCATAATTGGTATCATGTTCGTTCTGAGGATAATCCTGCAGATTTAGGTAGTCGTGGTACCTCTCCCACTGAGCTGGAAAATAGTGAGCTTTGGTGGCATGGTCCAAGATGGCTGGGTCAAGATAAAGTGCACTGGAATATAACGGATCTAAGTTATCTCGACACTGACATTGAGGGTCGGGTTGTCAAAACTCATGCTTCCTTCTTTACGGACGTTAAGGGGGAAGATATATATGTGGATATTTTGAGTAATTACTCTCGTCTTGATCGAGCTCTTCGGATAATCTCATATATTTTGAGGTTCTTTTACAATAGTCATCCAGCTCATAGGTCAAATCGTTATATGAATGTGGATAAAATCGTTGCTGGTTATGAAATCAGAAGAACAAAATTGCATTTAGCCATTGTGGCTCAGAAACATCACTATGCAGATGAATATAAGTGCCTGTTAGACAAAAAACCGTTAAGTTCAAAGAGTTGCCTTATTTCTTTGAATCCCTTTCTCGATAAAGACGGTGCGATAAGATTGAATGGTCGATTGGTTAAATCACCTTCCCTTTCATATACGGAGAAATATCCTATTATTTTACCTTATTCGAGCCGATTTACTCAATTGTTAATAGAATTTGTTCATATGATTTCCATTCACGGTGGAAATCAGTTGATGTTGCGAATACTGCGCATTGAATATTGGGTTCCACGCTTGAAGTCGAAAATTCGTGGAGTCATTGGTCGTTGTAAACGGTGTATTATTGACCGTAAAGTATCTTGTCGTCAAATTATGGCGGCTCTGCCCCCTGAAAGAACTACTCTTACTAAACCATTTATGACAACGGGCGTTGATTTTGCTGGTCCCTTTGACATCAAAAGTTTCACGGGCAGAGCTTGTAGGATAACGAAGGGCTACGTTTGTATTTTTGTTTGCTTTTCTACGAAAGCAATTCATTTAGAGGCAACGTCTGATTTATCGACGCCTACTTTTTTATCTGCCTTTCACAGATTTATTTCTCGACGAGGTTGCCCCTACACTTTATTTTCGGATAATGGCACAAATTTCGTAGGTGCATCGCGTGACTTAGAGAAGGATTTTAAGATATTTCTTAAGGAAAGTCAGATTGCAGTGGGTTCTATTTATGGTATTCAAGGTTTAACTTGGCGGTTTATACCGGCCGGGGCACCTCATATGGGTGGCCTTTGGGAAGCCGGGGTCAAGAGTTTTAAACACCATTTTCGTAAGGAAGCGCAATCTTTTAAATATACTTTTGAAGAACTTTCTTCAGTTCTCGCAAGAATTGAAGCTTGCCTAAATTCACGTCCTCTTTGTTCTATAGCGGATAACCCTCGGGAACCAGTAGCTCTGACTCCTGGACATTTTTTAATAGGTGGACCAATACTTGCTCCCCCGGAGCCTGAAATTAATGAATCCCCGATAAGTCTTGTTAATCGATTTCGAAAAATGAAAGCGTTGTCTCAACTTTTTTGTCGCCGATGGAAAGAAGAATATTTAATGACGTTAAATAAGCGCTATAAATGGAAATATCCGGAACGCGATCTACAGGAAAACGACTTAGTCGTTATCAAGCATGAAAATCTACCTCCAACATCGTGGCGTTTAGGCCGGGTCATAAAAGTTTATCCGGGAAGTGACGGTCGCGTAAGGGTCGCGGATATTCGTACTGCTAATGGGGTTGTAAAACGACCAATAACCAAACTGGTCATTTTGACCGAATAATTTACACTTTTTTCTTCGATATTTTCTTTAAATTTTTTATTGTTTCATAGAAATATGGAATCTCTCCCTAACCTTTTTGAGATGCTCTGCTCGATTATGAGGATGCTATGGCGCAATACACCGTTTTTGGATGGGTCATATGTGGCCCATCTCCATTGTAGAGTCCTTACTGGCTCATATGTAGAGTCCTTACTGGCTCAAATTGTAGAGTCCCTACTGGCTCATACTTATTTATAATCAATTTTCCATTGGGGTCCCTACTGGCCTATGGAAAATTGTTACGTCGAGGTCCCTACTGGCCAATTTAAGTGTTAAAAAAAAAAAAAAAAAAAAAATTTGAATTCAAGCTCACATTTTTAAACTGAACTATGCCTTATTTTAAGATTCTTAAGTTATTTGTTAAAGTATTATTGTTGCAACACACCTTGATGTTGCAAGGTGGCCGGCAATGTTTAAGTACAATTTAATATTTTCTTTGTACTTTTCCGCCTTTGAGTCAATTAGCCATTTTTGGGTTAATTCTGGGTTAAAATCTATGAAACTCCTTTTTTTATACATCATTGAAAGGAGTGTTTACATAGATTTTAACTAGTAAAACCGTTAACGGTACTTAGATATTGCTCGCCACCTTCTCTCTTTATTTTTTAACTTATAAAATCAATCGTTTTGGTACCTTCGTACAATTCGTACACATAAACACCATCCGCTGTGCATATTTAAAAAAAAGGTAATACATTTGTACATACAAATAAAATAGAGATTTTATTTTCTCTTCTTATAAAACCTTATATTATATTGTGTTTTTATTTTTTATATATTTTTTGCTACATACGCAAACACCATCATCTATGTATCACTTATAGCAAGTAACTGCAAGGCCTCTGCTAATATAAAAATATTTATTAAAATTTACTATTTCAACCGGTTAATTTTAAACTTTTCGGTTTTTATTTTTCACTTTAATTTATCAAATTTCATTTTTCGTTTTTAATTTTTTATTTTTCCATTTTTCATTTTTTATTTTTTGTTTTTTCATTTTTTATTTTTCGTTTTTAGTTTTTCATTTTTCATTTTTCTTTTTTAATTTTTAATTTTTCTTTTTTCTCATTTTTCATATTTCATATATTATTTTATTTTTAATTTTATTTTTTAATTTTTTTTTTATTTTTCATATCTCCGCTTTTTAATTTTTTATTTTTAATTTTAAATTTTTAAATTTTAAAATTTTTATTTTTCATTTTTCATTTTTCGTTTTCCATTTTTCATTTCTCATTTTTCATTTCTAATTTTTAATTTTTAATTTTTAATATTTAATTTTTAATATTTTATTTTTTATTTTTTATTTTTCATTTTTGTTTTTCATTTTTCATTTTTCATTTCTAATTTTTAATTTTTAACTTTTTATTTTTTAATTTTCATTTTTCATTTCTAATTTTTAATTTTTAATTTTTAATTTTTAATTTTTAATTTTTAATTTTTAATTTTTAATTTTTAATTTTTAATTTTTAATTTTTAATTTTTAATTTTTAATTTTTAATTTTTAATTTTTAATTTTTAATTTTTAATTTTTAATTTTTAATTTTTAATTTTTAATTTTTAATTTTTAATTTTTAATTTTTAATTTTTAATTTTTAATTTTTAATTTTTAATTTTTAATTTTTAATTTTTAATTTTTAATTTTTAATTTTTAATTTTTAATTTTTAATTTTTAATTTTTAATTTTTAATTTTTAATTTTTAATTTTTAATTTTTAATTTTTAATTTTTAATTTTTAATTTTTAATTTTTAATTTTTAATTTTTAATTTTTAATTTTTAATTTTTAATTTTTAATTTTTAATTTTTAATTTTTAATTTTTAATTTTTAATTTTTAATTTTTAATTTTTAATTTTTAATTTTTAATTTTTAATTTTTAATTTTTAATTTTTAATTTTTAATTTTTAATTTTTAATTTTTAATTTTTAATTTTTAATTTTTAATTTTTAATTTTTAATTTTTAATTTTTAATTTTTAATTTTTAATTTTTAATTTTTAATTTTTAATTTTTAATTTTTAATTTTTAATTTTTAATTTTTAATTTTTAATTTTTAATTTTTAATTTTTAATTTTTAATTTTTAATTTTTAATTTTTAATTTTTAATTTTTAATTTTTAATTTTTAATTTTTAATTTTTAATTTTTAATTTTTAATTTTTAATTTTTAATTTTTAATTTTTAATTTTTAATTTTTAATTTTTAATTTTTAATTTTTAATTTTTAATTTTTAATTTTTAATTTTTAATTTTTAATTTTTAATTTTTAATTTTTAATTTTTAATTTTTAATTTTTAATTTTTAATTTTTAATTTTTAATTTTTAATTTTTAATTTTTAATTTTTAATTTTTAATTTTTAATTTTTAATTTTTAATTTTTAATTTTTAATTTTTAATTTTTAATTTTTAATTTTTAATTTTTAATTTTTAATTTTTAATTTTTAATTTTTAATTTTTAATTTTTAATTTTTAATTTTTAATTTTTAATTTTTAATTTTTAATTTTTAATTTTTAATTTTTAATTTTTAATTTTTAATTTTTAATTTTTAATTTTTAATTTTTAATTTTTAATTTTTAATTTTTAATTTTTAATTTTTAATTTTTAATTTATAATTTATAATTTATAATTTCTAATTTCTAATTTTTAATTTTTAATTTTTAATTTTTAAGTTTTAATTTTTAAGTTTTAATTTTTAATTTTTAATTTTTAATTTTTAATTTTTAATTTTTAATTTTTAATTTTTAATTTTTAATTTTTAATTTTTAATTTTTAATTTTTAATTTTTAATTTTTAATTTTTAATTTTTAATTTTTAATTTTTAATTTTTAATTTTTAATTTTTAATTTTTAATTTTTAATTTTTAATTTTTAATTTTTAATTTTTAATTTTTAATTTTTAATTTTTAATTTTTAATTTTTAATTTTTAATTTTTAATTTTTAATTTTTAATTTTTAATTTTCAATTTTTAGTTTTTAATTTTTAATTTTTAATTTTAAATTTTTAATTTTTAATTTTTAATTTTTAATTTTTAATTTTTAATTTTTAATTTTTAATTTTTAATTTTTAATTTTTAATTTTTAATTTTTAATTTTTAATTTTTAATTTTTAATTTTTAATTTTTAATTTTTAATTTTTAATTTTTAATTTTTAATTTTTAATTTTTAGTTTTTAATTTTTAATTTTTAATTTTTAATTTTTAATTTTTAATTTTTAATTTTTAATTTTTAATTTTTAATTTTTAATTTTTAATTTTTAATTTTTAATTTTTAATTTTTAATTTTTAATTTTTAATTTTTAATTTTTAATTTTTAATTTTTAATTTTTAATTTTTAATTTTTAATTTTTAATTTTTAATTTTTAATTTTTAATTTTTAATTTTTAATTTTTAATTTTTAATTTTTAATTTTTAATTTTTAATTTTTAATTTTTAATTTTTAATTTTTAATTTTTAATTTTTAATATTTAATTTTTAATTTTTAATTTTTAATTTTTAATTTTTAATTTTTAATTTTTAATTTTTAATTTTTAATTTTTAATTTTTAATTTTTAATTTTTAATTTTTAATTTTTAATTTTTAATTTTTAATTTTTAATTTTTAATTTTTAATTTTTAATTTTTAATTTTTAATTTTTAATTTTTTACTTTTATTTTTTATTTTTAATTTTTCATTTTAAATTTTTTATTTCTTATTTTTCATTTTTCATTTTTCGTTTTTCATTTTTCATTTTTAATTTTTCATTTTTCATTTTTCATTTTTTTTTTTGTTTTTTTTTTATTTTTTTTATTTTAATTAATCAACACTCAGGGGATGCCCCCTACAGATGCAGTGCATTGTGTTGATCTCAGGAAAATAGGTTAAGGAGGAAAGAGAGAGCAGTGTGTTTTTTTTTTATTTATTTTCTATTTTTTTTTTTTTTGCAGCGACAGACCAAAGCCTCTGGTGGGAATCGAACCCACGACCCCTCGCATGATAGGCGTGCACGCGACCTACTCATTTTTCATTTTGCATTTTTTATCTTTTATTTTTCATTTTCTATTTTTAATTTTTTTTTTTTCATTTTATATTTGTTATTTTTCATTTTTTATTTTTTATTTTTTGTTTTTCATCTCTTATTTCTAATTTTTCATTTTTCATACTTATTTTTCTAATTTATTTATAATTTTTAATTTTTATTTCTCACTTTTTATTTTTCATTTTCAATTTTCCGTTTTTCAGTTTTCATTTTTTATTTTTCATTTTATATTTTTCATTTTTATTTTTTTAATTTTTCATATAACATTTTTAGTTTTTTATTTCTAATTTTTCACTTTTTTATTTTTCATTTTATTTTTCATTTTAATTTTTTGGTTTTTATTTTTCATTTTTTATTTTTCATTTTTCGCTTTCCATTTCTGATTTTTTATTTTTCATTTTGCATTTTTTATTTTTCAATTTCTGTTTTTCATTTTTTTTTTTTATTTTTAGTTTTTATTTTTCATTTTTCATCTTTAATTTTTATTTTTATTTTTTAATTTTTATTTTTAAAAATTTATTTTTCATTTCTTATTTTTCAATTCTCATTTTCAATTTTTTATTTTTATTTTTCATTTTCATTTTTCGTTTTTCATTTTTTATTTTTAATTTTTCATTTTTCGTTTTTCATTTTTTATTTTAAATTTTTCATTTTTATTTTTATTTTTAATTTTTTATTTTCTTTTTTATTTTTAAAAATTTATTTTTCATTTCTTATTTTTCAATTCTTAATTTTTTATTTTTCATTTTATATTTTTATTTTTAATTTTTTATTTTTCATTTTTCGTTTTTCTTTTTTTATTTTTTATTTTTAATTTTTCATTTTTTATTTTTCATTTTTCGTTTTTCATTTTTTATTTTTAAGTTTTTATTTTTAATTTTTTATTTTTCTTTTTTATTTTTTTTTATTTTTCATTTTTCATATATTATCAGTTTTCATTTTTCATTTCTTTCTTTTTACCTTTTTTATTTTTAATTTTTCATTTTTTATTTTTCATTTATCATTTTTCATTTTCTATTTTTCATTTTTATTTATTTATCTTTCATTTTTTACTTTTTGTCTTAGGGCTCACATGTTACGTTTTTTTTTTTTTTGATTGTATTATGAAATAGAAATTTACCCCCCTGCGCGTATAGATGTTTACACTTCAAAAATAAGAAAGTAAAAAAAAAAAAATAAACTGTGTTGCATGTTTATTTCGAATCTTGCGTAAATTTGGGGACTCCCTTGATGTTTAAGTATTCAGTTGTTTTTTTTATATTTCGACCTTGACAATATCATGTGAAGGATAGTATAGTAATTAATTTTTTATTTATCTATTAAAGCGAAAGTGCGTACTCTATGTATGTTTGTTTGTTTATTTAATGGAACGATCTTCCTGAAATTTTTACAAAGTCTCAGTATGTATTTAGAACTATAGGCTATACATTTTAAGATATTTTTAGTGGGCGTGCCATCTTAAATTTGTTATCTATGGGTATTGTAATAGTTAGAACTTTGGGACTTTGCGTGAGTCCATCAAATATTAATGTGAGTACTCAGATAAAAAATGGGCGGGATAGGATTAGTGGGCGTGGCACCTCCTATACAAAAAATACGAATTGATGTAAGCGACAGTCTTGAAAATTTTGACAGGTACATTAATTTCCAATGTGAGTAGTCGTGAAAAATATGCGCGGAACCATTGAATTAAAAAATCGCCAAAAACAAAAATCTCCAATCGAGTAGCCGAACACAAAGCAGACGCAAGGAACAAAAAAAACTTCAACAGCCTTATCACATCATCTCACAGTTCATTTTGACAATGCGCGTATTTTAGACATTGAGAGAGAATGGAACAAGAGAATGACGTTAGAAACTTTAAGAATACAGGAAAATATTGTCTTCAGTGTTGCCTGACTAAATTTCGAAAATTTATGTTTTTCTCATGGGCAGCCATATGTAGCATTTATCTGTGGTCACAAGCATTAACCGGCTAAGCCGAAAATCATGCTTTCGATAAAAATAACTTTTTATATAAATGTAATGGGGCTTCATTACGACTTAGGTCAGTATATTTATATAAACTAGCAGATTCCAGCCCTCGAAATTCGAGGGCAAATTCTAGGAAATTTTCTTTTTTCATTAAATAAAGACCCTAAAAGTATGCTAATCAATTATAGCCAATTCATAAATCAACACAAAAAAACTAATTTTTAATACAAACACATTGTATAATTTTATGTATGTGTTAGTAGCAACTTTAAATGCAATTTACTCAAATAAAGGAAAAAATTTAAAAATCTATAAATCTGCAAATCGGCTTAAAAGAAATGCCTTTCAAATAATATACGTTTGGTCAAAATCGGGATAAAACGGTAGAACAAAACATCAGTCACAAGAAATCGCCCAGCATAATAATATTGTGGATAACTGTTTCAAAAACAATGATAGAGAAATGAGGATAGCATACCTAACTCAAATCGTTCTTAAGTCGACTTAGGTGGTTTTCCCTTGTGACCACAGCATGATTTTTACACGTGGTGATTAAGCAAAAAATATTGTATATTAGCAAGCATTGAAATTAAATAATATAAAAAAAATTGAACAAAATGTTTTAATTCTACAATAAAAAGTTCGTAGGATAATTTGATAATGAAAATGTAGATGTGAAAGTCGTAACGAAGCACTACAGGACATACAAGTTACTAATATAATGGGTAAACAAAATTTGTAGTAGAGGATTTCCTATGTATATACGTATATTTGTCAAAATGTTGTTAACAATATATGTTGATAATTTTGGCTGTGATCTTTCGCAACAAGTCTCAACTTGAACTTTTTGACTGTACCGTCTTTTTTTCACTGAGAAGACCTATTTACAGTTTTCTGGTCTTTCGGCTGGTCAGATAACTCCCACGTATTATTTTTTATAAGGTATGTGTGCTCATTTTTCATCACAGTTATCCACTCCTTAGCATTGCTTCATTGTTATTAAAATTATATAAAAAAATAAACTTTCCAATGAACATTATTGACATGACACAACGGTTATAAGTACTCGTATTAAGGATAAGAGATTAAAAAAAAAACTAGGTAACCTATTATAGTTGCACGTATATTGTGATTATCTGATATCATTTTGCCGTTCTACGTTCTGTGACTTTAATAATTATCAAGCCACCTACGTAAGTATTTAAATTTGTTTAAATAAGCAAAAAATTTATTGATTTTTTTCAAATTTTTATTTAAAATGTATGTAGATATATTTTAATAACAAATTAATGCACAGAATTTCAGAAACAGATTTTTTTTTGTATTTAATAAAACTTTTCCTCAATTTATATTTTCAATTATATTATTTTTCTCATTGTTCGAAAACCATAATTGAATTTAATGTTTTATTTGATTTATTTATTTTTTCACTTTACTTTTTCACTTTTCGTATCAAGTAGCAATTCGAGAGCTTTAGTGGCTGACACTGGCTATTGGGCTGAATCACTCCCCCTAATGGATGCACCATTGTGTGCTGTTATTGATCCCATACGTGATTATCGTTGGCATGCCTTGCGTTGTGGTGGTCCAGAGACAGCTTCGTTTCTATGTGAAATGCCAGGTAAAACAAGAATCTGTAATGGAAACAATAAAAAGAAATAAATTGCTACAAACTTAATTAAACATCAATTCAAATTACAGAATGTAGAACATAATCAGATTGGTTGCTTTTAAATTCATTTACTGTCATTTTCTTCTTTATATATATTTTATATTTCTTTTGCTTTTCGTTTAGTGCCAAGTTGGGCAGATGCTTGCAATTTAAAGGATATGCCAAATTTAACTTTGCAATATATGGCGGATACGGCCAGCATTGAATTGATAAGAAATTGTCAGGAGGAGGGTTTGCTAAGGACAATGTGTAGAGGCAAACAGGTAGGGATATAATGAAAAAAATATGATTAAATTTGTATTAAAAAATTAAACAGAACCATAAAATAAATTGCCAAAATGTTACGTATTTTTTTTTAATAATTCTCAGGACCGAGAGCGGGCTCTCCAAGATTTGATATGTCCACGTGAACGTTTGGAGGCCCAACGTATTAACGACATAACAAACTCTCACTTCAAATCCCTGCAAATCATCAACAGCATACCCACGGATAATAATGAAAACAATGATATCGAACTATTGCCGCTGGAAATCAGTTATGGACCACACTATCCCGAAGAATTGCAAACGGAAAAGAATACCGTACAACGTTTAATAGAACAATTTAATGTGGATGAGTTAATGCAAGCCGATGAGCCCTCCAACATGGATACAGTGAGCTCATTTTATAAAATTCCCGGACTCATACCGAAACCGGTTAAGAAATCAGCCAAAAAAGTATTGGAGTATCCCAAAAAGGAGACGGCCAAACAAAAATCGACCACAACAGCAGTGGTTCAACTACAAAAGGATAAAAAACGTTTGCCTTTGGAAATGGATGAAATGATGATGGGTGATCAGGCCCAAGGAGAACCGGAAATGCCTGAACAATTTTTAAGTGATGATGTATCAAATGAAATAATGGAACCTTTGCCACATATTAAGAAAACCAATATTCACAAAGAAGATATGGAGAAAATGGAAAAGGAGGCTATAGCCTTAAAGTTAAATATGCAAAAGTCAAATGAAATGGAAGCTAAGAAAATGACAATGACGACAACGGAAGTTGTGACAACAACTACCCAAAAACCCACCACAACTGCTGAAGCTACCACCAGCCATATTATTAATGAAGAAACTCTACATGGTCATCATCAGCACGATTTAAATAGCCAACATGAAGCCTCAGTGGATCATTTAACAACTACAGCCTCGCCCATTACCATTGGACATCCAATGCATCCTCAACAACCACGCAACATAGTTAATCTGGAAGAACCACAACATTTACACAATATTAAGGAATCACCAGATAATTCTCATTTTATACCACCCATGCTAATGGTGAAATCACATTATGTGCCATCCAGTAATAAACATGGTCATAACGAACATCATCATCAAATGGAACATTTAGAGACCACAACTGAAGTTGCAGCTGAGACAACAATTAAACATGACCCAAATCAAACACTTGCTATGCCAGCAACAACTTCACCTAATGGAAGTGATTTAGAGAAGACAGCTTTAAAGGATTTAAACAGTGGACAAGAAGAAATTGAAAAAGAAATCGCAAGCGTAATAATATTTGGCAGACAGGAAGAACAAACAACCACTGATGGTGGTAGCATGGCACCAATTACTGAACACCAGCAACTACAACAACAACACGAGGAACAACGCCAAAACTCTAGAAATATAAATTTCGAGCAAGTTCACACCACAATGACCATAACAACTTTACAGCCAACTTCCCTCCCCTCAACACAGCCATCTACAAAAATAGAAGGAACAACTTTACAGACACATTCAACCGCCGCTGATAATGATGGTGCTGGTGATGAGATACAAGAGTCAAAACCACATACAACAGACACAGAAAAACACATAGATGCAACACAAACCGCAAAACTAGTTGAAACAACAGAAAAATCCTTAAAACCAAATGAAAAACTTTATGAAATGGTGACAGAACATATAAAAACAGAAATGCAAACACCAGAAGCTGCACTAACAATACTAACAACAACAACACCAGCAGCTGAGACACAAACAGAAAAAGATATAACAACAATAGTTGAACAGCCACAAAAACACATGACAGAAGAAAAACATGAAACTATAGAAGAACAGAAAAAAACTGAAGAACATGAAAAACAAGAGCCACAAAAAAATGCTACAACAGAAACAGTAGTAGCAGCAACAGCAGCAGCAGCAGCATTAGCAGTTGAATTACAACAGCAACAAACAACTACACAAACGGATGTACAAAATATACAAACAGAAACTTCCGTAGAAATGAAAAAACTTCAAACAGAACTAGAAAATCAACCAGAAACAGACGAAGATAAAAAGGAAACTATAAAAACAACAACGGATATACTTAAAACATCGTCAGAAATAATAACAGCAACAACTAGCTTAACATCATCAACTACCAGCACAACAAGCACCACATCAACAACTGTTAAACCCATTACCAGCACCACAGCAAAACAAAATGTAGATGAAACAACTTCTACCAGTACAACCACCATCACTCCTCCATCACCTGATACTGCTGAGTCAACAACAACAACAACAACAACAACATCAGCACCAATAACTTTTATACCATCATCCTCGCCAACACCTCCTGAAACAACTACTCGCAACTTTTTGAAAGTCACCACTGAGTTACCATACAAACCAAATCGACGGCGCTCTCTTACCAAACCGGAAACAGTGAGTTATATGAAAAAAATTTTAGGTTAAGAAATTCGTTTTCAAAAACAAAAAAATCCCCTAAAAAAACAACAAAAACCAGTTGCAATATATTGTTTGATTATGTGTAGAAATGAATAAAATACAAAAAAAAAATAAAATAAAATGAATAGAAAAAGTTAAGCTAGAGTGCACAAAATAAAACTGCAACAAAGGAAAATTATTATTACGAACAGGTAGTTAATAAAAAAAATTTCAAAACCACAAATCAAAATCATTTTTGATCCTTTAGTGAAGCTAAGACAGTCATTCCATAAAAGAAATTTGTAATCGAAAACATTTCGGATATGTTTCTAAAACTTAATGCTCAACTATGTCCCACAAGCCAGAAGACTTTATGAAATGAGTGAAAGAATTCCTCTCAACAAATTTTTGTGTTTGATGGTCGTCTTTAAAAATTTAAAGGACAGTTCTCTAATGAATATTTTAAACTTTTATCTACCATTTGTTAGCAAAAGTAAAATACCATAAACGATTATAAAAAATGATCAAATCTGAATTATAAATTTTTTTTAAAATAAATTATTGGTTTTAATTTTTATACCCTATACCACTATGTGATTTGGGTATAATGACTTTGTGCTGCTGTTTGTAACAACCAAAAATATTTGACCTGCACCATCTTTAATTATACCGATCGAATCAGAATCACTATCTGATTCGATTTAACGATGTCCGTCCGTCCGTCCGTCCGCCTGTGTGTCCATGTAAAGATTGTAATCAAACTGCAGGTCGCAAATATGAATATATTTTGATGAAATTTGGTATGTAAGCTTGCATCGGCCATGGGATGAACGGTATTGAAATTGGTGAGAATCGGTCAATGTTCAGACCTAGCCCCCATACAAATGACCCCTATGAAATCAACATATGTTGCCATAAGATCCAAATTATCATACAAATCTTAGTCAAATTGGGTTTCTATGTATATATTACATCCATTAATCAGTAGTCTAAAAATGATCCCTATTGGACAACTCTTAGTCATAGGCCCCATATAGAGCTGCTTACCGATCTTCACTTAAATCAATCAAAAAAAAAACAAAAATATTGCACTGATTCTTCCCAAAATTTGGTTTGTATATATTTTTGCAAAATACAAGAGACTTTACCAAAGATGGTCAGGATCGGTCCATTTTTGGGCCTAGTCCTCATATAGATATATCATCCGATATGAACTTTTTCATATATGCAGCCGAAAAAATTGATAAAAATCCCCCTCAAATTTGGTGTATGCTTATTTTCTATATCCAGTTAGTTGGGCCTTAGAGATAGGGTCACTAAACGCATGGTACAGGGTATCGTATAGTCGGTCTAGACCGACTATAATTTTCTTACTTGTTTTTTATACCTCTCCTACAACTGTGCAAAGGCTATACATTAGGCTGGGTCATTTTTTTTTGTAAATAGGCGTATAGCAAAAACGTAATCTATAATAATAAAAACCTGCCTAAGAAACTATGGGTCTAAAATCAAAACGTAGCTCCCGTTGAGAGACATAACGGAATTTAGGAAATAGGGGAAAATCGTTTAAATTTGACAACAATAAAAGGTACTTTATTAATAAAAAGTACTTCATTAATAAAAGGTACTTTATTAATAAAAGGTACTTTATTAATAAAAGGCACTTTATTAATTAAAGGTACTTTATTAATAAAAGGTATTTTATTAATAAAAGATTCTTTATTAATAAAAGGTACTTTATTAATAAAATGTACTTTATTAATAAAAGGTACTCTATTAATTAAAGGTACTTTATTAATAAAAGGTACTTTATTAATAAAAAGTACTTTATTAATAAAAGGTACTTTATTAATAAAAGGTACTTTATTAATAAAAGGCACTTTATTAATAAAAGGTACTTTATTAATAAAAGGTACTTTATTAATTAAAGGTACTTTATTAATAAAAGGTATTTTATTAATAAAAGATTCTTTATTAATAAAAGGTACTTTATTAATAAAATGTACTTTATTAATAAAAGGTACTTTATTAATAAAAGGTACTTTATTAATAAAAGGTACTCTATTAATAAAAGGTACTTTATTAATAAAAAGTACTTTTTTAATAAAAGGTACTTTATTAATAAAAGGTACTCAAGATGCAGATCTCAGTTAGATTTAAAATAATAGACATTGATACCCGCTTCAAAATGAGATTACCTATTTTTTTTTTTTTTGAGAAAGGCCAAAGGTCATTGGTTAAACATTAAGTTTTGGAAATCCACTTTTCTAAACGTTTTTGGCATGCTTATAAATGGATTTTACCTGCTGAGTTTGAATATGACTCTGGAAATTGTCCATTGCTTTTAGTTTTTAAGATATATATTTGAAAATTGCGCATAACTGTGTTTTTTTTTTTTTAATTAACCAACACTCAGGGGATGCCCCCTACAAATGCAGTGCATTGTGTTAATTTCAGGAAAATATGTTATGGGTAGGAGGACAGAGGGAGTAGTGTTTGTGGATATTTGATTTTAATTTTATTAGATTATAACTGTCAGGAAAGACCTCTGCGGGGAGTTTGTTCCGCATACGGCTAGTTCGATTGTTAAACGATTTCTCTCTGTAATGCGTTGTGCAGTCAACTGGGCAATAGACTACCAATGGATGTGATTTACTAGAGAAGCGGGTAGAGTGAACCGAAACTCGGGCACTTGGAATAGGTTCGCTAATATCAGAAGAACATTTTCCATGGTAGTATCCATAGAACAGTACAAAACCCACACTCAGACGATGTTCCAATGAATAAATAGAGTTGGATACCCTACTGTCATTTATGAGCGCCCTCCTCTGCACACGGTCCAGTACCTCCAAAATAGACTTTGAAGGATATCAAAAGGATTAAAGTAATTTTTACACCGTTTTAGAAAACCAAGACACTTGAATACTTATTTCGACACTTGAAAAACATGCTCGTTCCAACAAACATCACATTGAATTTTCATGCCTAGAACATTAAGAGTATTCAATTTTTCAATACCTATACCACCCATATATACAGATGACATTGTTGATTCCATGGCTCTATGGGTCAACAGACAACATTGAGTCTTCAGAGCATTAAAATCAACCCTATTCGCTTTACCCCACTCGGAGGTTGTTAACAGGTCCTGATTATGTCAATCATTGTCTGCCTTTTGCCCCCAACCGCCAATAGGCTTGGCCTACAATTAAAGGAAAATGAATGACAAATGCTGCTGTCATCTGCGAAAGAGTATATAAAATTAAAAGTTTGACCAAGGATGTCGTTCAGAAAGATAAGTAAAATAGAAGGAGAAAGAATGGAATGAATTAAGCTGAAATTTGGTGAGACCCCATCAATACCAACACGAAAAACTCGATATAAATCGAGAGAAGTCATTACCGACCCCAAATGCAATAAGCTTTGATATCTGTGCACCATGCCACACACGATCGAATGCCTCGTTCCCATGGAACGATTTCTACGGAAGCCATACTGACGATAATTAAGAAGTGAGTTGGCCTCTAAGTAGTTCACAAGATGAAAATTGATCATGCTCTCCATCGCCTTTGAGAGTGCAAAGCAGATTGCAATTGGACGGTCATTTTCAGGGTTATTAGCCGCAGCCTTTTTAGGGACTGGTTGGACATTAGCAACCTTACAGCAAGAGGGAAAGACTCCCGCACGGCACGAAAGGCTGAAAAGGTTGGCCAATGGACTGGCTAGCGTCGAAGAGCACTGTTCCAGCACCGGTCCCGGAGACTTATTAGTGTTGAGATCCGAAAGAACCGTTTTAACTGCACGTGCTCGGAAGAATATTTTAGGCATAGTACAAGATATTCTTTCGAGTTCGAGCAGTGGTTTTTCGTTATCCAGAAAAAATTTATTTTTTGCTAAAACTTCAGCTAAAAGGTTAGCCTTATCAACCGGGTTAGTGAATATTTGGTCATTCATTATAAGAGTTGGGATAGCATAACTAGCATTATTATTTACCCTTTTAACAAATGACCAAAAGTCTTACTATCCCGGGGAGCAGAGAGAGGATGCTGATCGTAAATATACTTTTGGCGCCTTAGTGTTTTGGCACATTCCATTTTCGACTGTTTTCGTTGAAGTTCAGTGATGGAATTTTTATTTTCACGCCAATATATCAATGTTCCCTCTCTGGATGTGCCTGCGTATTTGCAAGTCTGATTAAACCATAATTTTTGATTAGGATTAGGCGAAATGTTATGGAATGAATATCGCATACCAAGCACTATTATGCTTTCCACCACTCTCGCAGCTCAGCCGGACGAGCGTCTTCGTAACTAAAAACTAAGCGCTTCATAGCTGCTGCAAAAACACTTTGAAGTACATGGTGCGAAAAGGACGCGGAAATGGTGCAGTGATCTGAATTACCGAGACGTGCAAATATTTTCACTTCATACCTATCAGGGTGTGTAGTGAGAAAAAGGTCGCGAGTATTTTGTCATTGCTATTCAATGTACGCAATGTGCGTTGTTTGACTCACTAGTTGCGCTAGATAGTTATGCGCCGCGAAAAGCTCAACGTAACGGCCTTCGAAAGTTGTTTGACTCGAATGGTGAAGCCAAGTAGAGTTATGAATATTAAAATCGCCGCCAACATCGATTTCACAACTCTATAGTATTCTAGGTATGGATTTTGAAAGGGCGTCGAAGCCAGTAATTTTCTATAGGCTTTATTTTTGCACTACTGATTAACGGATGTAATAAACATACTCAACCCCAATTTGACAGATATCTCTATGGTAATTTGTTCTTTACCCTTTTGATAAATGACCGAAAGCTCTTACTTCCCCGAGGAGCAGAGAGAACTTTAGCACGAAGACGCTGATACTAAAGAAACTTTTGGCGCCTTAGTGTTTTGCCACATTCAGTTCTCGCCTGTGTGCGTTGCAGTTCAGTGACCAAATTTTTATTTTCACGCCAATATCTGAATGCTTCCTCTCTGGATCTGACTGCATCTCTGCAAGTCTAGTTAAACCATAATTTTTGATTAGGTTTAGCCAAAATGTGCTTCGCTAAAATGAATAATCGCATTCAAAGCACTATTTTTTTTTTCACCATATTCGCAGCAGCATCAACGTTTTTATCCAGGAAACAAAGTTTCAAGTTGAAATGCTTGAAAAAGTCGTTGTGCTCGGCCCAACGAGCCTTTTCGTAAATAAAAACTGAAGTACAAAGTATGAGAAGGATGAGGAAATATTGCAGTGATTCGATTTACCGAGAGATGGCAAATATTTTCACTTCATATAGCGTTTTATGTAAAAAATGCCACATCTTTAAATAATGCTGGGCTTAATTCTGCTTCAACTTTTCAAGCCATATTTTAAAAAACTTTATTTACCTTGAAACTTAAGTTTGTAATGTTATTGAGCAATCATTAAGAACACAATTTTTTTTTTTATTAAATGTTTTATTTCGTAATTCAAACAACAGAACCTAAGTTTTTCTACAATCCATTCGGGGTGTTCGGGTTCTATTTTCTAAAGTCACTGTCACGATTTATCTCAATTACTCGTCGTGAGACATGCGCTAACAACTGCACACATAGCTCGGTTCCTTGGATGTGCAATGGAATTCCTGGATCTGACAGTGGTACATCATCAAATTTAACATACTTAGCAGGTGCCCGTGTGAGATGCTTGCAGTTAATGAAGGCTCATATAGTATGTTGTCATTATCGTCGATTAAATCCATATAATCTGTGCAATTGAAATTAATGAGATACTTTTTATAAGCCCTGAGTTTAGCTGAGTCATACGACAATACAAAATTTTGTTAATGATTCTTTCTCGGACAGGTTTCCTATCATCGAAAAGCATTGTTGACAATATATTTTCCGGATGGGTGAAAAATGCATTGTTTTGTATCGCTTTGTTTACAATTTCCCGAAGATTTTGTGATAAAAATTGCGTTGACTTAATAAATCTATAATGTTAATAGGCTATGCGATTTTTTGTGACCGATATTTTGTTTTACCGTCTTATCCCGATTTCGACCAAACGTATATTATTTGAAAGGTATTTCTTTTAAGCCGTTTTACAGATTTACAGATTTTTAAATTTTTTTCTTTATTTTGAGTAAATTGCATTTAAAGTTGCTACTAACACATATATAAAATTACACATATGCTATGTGTGTTTTCTTAAATTTGTTAATCTGTTTGCTAATGAGTTTGTTATCTTCATTCATAACAATAATAAACCATTAAAGTGTTGGTTTGTGAATTGGCTACGTTGAAAAAAAAAGCTTCCTAGAAATTGCACTCGAATTTCGAGCGCTGGGGTCTGCTAGTTTATATAAAAGTGCACTGCCGTATGCTACTGGATTATAAAATTTTACATTAACATACATCGGTACATGAACTTTCATAATAAATTTAACCAATATTTTTAAATTTGTTGAAGGCATACTAGTCGCAACATATAGCCGCAAAAGTCTGCTTGCTTTTGTTAACAAGCGAGAATGAACAATTTGCCCCGGTTTCATGCTAGCCAATTCCTCTGGACACGAACCTTCCGATACAGCTTTTGCTATACGCAAAATATATAGGACGGTCAGTAGAAAGAGTTTTTTCATCTTAAGCATCTATAGGTGAAGGCATATATCCCAATAATATCGGTTCAAAATCAGCTAAAGCCTACAATGAAATGTTTGTTTTACTTTTAAGGAACTTATATTAAGAGTTGATGAAATCAATGCATGCTTACCGGAAGTTGTTCACAGGTCTCACTTAATTTCGTTAAAGCCCCACTTGCAGTGCTTGGGGCACTTGTAGTAGATTTTTATAAAGCCGTGAATAAATGGTGAAGCGGGAGTTCGTTGAAATGCAACAAACAATCAAACCAATTTAATGGTTTACTAAATAAAACTTCAAACTTTCGTAGAATTCCATTTTCAGTTCCAATATTTGAGGGTTCCGCATGGCAGCAAACTCATATCAAGCTCGTAAGCGAGAATTTTTTTTCCTTAAGAACTCTCACAATTGCATATGTTTAGTACTGGAGTCCTCAGCGTCATATTTTGTAAGACCTAATAACTTGCTTCCCGGCTCTTTTACAATTACTATATGAGACTACTTTTCGACACTCGGATGGTATTCTCCACTTATATCTTCCAGCCATTAAAAGTTGTTTTGCATACGATGAACGGGCTCCCTGCTTTTCATTGTTTCACGACCTACTTTGGATTTATCCAAAATAATTGGTTCTCCACTTTCATCAGTAAAGCCAATGTCTTTAAATAAAGCTGTTGCTAAACACGAGGCAACTCTGTCTGATATGCCGCATCTATCCCACATCATAGCAAAATTAATTGTGTCGTATCTCTTAGCGTAAGGTCCCCTTTTGTGCAAGATTGGCTCCCTTGCAGCTAGCATTGCAAATTCGATTCCAGAAGAGACGTCCAATTTGTGAAGAGTCGAACGTCTATGAAGGATGTAAGGTAGCTGGGAGTCCGCTAGACAGTCGGTCTACTATATTTAACACGCATTCTGGAATTGTATTCTATCTGCTGGTGTATTGATCAATCATGAATGCGTTGAGAGTATCAGGAATTAATTCACAGAAGCATGGCATTGTATTTTTGCAATTGCATTTTCCGATATAGAATACAACGATGCCTCAAGTTCTAAAAATGTATTACCTCTTTATGGTATTTGTTGAGAAATGTATTTAGTTTTTTATATACCACCCTATACCACCATGTGGTTTGGGTATAATGACTTTGAGCTGCTGTTTGTAACTACCAAAAATAATTGACCCAGACCCTCTTTTATTATACCGATCGACTCAGAATCACTTACTGAGTCGATTTAGCGATGTCCGTCCGTCCGTCCGTCTGTGTGTCCATGTAAATTCTGTAATCAAGATAGAGGTCGCATCCATGAATATCTTTGAAAATTGGTTTATAAGCTTCTATCGGCCATAGGATGAACGCTACTGAAATTGGTGAAATTCGGTCCATGTACAGATCTAGTCCCCATGCAAATGACCCCAACGAAATCGACATAAATTGCTATGAGATCCAAATTATCATATAGATCTCCATCAAATTGGGTTTGTATGTGTTAATTATACCCATTAATAAGTAGTCCAAAAATAATCTCAATAGGATAATTCGTAGTCATAGCCCCCATATAGAGTTGCTTCCCGATCTTCACTTAAATCTATCAAAAAACGAAAATATTGCACAGATTTTTCTCAAATTTGGTTTGTATTTATTTTTTCAAAATATAAGTGCCTTTACTAAATATGGTCAGGATCGGTCCATATTTCGACCTAGTCCCAACATAAAAATTACATCTGATATGAACTTTTTCATATCTGCAGCCAAAAAAAATTAATAACAAAGCCACTCAAATTTGGTTTATTCTTATTTTCTATATCAAATTAGTTGGACCGAATAGATAGGGTCTCTAAACCATGGTATAGGGTATCGTGTAGTCGGTCTAGACCGACTATAATTTCTTACTTGTATAAAATACTTTTTCCATTTATCAGTGCAATGTTAATTTTTTCCCAAATTTTCATTATCTTGTTTGCAATTATCGGAGATAATTTTGCACACGAGTGTTGTTTTTTTTATCTTTCTCTTTTAAAACACACGTTGACTTGGCAAATATAATTCACTAAATTCCCTTGCATGCCAATTAAACTAGTGTTGTGATGAGTCAGAAAACTTGACCCGGTCAATTGATATCGCTGATGATTCCATAATTTTATGTGAAAATTTTTTTTGAAAAAGAAATTAACACACGTTTTTTTTTTTTTAATTAACTATCAAGTGCATAAATCAATCAAAACAAATGTTTAACACCACAGTGTTATAAAATACATTAACGGTAAATTTCTACATTGACTAGTACTATTAACAATATTGAATTCTAATAACTCTTTGTTGATAACTTTCATAGCAGACTATTAAATTGTATAATTTTTATAAAAATTAAAATTCGTATAAAAAAAAATAAATTGTTTATGTCTCTCGGCCGGCGCTAGGTTTCCATTTTAGACCCATACTTTCTTTGGGTGATTTTCTTAGAATTTCGTGTAGATTTCGATTTTGCTATTCACCTGTCACATTTTTTCTCACCCGAACAAATTAGCCACTTAATTGTATAATTCGTATAAAAATTAAAATTCGTATAAAAAAGGAATAAAAATCTTCATGTCTCTCGGCGGGAGCTAGGTTTTCATTTTAGAGTCATACTTTTTTGGTTGATTTTCTTAGAATTTCGTGTAGATTTCGATTTTGTTATACGACTGTCACATTTTTTCTCACCCAAACAAATTGACCCACCCTACTATGCATACATCGGTTTGCCATTCCGTTTGTAACGCATCGGAAATTAATATATGACCCTAAAAATGAAAAATTAAAAATAAAAAATTAAAAAAAAAATAAAAATGGAAAATTAAATTTTAAAACTAAAAAATTAAAAAAAATAAAAAATTAAAAATGAAATATGAAAAATAAAAAATATAAAATGAAAAATAAAAAATTAAAAATTAAAAAAAAAATAAAATAATTAAAAATAAAAAATGAAAAATAAAAAACGATGAGAAAAATTAAAAAAAATTTTTTAAATGAAAGATAAAAAATTAAAAATAAAAAACATGAGAAAAATTTAAAAAATTTTTTTTTTAAATGAAAAATAAAAAAATGAAAAATAAAAAATAAAAAACAAATTAAAAATAAAAAACGAAAAATGAAAAACAAATAAAAAATGAAAAATGAAAAAAAAATTCAAAATGAAAAAAAATTAAAAATCAAAAATAAAAAATGAAAAATGAAAAATAAAAAAAATTAAAAAGAAAAGAAAAAATAAAAAATAAAAAATTAAAAAAAAAATACAAATAAAAAAAAATTAAAAATAAAAAAATTAAGAATGAAAAATAAAAAATTAAAAATAAAATATCAAAAAAAGAAAAATGAAAAATTAAAAACGAAAAATGAAATATTAAAAATGTAAAATGAAAAATTAAAAATTAACCAGTTGAAATAATAAATTATAACTAGCAGATTCCAGCCCTCAAAATTCGAGCGCAAATTCTAGGAAATTTAATTGTTTCATTAAATAAAGACCCTAAAAGTATGCTAATCTATTATAGCCAATTCACAAATCAACACAAAAAACAAACTCATTTTTATTACAAGCACATTAACAAATTTAATAAACACACACATAGCATTGTGTAATTTTATGTATATGTTAGTAGCAACTTTAAATGCAGTTTACTCCAAAAAAAAAAAAAATAGAAATTTAAAAATCTGTAGATCTGGGGGACAGCTAAAAAGAAATACCTTTCAAATGAGGCATGTGTAAAATATCAAAAATAAAAAATGAAAAATAAAAAATTAAAAATTAAAAATAAAAAATGAAAAATTAACAAAATGATAAATGAAATATCAAAAATAAAAAATTAAAAATAAAAAAATTAAAAATAAAAAATTAAATTTTAAAAAATAAAAAGAGAAAAATGAAAAATAAAACAATAGAAAAATTAAGAATGAAAAATAGAAAAAGAAAAATGAAAAATTAAAAACGAAAAACGAAAAACTAAAAATGAAATATTAAAAATTTAAAACGAAAAATAAAAAACGAAAATTAAAAATTAACCAGTTGAAATAATCACCCAATTCTAAACAAAAATTCCGCATGATACATCAAACTTCTCCCTTTCCCCTATTATGAATAAAAATTCCTTCGGAAAAAAATGCGACGGGAAAAAAGTAGTTATTCTCAATGCACTTGAATTTCTTTTTTTCTCTCAAAAAATTTCCCTTGCAAAACAGACAGGAGGTTTTATAAAAATGTAAGAAGTATTTTGATAAAACAAAATTTAAATAAAAAAATTTAAGTATTATTGTTCTTGTAGGTTGAAGATCACAAATAAAGCCCAACTTCAACTTTTGTTAACTTTAATGAAACCCAATTCAATTGTTAAGACGATACATGAAATGACCATAAAAAAAACAAAAACAACCACAATTAAAATAAAAACATTTTTGTAGTTATTAAAAGAACTTTAATTTTTTATGGGTTACTAATTTTCTTGCGGGAGTGAAGTCTAGCAAAAATGTATTTAAACTGTAATAAGTTTGAATATTACTATAGAAGTTTACAGCTGAAAAATTATGAAAAATTTATCAATAACATTAACCAAAAAAAAAGGATTAATACAAAATGATTATAGAAAATATATTTTTTTAAGTTTTGAAAAATGAAAAATATGAAATTTCTAAAAAAAAATTGCCCTGTTATTTTAATTTTAATTTAGTTTTCGTTTAATGATTATTATATAAAACAGAATACTACAGAAGAAATCTTTTTTTTTTTTTTAATAAAATGAATATAACTTAAATATAAGAAATTAAACAAACATTTGTAAGATGAAATATTCAAAAAAAAAAAAAAAAACAAATATATATATTTTTTTTTTTATTATAAAAACTCATTGGAAAGTCAATTTATATAAAAAGAACATACAGCGGATGTTAAAACAAACAATGAAAGTTGTTTTTTATTACTTACACAAAACGAAAAGGAAGTAATGAAACAAAATGCCAAATACAAACATAAACATATAAATAAGTTTGAACAAGAATAAAAACCAAAAATAAACAAATAATTTAAAAATATTATTAGAGATTTAAATACTTGTGGTAAAATTTTATTAAATAAATATCCCAAAAAAAAATTTTTAAAAGCTGTTTTAATTCAATCTACTCTAATTACCGTTTTTATATGATCATACGTATTATTAGAACATCTTGTCTAGGTCCAAAAATTAAAAAAAAAAAATTAAGGGAGCGGACAAATTTAAAACAAGATCCTAAAAAATTTCTAGGTTAAAGTAACATTTTACTATCTGATGGCTAAAGGAACTCAACTCAACTCTAACATTATAGAAATCAGATTTTGTTGTAGACAATAAAATGCTAAGTAAAAGATGTTACAGAAAAATAAATATTTTTAGAACTGACAACTGTTAATATTGAACAGGGCTCGAATCGTTGCACTCGATATCGAAATTTTTCGATCGAAATTATTTTTTTATTTTCCAAAATAATGTAATACTCTGTCAAGCTAACGAGTTATGGTCCATAGTTAATGGTAAAAGGAAAACGGGATCTGACGATTTTCCGTTTTTTTTTTTAATAATAAACCAAAATATGGAATTTCGATCGATTTTACTCGATATCGAGTGACACGATTTTCCCCCCTGTTTTGTTTATAAATGAGTTCCAAGACAACTCGGTGACAAAAACATAATTTAACACGTTCGCCACTCACCAATTTTTCGCGCTTTCAATAAAAACTCACCAACAAAAAAATGTGTCACATATATGTGACACGAGTTTTCTAAACAATTTTATTAAGAGAAACTGCGTGTCACGTATATGTGATATACATAAAAGTCACATATAAGTGACATGAGTTTTGTGAAGACTTGGTGTCACATATGTGAGTCACAAAATGGTTTGATTTATATCAATTAAACAGAAATTTAAAAAGTTTTATTATTATATATTCTAAAATTCTATTATTTATTGCATAATATACACTTTATTGGTTGTGCTAAATTTTGAAGCAGGGATATGGGCATAATCCGATTACATCACCCTCTTTGTTTCTGCAGGCTCCACATACATACTCAGTTGCGGTCCCCTTTTTATTTTTAGTGGACCCACGTCATTGTTTTCTTGAAGTCTTACATCTGGAAAATGACCACCAGTAGATGCACTCGCTGTTACTTCATGGGATGATCTTTGTGTTGGAATCTCGGCCAAATATGCTTTTATAATACTTTCTCCAAATGGCAATAGTGTTATGGGATTATCAACAATTATTTTGTTATAAATCCAGCAGGCATTCCAAAGTGATATGTCTATCAGGTGCAAAAACACCTTCATATACCAGCGAATTGATCGCCTGGGGCAGGCATAATATAACACGATTTGATCAGATCGATCGATACCTGACATGTATTATAGTCAACAACCATTTTCGGTTTGAGTGTACTTACTCGTCCCTTTGATGTTGTGTTAACCATGTCAGAATTATGCTTTGTAGAAATCATAAGTACGTGCCGTTTGTCTGTCCATTTTAAAACAATAACGCCTTTTGCGTTACGCCTCCATGCTGTTGTTCCTCTGGTGATCTTACTTTTTATAACATAAGTGGGATTACGTTTTCTATTTGCTCCTAAGGTTCCAAATATTCTGTCAGATTTACGCTATTGTAATAGTTGTCAATATAAAGTGTGTGTCTCTTTTCAGCATTAATTAATTAATTCAGCATTAATTTAGCTACAACTCCAAATGAATGTCCTTTTTCATTGTAAACGGTAGCTTTTCCAGTATAAGCAGCCATATTTATTAAAACTCCATCTGGATTACATAGTTCGTAAAACTTAAATCCGTATTTATGTCCCTTGTTCGGAATAAACTGCCGATATAAAAGTCCGAAATAAAAGTCCTCTCCACAAAAGAAGAGCTTCATCCAAAGATAAGTTTTGCGGGGGACTGCAGATTTTGTTTATATATTGAAGAAAATGTTTTACGACATTTCTAATTTTGTGTAGACGGTCAGATTTATCATATTGTTCAGGGAAATAGAAACCCATACTACGAAGTATATTTTCAAACTTTATGCGACTCATAGTTGTACCAAAAATACTTTGAAAATAAAGCGGATCTTTGCTCCAAAACAGTATCATTTCCAGCTTTTTATTAAGGGGCATTGTAATACGCAAAGCAATTACCTTTTTTATTTCCTCAACTTTCACATCTTTTCATCTAAGAAGATTAGACTTTGCGCTTAGTTTCTTATTTTTAGACATATAATTAGCGCGTGCATTTGTTCACAAAACAATTTTCTTCACAAACTCGTCAATAAAAATCTGCAAAAAATAATCTATTGGTTTTGCATTGCGTGGTAGCTCAATCTGGGGCAAAGCTGCTGCCAGGGTCTTCAAAATCCATATAACTTTCACAGGAATTCAGAATAGTCTCAAGAATTTCCTCTTCAGAAACAAGTTTTTTCTAGGACACTTTTACAAAATAGTATCTTCTTCTATTGCTATTGTGGCACGAATGAACTATTCAAAGCGCATTTAAAATTAGTTTTCATATAAATTAGCAAATAACAAAATTTTGGGGAATATCCGAAAAAAACGAAATTTTAATATAACTGATTAGCGTATCCAGAAACCGCAGCAGCCATATACATCTGATACCTTGGCAGAGACCAAACCATACAAGAAAAATGCTTCCTACAAACTTTCGTGAAATAAAAGCTTAATAAAATGTTATAATTATGCGACACATATATGTGACATGAGTTTTTATGAGAACTCCCACGTCACATATATGTGACGCTGAGTGGCGAACGTGTTAAACTACAACAAATTAATCCGTTTTACAATAGATTTTTACTGAGAGTAGCAACATTTTTTAAATTAAATAAAATTAATATTAATATTATTTAAAAAAGCTGCACATACATTGCAAAGCGATTATTTTCAGGCTAAATATAAAAAAAACTTTATGAATTTAAATTTTATTTTACATTGTTTTAATAATGAGGAATTTTTTATGATAATACAAAAATTTAAGTATTTAATTTCTATATTAAATTGTAATTTATATATGTAATGTGAAAATAAATATATTTAAAGAAAGAAAAAAACAATTTAATTGCACAGTCCATTACCGATATTACATATATTATGAAAAAAAAATATATATAAATTAAATAATTAGTATACAAACAAAACAAAGAAAAATCCCAATCCCTTCCTTTGGTAATTATTGTCCCCATCTTTAAATATATAATAAAAAATAAAATAATTTAATAAGAAATATATAAAATGTGTTTTATTTCAAAAAAATCTATATTAAATTATTAAGAACACAAGAATAACTTCAGCCAGTAAACAGATTAATTTTCTTCAATGGTGTAAGGTTTATATGGCTGAAAATTTTATTTATTTTTAAATACTTAAGGAGATGATATAACGAAATTTTTTTAACTAACTTTTTCTCAGAATGTTTAAGCAGATGGAAAACTCATCGAAATCGAGCAATTGAATCATTTGTTGTAAGCAAAAACGGGAAGAAATCCAAAAGGTAATTTTTTTTTAATTTGAACGTTAGGGGCAAAAAGTAGATGTTGTTAAAAAAGTACCGAAACTTCACAAAGTAGCGTATTTATACAAGTGTTTTATTTAAGGGGGTAGTTTTTTAGCAAAAATCGTGTTTTTCACTTAAAAATGCTGCCAAAAAAAAAAAATAAAAATTAGAAAAAAGCTCTTCGTCACTACCGTAAGAAATATGGTACCTTTTTAACGCATTTCGATTTATTTATTTCACATGATCCGGTAATGAGTTATGATGTTTACCGCAAAACAATAACGCACCCGGAGATTCGCTATCACGGACTTATTTATTAAATTGTAATTGAAATTTTTTCAAAGATTCTTAAAATGTGTATATGAAATAAATAATCCAACATTATTCATATCTTCCAAAATAAATTATGAAAATACGACTTTTTTAACTTTTAACTTTTTATCCTTTTCATAAAAAGGTAGCTTTTTTTAAAAAAGTAACTTTTCTCAAGAATGTACATTTTCTTCAATATGTACATTTTCTTCAATATGTACATTTTCTTCAATATGTTAAAACTATTGTTTCTTAAAAAAGTACCTTTTCTTAAAAAAGTACCTTTTCTAAATATGTGCCTCGTCTTCAAAATGTACCCTTTCTATAAAAAGTTAATTTTCTTTTAAAACTATTATTTCTTAAAAAATTACTCTTTCTTAAGAAATAACTTTTCTTTAAAAAATAAATTTTCCTAAAAAAGTACATTTTCTTAAAAAAGTACCTTTTCTTAAAAAAGTAACTTTTCTTAAAAAATTACCTTTTCTTAAAAAAGTACCTTTTCTTAAAAAAGTACCTTTTCTTAAAAAAGTACCTTTTCTTAAAAAAGTACCTTTTCTTAAAAAAGTACCTTTTCTTAAAAAAATACCTTGTGTTAAAAAAGTACCTTTTCTTTAAAAATAACATTTATTTAAAAATAGTACCTTTTATTTAAAAAGAACATTTTCTTAAACAAGTACATTTTCTTTAAAAAGTACATTTTCTTTAAAAAGTACATTTTCTTAAAAAAGTGCCTTTTCTAAGGATGTACCTTGTCTTGTACCCTTTCTATAAAAAGTTAATTTTCTTTTAAAACTATCTTTTCTTAAAAAAGTACTTTTTCTTAAAAAACAACTTTTTTTTAAAAAATACATTTTCTTAAAAAAGTACTTTTTCTTAAAAAAGTACCTTTTCTTAAAAAGTACCTTTTCTTAAAAAAGTAACTTTTATTAAAAAAGTACCTTTTCTTGAAAAAGTACCTTTTCTTAAAAAAGTACTTTGTCTTAAAAAAAGTATATTTTCTTTAAAAACAACATTTTCTTAAAAAAATTACCTTTTCTTTAAAAAGTACGTTTTCCTTTAAAAAAAAAATTTCTTAAAAAAGTACCTTTTTCTTTAAAAAGTACATTTTCTTTTAAAAAGTAAATTTTCTTTAAAAAGTACATTTTCTTAAAAAAGTACCTTTTCTAAAGATGTACCTTGTCTTCAAAATGTACCCTTTCTAAAAAAGTTCATTTTCTTTTAAAACTATCTTTTCTTAAAAAAGTACTTTTTCTTAAGAAATAACTTTTTTTAAAAATACGTTTTCTTAAAAAAGTAAATTTTCTTAAAAAAGTACCTTTTCTTAAAAAGTACCTTTTTCTTAAAAAATACCTTTTCTCAAAAAAGTACCTTTTCTTAAAAAATTACCTTTTCTTAAAAAATTATCTTTTCTTAAAAAGTAAATTTTCTTAAAAAAGCACCTTTTCTTTTCTTAAAAAGTCACTTTTTCATAAGAAATAACTTTTCTTAAAAATTTACCTTTTTTAAATTACAATTTTTGAAAACTTACATGGTCTTAAAAACTAGTTTTACTTAATAAGTAACTTTTTAAAACAGAGCCCTTTTTGCCCTTTCTTTTAAAGTACCTTTCTCAAAAAGTAATTTTCGTTAACCTTCCTATACGCGTTGGTCTGTGAGACCGACAAAACACTTTTTTATACATATTATTTTTTGAGTGCATGCCACGTATTTGTCCGATACGTACGTGTTGTGTCTTCAATCACAATTCGGTCTATGAGACCGACGCGGGTATTTCCTGATTTTAATTTTAAGGCTTAAAACTAAGTCAATATATGATTTATGTATTGCACAAGAAGTGTTTTTAAGTTTGTAAAAGTTAATTAATATTTTTATGAAGAAAAAATTATTTTTGTTTTGTTTTTGTAGTACTATTTTGTAAAAGACTGAAAATCAATAAAATTAATGAAAATAAATTAAGTGCATAGCGTAATATTTTTTCTTATATCTTCAAGTTTTATAGAATATATTTATATGTTAAAGTTAATTTCGAAAAACTATGGAATAGGGGTTCAAACTTTCGGTCTGTTAGACCGTGTCCGGGTATATGTGTTACAAAAATTAGTGCGGGTATATGACGTTTAAAAAAGTAGTCTTTCTTAACTTCTTAACTCTTCTTTAAAAATACCTTTTCCTAATCAACCAATTTTCTCAAAAAATAAGAAAAAAACAAACACTTTTTTAAAATTACGTTTTTATTAAAAAAAGTAAATTTTTCAAAAAAAAAAAAAAAAAAAGTATTTTTTTCTATAAAAAGTGCCTCTTTGAAAAAAGTACCTTTTATTAACAAGAACTTCTTTACAACAGGACCTTTTCTTTAAGAATTACCTTTCATTTAAAAACTAGCTTTTCGTTTAAAAGCATCTTTTATTTTGAGAGTACCTTTTCTTAAAAAATACCTTTTCTTAAGAATGTTCGTTTTCTTAAAAATGTACCATATTTGCAAATAAAAAGTACATTTTCTTTAAAAAATACCTTTTCATAAGAAACTACTTTTTCTTGAAGAGTAGCTTTTTCAAAGTGCCTTTTCTTTAAAAGTACGTTTTCCTAAGAAAGCGCATTTTCTAAAAACAGTATCTTTTCTTAAAAAGTACTTTTGCAAGTGCCCTTTTTCTAAAAAAAAGTACTTTTCTCGAAAAAGGATCATTTTCTAAAAACGTACGTTTTTTCAAAAGTGCCTTTTTCGAAAAAGTTCCATTTCCTAAAAAAATTGTCTTTACTTAAAAAAGTATATTTTATTGAAAAAATTACGTCTCATAAAAAGGTATATTTAAAAAAAAAAAAATAGCACCCTTCCTTACAAAAGTACATTTTCTTAAAAAAGTACCTTTTCTTTAAAAGATACTTATCATAAAAAAGTTCATTTTCTTTAAAGAGTGCCTTTCTTCTAAAAAATACTTTTCCTTTTTTTTAAGCGCCCCGGTAGGTGAGTAGGTATCGTGCTTGCTAATCATTCGGGGGTCGTGGGGTCGATTCCCACCAGAGACTTTGGTCTGTCGTTGCTAAAACCAGCCAAATGGTCCTTGTACCCGGCTTAACCCGGTACACATATTAGAATACAAATTTACTTTGACTGTAATGAATATAAATAAAATAAATAAATAATTTTCCTTTTAAAAGTATCATCTCTTTAAAAAGTACTTTTTTAAAAAGCACAATCTCATTGTCTTTAAAAAATCGTTTTTCTAAAAAATTTACCTTTTTAAAATCTTTCATTTTAATGAAAAATTTACTTAAGAATTAGCTTTTTCTATAAAAAGTATCTTATCTTTAAAAAGAACGTTTTTCAAAATTTTATTTTTTATTTAGTTCCTTTTTTGTTTATTTTATTTAATTTTTTTTTTTTTATTTTTTTATTTTATTTTATTTTATTTTGTTTTATTTTATATTATTTTATTTTATTTTATTGTATTTTGTTTTATTTTTTATATTATATTTTTTTTTTTTTTTTTATTTTATATTTTACTTTATTTTATTTTATTTTATTATATTTTATTTTATTTTATTTTATATAATTTAATTTATTTTATTTTATTTTATTTTATTTTATTTTATTTTATTTTATTTTATTTTATTTTATTTTATTTTATTTTATTTTATTTTATTTTATTTTATTTTATTTTATTTTATTTTATTTTATTTTATTTTATTTAATTTTATTTTATTTTATTTTATTTTATTTTATTTTATTTTATTTTATTTTATTTTATTTTATTTTATTTTATTGTATTTTATTTCATTTCATCTCATTTCATTTCATTTCATTTCATTTCATTTCATTTCATTTCATTTCATTTCATTTCATTTCATTTCATTTCATTTCATTTCATTTCATTTCATTTCATTTCATTTCATTTCATTTCATTTCATTTCATTTCATTTCATTTCATTTCATTTCATTTCATTTCATTTCATTTCATTTCATTTCATTTCATTTCATTTCATTTCATTATTTTATTTTATTTTATTGTATTTTGTTTTATTTTTTATATTATATTTTTTTTTATTTTATTTTATATTTTACTTTATTTTATTTTATTTTATTATATTTTATTTTATTTTAATATAATTTAATTTATTTTATTTTATTTTATTTTATTTCATTTTATTTTATTTTATTTTATTTTATTTTATTTTATTTTATTTTATTTTATTTTATTTTATATTATTTTATTTTATTTTATTTTATTTTATTTTATTTTATTTCATTTTATTTTATTTTATATTATTTCATTTTATTTTATTTTATTTTATTTTATTTTATTTTATTTTATTGAATTTTATTTTATTTTATTTTATTATATTTTATTTTATTTTATTTTATTTTATTTTATTTTATTATATTTTATTTTATTTTATTTTATTTTATTTTATTTTATTTTATTTTATTTTATTTTACTTTATTTTATTTTATTTTATTTTATTTTATTTTATTTTATTTTATTTTATATTATTTTATTTTATTTTATTTTATTTTATTAATTTTATTTTATTTTATTTTATTTTATTTAATTTTATTTAATTTTATTTAATTTAATTTAATTTAATTTAATTTAATTTAATTTAATTTAATTTAATTTAATTTAATTTAATTTAATTTAATTTAACTTAATTTAATTTAATTTAATTTAATTTTATTTTATTTTATTTTATTTTATTTTATTTTATTTTATTTTATTTTATTTTAATTTAATTTATTTTGTTACATTTTAATCTATTTTAAATTATGTATCTGATTTTATTTTATTTTAATTTATTATTTAATTAATTAAATGTGACTGTTTAGTCATTTCAAGGATTTTTTTGCATTTTATTATTTTATTATTATTTTTTCATCATTTTATATTTTTCGCCATTTTATATTTTTGTAGTTTATATTCTTTTTAATATTTTTGAATTTTATGAATTAATTCCTTTAAGTATTAGTATTTCTATTTAAGTTTTCGGCTATAATAAGTTTTAATATTGAATTGTCATCACTACATGTCAAAACGCTTGGGAAATTTGAATTGTTAGCTTTAATGATCCATTTTGAATTTTTAATAAAATCATTCTTGTATTGAAATCGAAACAGGCCGGTCTTGTACTTTTTCCGTGCGAATTCTAATATTAAAAAAATTGCCCGCCATATTAACTAAAATACAATTCAAAAAATTAAATTCAAATAAAAATAATAGTGGTTGCAAATATTAATTTCGCAACAATTTCTTAAAAAAGCTTAAGGAAAAACAGTGACCTTCTCCGAGAAAAGGGACCTAGTGTGTGAAAATTAAGTTTTGAGAAAAACGCGTTTAAAGTTTTAGTTACCAGAATCCAACGTTTTTGACAGAACCCGTTTTTTTACACACTAGGACCCTTTTCTCGGAGAAGGTCACAAATAGATAACTTATTTCTAAAAAGTACCTTGTTTTTAAGGGCAACTTTAATTCTTTACACCACATTGTCTTTAAAAGTAGCTTTTCTTTAAAAAAAAAAATACCTTTTCTGTAAAAAGTAGGTTTTCTGTAAATAAATTCCTTTTTTAATGAAGTACCCTCTAACTTTTTTTAAAAAGTACCTGTTGTTAAAAAGTAAATTTTCTTAAAAAACACCTTTTCTTAAGAAGTAAATTTTCTTCAAAAAATTACGTTTTTTGCGTTTTCCTAAGAAGTGTCTTTTCTTAACAGGTTGCCTTTCTTAAAAATTACCTTTCCCTGAAAGTACCTTTTTTGAACAAGTTAACTATTCAAAACAGCAAATTTTTTAAAAACTTATTTTTCTTTATAGAAGTCACTTTTCTTAAAAGGCCTATAAATTTTTATGTAAGCCAGGAAATATTTTGTGGAAAAATCTACCTAAACAAAAAGTAGAAGTGTTGGAAAATAACCGTTTCAAATTTTAAAATCATTAGTGTCGTAACTCATACATTTTTTTCCTATGTCATGACTTTTACGATTCCGCACAACGCAAAAAGTCACCAAGGTGTCATTGGTGATAATTTAAATGAAAATGACCGTTTTATATTTTAATATGATTATTTGAAAGAATATAACTTTACTTGTGACTCCTGTATGACTACCGTAACTCATGTGCTGATGGTAATTTATTTCTGTGTCATGGCGTTTACGATTCAGCGAGCCAAAATGAATATTTTTTTTACATAACTTTAATGTAGATATTGAACTTTTTCGTTTAATTATTCAACCGTAAGATATTGACGGGCATGACAATATATTATGACAAGTCAAACTTTTTATAAATTCCATTTTTCCTTTACACAATCCAACTGCTCGTGGTTGGTTAACCAAAAGTTAATGTTTAATACTTTAAAAATCCATTAAATTCACAATTTTCACCAAAAATATTTAAATTACAGATTGCAAAAAATAAATATATCTATATGTTTTTCTATCTATTTTCAATTACTTTCAATAGAAAATCCTGTTTTCCATTTAAATGGAACATGATTTGGAAATAAATAACCTAAGGCAAACTTTACAAATTCAACTGAAATCTGAATGAAACAGCAGCACTAAACGAAATAAAATTTTAACATGAAACCAACAATTTTGTAGTTTGATGAAAGCTGGTTAAACTGAATGAATATAGATTTAATTTGCAGCAAAAAAAAACAATTTTTTTTTTTTTTTAATTATTCAATAGTATTAAGGCCAATAAAAAACTAAATAACATTGAAAATATCCCGATTTACCTATCATAGTTGTTTGGTTATTGTTAAAGTGTTCAAACAACAAGTACTAAGGAGCCATTTATTTTCGGAAAAATTTTATAATTACTCCATAGTTATATGATTCTTGGCTTAAAACATACTTAATCTTAACATTTAGGAGAACAATTTTCCAATAAAAGGTGCAAGAGATATTGAAAAATTGGTTTAAAAAATGATGAAAAACCAGAAAATTTTATTTCAAATCAACCAAGCAGTTTTCCTTAGAATTTCTAATAGGAGCGACAAGATTGTAACAGTTGGTGTAAGAGAACTAATTCCTGCTGAGAAAAGATTTCTAATATATTCATGGAAAAGGCCACATAGAGGGACTTTAAATGATCCTATTATACCCCCCACCCCAGTGTGTAGAGGGTATATGTAAGTTTGTCATTCCATTTGTAATAATTAGAAAAAAAATTGTGGACCTCATAATATATATGTATTTGTGATCCGTATAACAAGCGGAGTTGATATAGCGATGTCCGTCTGTCCGTCTGTGGAAATCACGATGATAACTTTAATCGGGCAGCTAGTGTGCTCGTTGGAATAAACAATGATTCACTAGCATTCCGAAAAGTTTTCCATTTAAAATCGTCCAAATCAATTGATTAGGGCCCGAGATTTAAATGAAGAACTAAAAAAAGTCTTGAAAAAATATGATTTTCTATGTTGTTCTTGTCACAATCACGTCGTCAATAGGACAGCTAGGATGATCATTTTTAGCGAGAATGATTGAACAAGAGTATGGGAAGATTTCTGTTTCATAAATCATTAAAATCGGTGGAACAGGTCCAGGGAAATCTGTGAAAAATTAAAAAAAAAATTTGAAATATGATATTTCTATATTGTTCTTGTTGTTACTCTAAATGTTGTATTGTTGCCATAGCTGTACTTGTTATTTTTGTGGTAAAGTTATATCAAAAACGAACCTTTTGTACATTTTTTTTACCTACTCCGGTAGAAAAGTTTAAAAGCTTCCATTGTTTTGGCATCACTAAAAAAAATTGTTAGATCATTTTTGCCATCACCACGATCCAGCTTGCAAAATTTCAGATCGAGTGGGTGACGGAAAAGGGGATAAAAATCCATCAAAAATTTTTTCGACAAGCAGACACTACGAGTTAATAAAAAGGGAGTAAAAATTCACCAACATTTAAAGCAAACAATGCTTAAAAACAATGTAAATTTAACAAAAAAAAATTGTATGTATTAATTTATTTAAAGAAAAACACAACAATAACTTTTGATGTTGATGTTCCCTAACCTCACTTGTGAGGCCATAGGTTGTGTAGGGATCCATATGTCTTATAACCTGGCATTATGACTAGCTGGAGCTAGCGCCAACCTAACGATATCACAAAAAAAAAATATATATTAGCTAAAAAAAAGTAATATAAAATACATTGATGTTCATTTTGTAATATTTTGGTGTTGTATTTTTTGTACATATATATGTACATATATTAGATAATAAAATAATATACATATATTCCATAACCGCATATTAGAAATAAATTGGTATATTATTTTACTTATATAAAATTCTACAATATTTTGTTTTAGGGAAAATACATTTATTTAGCATTAACAGAGTGTCACTTCATTTTGCTCAGTGTGACTATGCCACAGTAGACGGCACCACAATTTTCGTTCTAATTAGCTTTGCAATAGTTATTTCCATTTTAACATGAATGTCAACATTTTCAATTAGATATTAAACAGAACAATATTAAAAGTATATACAGAGCTGAGTAAAGAAGAAGCAATGAGTTTTTTGCTTTCAAAACAGTTCTACATAGTTACGCATATACAATTATTATTCTGCTTTACCTACAAAATATCTGATTGCGATTATATATAATTTTTTAAATTGTGTATAATTAGTAACGCATTACTATTCACATAAATACAAAATTGCACCTTTTAAATTTTCCATTCAAATATAATAAAATATCACTTCTAAAAATTGGAATTCTGATTTCCAAGTATAAATTAGAAAATATCAATTGAATTTTAGAAAATCATATTAAAACGTCGGAAATAATAACTTGAAATTTAGAAGAGTTGAGTTCAGTTGAGTTTTTAAAATTTAAATTTTATTCTTTCAACACAAATTGATATGCAAAAGCCTCAAATATATTTAAATTTTAAAAATCAACTGAAATTAAAAAGAAATATTGCAATTCAGTAGACATTAATAGCATTTCGGAATAAGAAAACATTAATTTAAATTCAACGAAGTTTAAAAAACTTCAAATGATATTAATGAATTGCGAACATAAAAATTGTTACATAAATAAAGCGCAATTTGATGAGAATGGTATTTATATATTATTTTTCACAATTTTTTTGATGAAAATTTGAAACTTTTCCGAAAATTAAGATAACAAATTATTATATAATTATTATTATTTTAAATGGTGCGTGGTAAAGAAGAAGAAAGCATATATTTCAAAAATTCATAACTGCACTGTATTCTTAATCGTGATAATTGTTATGTTTTTAATTGAATAGATTGTTTCTATATGAAAATTTTTTCTACTATTTTAAATTTTTAGGACATTTGGTTTTTTGCATTTGGCATCCTCATTTGAACCAGTGTTCCTGATGACTTCAAAAGTTGACTCATGGTATTCAACGTAAAACCCAAAAAATTTAAGTTCGATAATAATTCGCAGGTAGTAGTATTTGGAGTCAATAAATGAAAATATATTTTATTAACATAATTTGATTCAAAATCAAAAGTTGGCATCACTGGGTTAGATTTTGTATTGTATTGTTATTTTGTGTTACCACAAAATCTAATAGTGAAAGCTCCCTTATAATAGTTAAAAAAAAAATAATTTTCCAAATATGGCAATATTTTAACAAAAAAAAACTTGAGAGTGCTTTTTTTTGGTTACTTTTTTGTTACTCCATCCGACCTATACGCCCGTAATGAAGAATTGGTTGGCCAATTAAAAGAAACTATACAGCCATATCCAATTAGCATGATTTAATGCATATAGCCACAATACCCAACCATTACCTTCGCAATGGAGGTTAGGTCGAGCTATTTAATTTGAAAAGACTTAAACTAAATTAAAGAGTGGTTACGTCAGCAACCACGATGATCAAAAAGCAAACACCGAAATGTGTTTTCTTTTATCCGAAATAATAGAAAATACGAAAACGATCATTCCTCGTTGAACCACGAATTACTAATGTGAGAGAGCTTTATAGACCAACTCTTGAAATAAACAAAAATCCGGATCAAACCAAGGAATTCGCTGAAATAATTTGGTATTAAGTTTAACAAATTGTTTGCCTTTTCAAATATTTTGTTTACATTTATCATCAATCTCAAAAAGAGGTGGAGGGTATCAAAGATTCGGCACAGACGAATTTAACACTCTTACTTGTTATATTTTCACCTCAACAAATTGTTTCACTTTAACCCTGCTGTTAGGTTAGAAAAAACTTACGAATGTTAGGTGAATGGACCCTTTGGTCCACACTTCAATATTCATACAAAATAACCATTTAATCTTATATTTGTATCTACTTGGGATCACTACTCCCTAAATATTATTAATTTAAGCTTTACTCAACGCTAGAGATGGGCGCGTGAGTGAATTTTGACTGACGCTCACGCAAGAAATTTTATAATCTCTCATGAATCACTCACTCGAATTTTTCTTTACTCATGCACTACTCACGTCAGTAAAATTAAAATAACTCACGCTCACGCGTGACTCACGTGAACCACGAAAATAACGTGACCAGCGCAAATCTCTACTCGACACAGCTAATGTAAAAATTTGTTGAGGGATTCCCCTTTTTGCATCTTTCTTTACTCAGGATTGCTAATGTAAAAAACAAGTTTGGGATTCCCCTTTTTTGTGTTTTTTTAATCAACATATATTAAATGTATAAAAGACAATTGTGGGATCCTTCTCTTCGATTTTTTTTTGTAAAGAAGCACAAATATTTGAACTGCTTGCTTCATTTTGTGAGTTGTTTTCAATAGTTCAGACGTGTTTTATTTACGACATGGCAAACTTGAACGAAGATCAGATACGAGAACTGCTCAATCCAGAAAGTGACTCCGATATTTCAGATTCGGAATTTGATTATATTTCAGAAAATAGCGAAACAAGTTCTTCTGATACACATACTGAACGGGAACCCGTCCTAGCTGCAGCTAGCTCTGTTTTCTATTGCTAAAAACAAAATGGTTTGGAGTGCCACTCCATTACCTTAGCCTATTAGAGCTACGGCTGAGAATATTATCTCAACGCAACCAGGACCAACTCTATTTGAAGTGTCCAGATGCATTGACATTCTGTCAGCTTTTCTGATGTTTTTTCCGCCTCCAATAGAAAGAATTATCATCAAAAATACTAATAAGTACGGCAGAGTCAAGTTTGGTGGCAAGTGGAACGATATTGATGAAGACGCCCATATATTGCTATGATCTTACTTGCAGGCGTATGTCGGTATGTATAATCTTGTTTTTTTTTTTATTTCAGCAAAATAGTTGGCTAATATAAAATCTATTACTGAAAGTGGAAAAAATGAAGATGTTCATGGTTTATTTGATGCAAAACTTTGTCGCCTCATTTTCCGAGGAATTATGTCTGAAGATACATTTAATATGATAAATGGTGCCTTCCGTTTCGATGATGATTTGAGTCGACGACAAATGCCTAGTTGCGATAAATTTGCTCCTATTCGTGAACTGTGGGACCGTTGGGAACAACTTCTTCCAAAGTTTTACAATTGTCACGAAAATGTCCCCATTGATGAGCAACTTGTTGCATTTAGTGGGCGATGTAGTTTTCGACAGTTTATGCCATCAAAATCAGCAATATATGGTTTGCAATTTTGGTTATCGGTGGACACTAAGTCAGGCTATGTGTGAAAATACAACCGTATCTTGGTAAGCCTAGAAATGCACAGCATGAAAAGAACCAAGGGCAACGCGTTGTATTGGACTTAACAGAAGGCTTGAAAGGGCAAAATAAAACAGGCGACAATTTTTTCCACTTTTGAGTTGGTAAAAAACTTCAGGAAAGGAAACTTACATATGTGGGAACAGTAAGCAAAAATAAAACATTCGTTCCTCCGAAATTGCTGACTGTCAAAAAACTCCCTTTGTAACATTCTACATTTGCATTCGATGGCATTGCGACAAGGCAACAATATTGACTAGTTCAATGCACAACGCAGTTGCAGTTGATGAGAAGGGATTGAAGAAAAGACCAGAGATTGTTTCGTAATCGATGGCCAAACATTGTATTTGCAAACATACTTGATATATCCGCATTGAATGCGTACATAATATTTTCTGAAATCGACGTTTCATGGGCTCCAGCTGATCGGAATCGCAGGAGACCAGAATTTTTGCGGCAACTAGCACTTTCTCTGACTAACGCGTATATGATGAAACGGACTAGATTACCTCAACAAGAGTACTCAGCACAGTTATTGACTGAAATACGATCACCATGCATAGTTCCAGTGGCCTCTTCAAATAATACTTCTAATTCAGGGGCTCGAAAGCATGGAATTTGTAGTTGCAAGTTTATTTGAAAAACTAACCGAAAAACATGTTGCTTATCATACAATGACAATTGTTATAAAACCAACTAATAAATACTTATTTTTTTTAAATAGATGTAAAAAAAATCAAACAAAATATACTATGGACCAAATGGTCCCTTAACCTAAGATTCGTAATTTTGTATTTTCCTCAGTCCTGTTTTAAGTCAGAAACTCGAATTTTTGTATATAACATAGTTGTATAAAAAGACCGCGTGAGCTAAAAAATTAAGTCATTATATGTCATCATTCAAAAATTAAAAAGGAAACAATCCAAAAATTGGACCAAATGGGTTTAACCTAACAGCAGGGTTAATACTTAGTTAGCTTAAAGTTTTTTTTTGCCTTAAAATTGGTATAACCAAATATTAGTTTTGTAAAAATTAGTTTTGTTTTCAAAAATGTTCAAAAGAAACTACATTTCATAAAATGTGTACCTTCTATATGAATCTCATATTATTTCGCACAGAATCCACAGCGGAAAAAATTTGTTAAGTTCAATTATTTTTTTACCTCAAAATTTATTCACCCAAAAACTTCTTCGGCACAAAAACTTAAACTTCATTTTTTTCACTCAAAAATTGTTTGTTACCTCAAAATTTATTTATCGTAAAAATTTATTTTCACATCACAATTAATTTGTTTTCGTAAAGAGAAATTATTTTTTATTAAAGATAAGCTGTTGAAAAATCATTTTCCCCTCCAAAATTTGACACAGCTAATATGACTACCAGAGCCCAGTGCTTGAAATTCGAGTGCAAATTGTAGGAAATTTAATATTTTCATTAAATTTTTGTCTTCCTATGTTTTTTTTAATCTATATATAAGTTAATACCACTAATATTTGAATTAAAATTTGCGCACAAATGCCATACAATTCGTGGAATGTTCTTAAAAACATTCCAAATGACTGCACAATTTCCGTTTACGTATGTTAACATAAAATTACACAATTCCCAATAAACTACAAGAACTGCAGTTTGAATATTTGTAGAGGTGCTTGTTGCACTACTAATGAATACTTAAATATATCTTAACATATATATGAAATTTTATTTTTGATTTTTTTAAACTGACTACACTCCAATGTGAATATCTACAAAATGTTTTTTCTTAAATTTAACTAAAGATGGATAAGGCAGTGCATGTCAAAGTTTGACGTTTGTTGGACTGTATAGGTATTGGTTTTTCTATGTGTGTGTGTATAAGTTACCGCTGAATAAACGGAATTTTCCAACAGTTTCCAATTTTTGTGTACTGTTGAAAAGCTATAAAAGGGCTTTTCAAGATGAAAACCGACCTTTTTTTGTTGTTATTTCATCAAGTTTTGTTTTAAAGTGTTTGCGACAAAATTTTTTTGCGGAAAACGAATTTTGGTTAGTTAGATCTACCTTCCACTACATAATTGAGTGTGGATTAAAATAAATTATATTACCCGAAGACTTAACCAAAAAACAAGTAAGAGTGTTAAATTCGGCTGTGCCGAATCTTTAATACCTCCGCCTCGGTTTGAGTATTGATAATAAATGTAAACAAAATATTGGAAAAAGTAAACAATTTGTTAAACTTAATATCAAATTATTTCAGCAAATTCTTTGGGTTGGTTTTCGTCTTTTCTATTATTTCGAACTTATTTCGGTGTTTGCTTTTTGGTCATCGTGGTTGCTGATCGCCATGCATTTAGGTTATATACCTATATGCATGCGTTTCCGGTTATATGACATAACTTCTCGTTTAATTTAGTTTTTGCTATTAAATAGCTCGCCCTAACCTCCATTGCAAAGGTAATAGTTGTGTAGGGTGGCTATATGCATTAAATCGTGCTAATTGGAGATGGCTGTATAGTTTCTTTTGACTGGCCAAATATTTCTTCATTATGGCCATATAGGTCGAATGGAGTAACAAAATAATAACCAAAAAGAAAAAAAGCTCTCTCAACTTTTTTTTAAAATATTGCCATATTTTGAAAACATAGAGAATAAATTTATAATAATAAATAATCAAATTAGGGATGCCAAACGCAAAAAACCAAAAGTCCCAAACATTTTAAATAAAATAATTTAATGTTATCTTTATTTTCTGAAAAACTGAAAAATTGTGAAAATTTATATATAAAATAAAAAAAATAACATTCTCATCAAATTACGTTTACTTATGTAACAATTTTTATGTTAGCAATTCTTAAATATTATTTGAGGTTTTCTTAAATTCATTGAATTTAAATTAATATATTCTGTAGTGCGATTCTATAAATTTCAAATTCAACGATCTGACAATCGCAAAATATATCGACAGCTATTGTTGTTTGCACTAAGGATTAAGTGATTCACTAAGTACAGACATCTTAACGACAGTCGACAAATCTATTTTTATATTTATTTAAATTGTAAACGAGTGGCATCTCTGCCAAAATAAGCGAAAAGCACAAAGAAGAATAGAAAAAACAAATTACTTCGTGTTTGACAGGATGATTTTATGTTTATGTTTAATATCTTTATTTTTTTGCTAATATTTCTGTTTATTTATTTGAAAATGAAATAATGAATTGAATATGCTATATAATTTTTTTATTTATATAAAAAAGTTTTTTAATAAAAGCAAAATATTTTCACTATTTTATGATTTTTATTTATTTATGACGACATTTCAACCTAAAAATTTAAGTTTTTATCGATCCAATAAACAACACAAAAATGGTTGTCGTTTAGCTAACAACAACAGCTGACTTTAACAATAGCGAATATCGTTTAAAAATTTTACTGATAATTTTACAATTTTCTTTTTTTTACGATTCGACTATCGTTAAAAGAAGTTACTGAATCGCGGTACTGAAAAGTTATTAATATCTCCTGAATGGCAATATTTTTTTTTAAATGTAAACATTTTTAAATGTAAACATATTTGGTGTTTTTTTTTTTTGGAATTTCAATTTGTGTTTAACGAATAAAATTTATATATTAAAGATTCAATTGATGTCTTCTAAATTTAAAATTATTATTTCCGACGTTTTGATATGATTTTCTGAAATTCACTTAATATTTTCTAATTTATAATTGGAAATTTTAATTTCAGTTTTTATAAGAATTGATATTTTCTTAAATTTGAATGGAAAATTTAAAAAGTGCAATTTTGTATTTATGTGAATAATAATGCTTTAGTAATTATAAACAATTTTTAAAAATTAGATGTAATCAGAATCAGATATTTTGTAAGTAAAGCAGAATAATAATTATATATAACTATGTAGAACTGTTTTGAAAGCAAAAAAAAAAACTCATTGATGAACTCGGTAACTCTATTTTGTAAAGACAACAAAAAGCTAATATGCCAAACTTATGTTCATATTTGTAAAAGAATAATGAAAAAACGTATGAAATAAAAGACCAGCCCGTGTATACTCTTAACATTGTTCTGTTTGATATCTAGTTGAAAATATTGACATTCATGTTAAAATAGAAATAACTATTGCAAAGCTAATTAGAACAAACAAAAATTGTGGCGCCATCTACTGTGGCATAGTCACGCTGAGCAAAATGAAGTGACACTCTGTTAATGCAAAAGAAATGTATTTTCCCCACAACAAAATATTGCAGAATTTTATGTCAATAAAATAATATACCGATTTATTTCTAACATGCAGTTACTATGAATATACATACATACATACATATATATAATATATGTATATTATTTGTATTATTTAATATGTGTATGTATGTATATGTAAATATTACATACAAAAAATACAACATCAAACGTTATTTTTGTGTTTTTCTCTTTAAATAAATTAATACATAATTTTTTTTTTTTTTTGCTAAATTTACATTTGGGCGATTCACAACAGGTGTTGTATATTGTATGTTGTATTGAAATACACAACACAATCATTTGTTGTGAACGCTCAGTTGTATTTTCGTATTGTAAAACGCTTTCTTTTGTAATTTTCGATCCAACGAGGAAAGATCGCTTCGTCGCTTATACTACTTTTTATAAGAGAAAATACTTGTCAGTGTTTGCTTTTTGGTCGTGAGATATACCCTGGAGTTTAAGTTACGTACCTCTTGCTTTTTAATTTATAATGAAAAAAAAAAAAATAATGTTAAATGTTTTGGTTGGTACTGAAAGAGAAAATACATACTAAAAATATAAACATTAATTTTTATATAAATAATCTTATCGATGTATTTGCGTTATTTGCATTATTTGCCATATTTTATTTTATAATTATTTATGCTGATAAAATTCTATGTATTTGTTTTTTCTTTTTCATAAAAACTGGCATTCACTTGGAACTGATATGTTATGATACAATATACAACATTTACTAAACATAGCAAATGAAGTTGGATCGTGTATCAGATTTTTCAGTGAAAATTACCAACAACAATTTTACACTATTGTAAAGTGATACACGATACAACAGATACAACGATGCTTTACCCATTGTGAATTGCCCAATTGTTTTTTTGTTTATTAACAACTAGGTATTTTAGCATTATTTGCTTTAGATGTTGGTGAATTTTTACTCCCTTTATATTAACACGTAGCGTCTGCTTGTCGAAAAAATTTTGGATCGCTTTTAACCACTTTCCCGTGACCCAATCGATCTTGCAGGCAGGCTCGTGGCAATGACAGAAATGATCCAACAAATTTTTTTAATGATGCCAAAACAATGGAAACTTTTAAATTTTTCTACCAGAGTTGATAAAAAAATGTACAAAGGCTTTGTTTTTATTATATTATTACCACAACGACCACAAAAACAACAAGTCCAGCTATGACAACAAGAACAATATAGAAATATCATGTTTTTAATTTTTTTTTTTTAATTTTTCAGACATTTCCCTGGACCTGTTCCACCGATTTTAATGATTTTTAAAATAGAAATCTTCCCATGAATTTGGTGAATCATTCTCACTAAAAATGATCACCCTAGCTGTCCTACTGAGGGCATGATCGTGACAAGAACAACATAGAAAATTATATTTTTTCAAGACTTTTTTTAGTTCTTCATTCAAATCTCGGGCCCTAATCGACCGATTTGGACGATTTTAATTAGCAGACTTCTCAGGATGTAAGTAAATGATTTTTTATGTCAACGAGTACCCTAGCTGCCCGATTGATGCCGTCATCGTGATTTCCACAGACGGACAGACGGACAGACGGACATCGCAAAAGATTTGAATCACTCGTACAAGGTTTTTTTGGCGGAGAAAAAAAAGAACCTAAAAGTACAAGAAAAAGAATAAGCTTCTGAATAATTTAGGGAGGGGTCAAGCTCGTGCAACCCATAATTTTTTTTTTTTTTTTTTGGAACGGGAAACCCTCAACAGAAACCCGACAGTTCTAAATGGCTTCCAGTAAAATTTGATCATCAATTTTCATTTATATCATCAACAACATATTCATCATCAAAATCGACACATTTAGTGATGAAAAGGTGGCAGCGGAAGTGTCTGTTAAATTGTTGGGGGAAAAGTGTTTTTTTGTGTAAAAATTATTGGCAAAAGTGGCAAGAAAATTCAATTTTAGTTCAAAAACCGAAAATTACAAAAAAAAAATAAAAAAAACTGCACAAAACAATAAGTTTTAGAGAAAACAAAAAAGTAACGTTTCTTAAATTTCCTCTTAATAACTATTAAATAAAAGCATTATCACGTCAAACCACAGCAAAAACAAATTTAAAAAAAAAATAAATTCGCCAAAACACATCACTGAATTTAGAATAGTGTTAAGATATTATAATTTTTAAAATCCAGTGTTAAAACCATAATTTTACCTGAAAAAGATGAAAAGAGAATTGAATATTGCTACCAAAAACTTCTATTAAATTATTGTTGGCTTCTGACTAATGCAGTTAAATATAATTAAGAAAATAATATACATATCTTACCTTTTTTTATATATATGAAGTGAGTTTAACCAACCTCTGGGGCAAGCAAAAAACAAAATAAAACGAGATCGTAATTAGTGATCGAAGTGAGTGAGTAAAAGAAAAAGCTAAACATAATATATTAAAGAGTTAATAAATATAATATTTTTACTTACCATTACATGTATTAAAGTTGAAAGCACATTATCAATTGTTTTAAAACATATGTCAAGATTGAGATCAAAACAAAATCATTAAAAGAAGTTCGAAAAAGAGATTTTGTGCTTTGAACGTTAGCCCAGATCGCGTGATCATAACTATTTTTCGGGATTTTGGTTATCGTTTTTTTATACTAGAAAAAATAGTAAAAACAAATTTATTTAAATAATTTAAAAGTATAAAGCGGTGGAAATACTAAATTAAAATAGGTTAAAGTTAATTGCCATTTTATCACCATCATCAACGTCTTCGATCAGCGTAATGCCTGGATGGAAGATCTTTCGTCGTGGGACCGTAAGTAATTTTCTTTAACATTTTATTTTATTCTTGAACCAGTGATAATTCACTGTTAAAAGTTCTCTCACATTTTGGAAGCTCTGTTGTAACAGAATAAAAGCTCTGTTAAAGTAATTCATTCCCCTAGCTTAACAGTGACTTCGACTTGGCATATTAAGTGATTATTTTATTTGCAATCCATTATACAGCATTTTCAGAAATTAAAAGTAATGAATATTGCTACCAAAAACTTCTATTAAATTATTGTTGGCCTCTGACTAATTCAGTGAAATATAATTAAAATTTAATAATAAATAAACTAGCGGCATTACTCTTCTCTCTTATAAGTATGGTGTGGTGAGTTTCATTCCGAACCAGAGAGAATAGCAAAGTCTATAAAAGAATGCTGTCTTTACAAATTTAATGATCTCTTACTCAAGTTATTGAAATTTAATTTTCTTTAGTAACATTGTCGGTTTTAATAATATGTTTTAATCGATAATTTGGAATGATTTGATATAAAATCTTTTTCCACGGAAATTTTCTTTTATTTTTTTATATTTACCAACATTTTTATTATACATATATATTTTGTTTACTACCCTGGCAACCGAACGGGATGCAGCCCTAAGAAGTTTTAATTTTTTTTTTTGAGTGAATATTAGTTAAACATGATTTTTTTAATAAAATAAAATATTCTTTTTCTCATTTCAAACTTTTATTAATTATTTGCTTTTGCTTGGTTAAAAAAAAAAATAGCAAAATATTTAAATTATTTTCTTATGTCAAATATAATAGCTTTAAACGCTCACTTCATACTTTTCCATTTGAGTGTAAGTTGAACTCAGTTATGCAAATATTAAATTAATAATTGGTTTAAGTTAAAGATATATATTTTTTAATAAAATAATTTGAAGTATGAATCTATAAAAGGTTTTTTCTTGATTTCCTGTAATCTGTTCGGATAGGCTCTTTTTTTTTTGGGATCATATATAAATTTATTGGCTTTCCACTATATGATAAAATTTCAAAAAAAAATTTTCCTCTGTCAATAATTATTCATTTATCATCAATATAATTATTTCTCTTAATATTTAAGTCTACCCACTCTTTATTCTTTACCTGAATGTTTAAAGTTATTCTTTATTCCATTATGCTAAATTACCTGGTCAAGATATACGAATGAAGTCATCTCCCTTTATTTTAGTTGTATTTATTAATCTTTCGTAATATCTAAATTGATTGTTTGTAAACATACTTATAAATATCATACACCAAATAAAGAAAGACAGTTGAATTTTGGATTCAACAATTTAAACAATAACTTGTTATAAATTAACTTATATAAAAAATTGACGATTATTTGAATGAGCCTAAAGGTATGTTAATCAATTTTAGCAATTCACAATTCAACACAGAGCATCTGATATATAATTTAAATCATTCGCATTAATACGGTGCACATTGGGTTGAAAAGGGTCAAAAGTGAGGATTAATTCAAAAATTGAAATGAGTATTTTGTAATAAATTTTTATACCGGGTAACAGAGTATAAAATGGGTCATCACTAACTGTCAAAATTATTGTTCTAAGTTGTTTACTTTTCTTGCTATACTCTCTCAAAATTCAACAATTTTTTTAATTTTGCTCGAAGTGGTAAAAAGTGAAAAACGAGATATTTCAAGTTTAATTTTTTCATTTTTTTTTTTTTAATTCTAACTTTTTTCAAATGGCTGCATCAACTTCAGGTATTTGACTGTACTATTAAAAAAAAAAAATCATGTGAGTCCGATCACAGGGAAGATGTGTAAACATCTAGTAATTAAAGATTTTTTTATGTCATTTTTTAAAATCAAACAGAAAGCGTCATCTATGTATCACTTATAGCAAAAACTGTTTCAGCTAATTCAACAACCGTTTGCTGTAAAACGTTAAAAATATCCTAATATAAACGTATATAAGTGATACATAGATGACGCTTTTAAAAAAGTGGCATAAAAAAACAATTTTATATCATAATTTTTTCACCAATACAATCATAAGTCACACAGCGTTATCTGCTTCAGCTCACACCGATATGAGTTACGCTGTTTTTGTGATTGTATTGTGAAATAGAAATTTACCCCCCTGCGCGTATAGATGTTTACACATCAAAAATTTTTAGATAAATGATTTAGAAATATTTTTAATAATTTTTTGAAAATTGTCCTAAAAAGAGGGTATTTTTTGAAAAGAGATTGAGTTTCAACGTAATTCTGGATGAGATCGGGTAAAATTATTAACATTGTAGTAAAATATGGGATTTCTGCTTGTGTATTCCGAAAAAACATTTTGCCAATACTTGCCAACGAATTTAATATTCAAGTTTTTGTTAAAAGTCCCCAGTATAAAATTAAAAAAAAATGCTTGAAAACACAACAGAAAAAATCTTTTTTTAGTTTTTGTTTTGTGTTTATTTTCGTAGCTGTGATTGTTGTTGTTGCTGTTGTAAATGTGAATGTGTAACCTAGTATTACAATAAATAATTTTAATGATCATGCACATTATAGTGGAGCGAAAAATCGAAGCTCTGAAATTACAAAATGTTCTCGGGTAAAAAGTTTTAGAACAATATAACAAAATTGCAGGAAACTAAAAGTGTTAAGACAGATTGCAAATAAAGTTTTCAATTTAAAAAGATGTCCTTGTCTAAACTCTGATATATAACATTTAAAAAATGAGCAAGATACGACAGCGTTTATATATATGCTATATAAAATTGTACCACTGAGATTAGTTTGCAATGACAAAATAATTTGGCAAAATCCTCGTCCATCTTCCACTAGATTCTGTAGACCTTTAAAAATAGAATTTATAAAGGAAACAGCAACTACTGCAAAACTTGAAAAGGAACGGGTTGAAAACGAAATTGAACTTCTTTTGGATTCTGTAGTTTTATTAGGAGAAAAATCAATAAAAATAAATCACAAACTTATGTTAGTAATGATTGATGGAAAAGTTTGTAATGCTAATACGGATACAACATCCACACAAAAGTGCTACATTTGTGGTTCAGCAACCAAGGATTTTAATTCAGTTGATAGAATGATTGGTAAAGAAGTAAATACAGAAACTTTACAGTTTGGTTTATCTATACTTCATGGATGGATACGATTTGTTGAATGTCTTCTTCACTTATCATATAAAATTCCAATCAAAAAATGGCAGGCTAGGTCTGATGATGATAAAAAAAAATGGTTTCAGTAACAAAATTACGGATTCAAAAAGACTTTAGAGAGAAAACTGGACTGATCGTGGACCAACCAAAGCCAGGTTTTGGAAACTCTAATGATGGCAACACTGCCAGACGGTTTTTTCAAAATGCAGATGTTTCGTCCCAAATCACAAAAGTTGACGCAGAGTTGATAGAAAGAATGCATGTGATACTTATTGCTGTTTCTTGCGGGCACGAGATTCACGTAGAAAAATTTAGAAAATATACTCAGAATACAGCCAGACATTTTGTTAAGCTCTATCCGTGGTATTATATGCCTCCAACTTAACATAAATTCACGGGCCAGAAATAGTAAGATACGCCTTGTTGCCAATAGGTCAACTATCTGAGGAAGCTCAAGAAGCTAGAAATAAAGATTTTAAAATTTACAGAGAACACTTTTCTCGTAAATGCAGTCGGGAGAAGTCAAATGAAGATATATTCAATAGGTTACTTCTTAGTTCGGATCCTTTAATTACCACTAAAAGCAAAAATTATGCCAAAAAAATATATAATATACCACAGATGGCACTAAATTTATTAATTTTTCCCAAGATTTCTGATGAAAAAGAGATTAATGAAGATATTGATGATGATAATTATGAAGATGCTGATTATATTTATGAAGGTGATGATAATACGGAGGATCCTTGATTTTAATTGTATATATAAGTTTCTGTTAAATAAGAACAACATAAAATAAAAAATAAACAATAACAATAAATGCATACAAAATTTTCAATTATAAATGTAGCAATATTAATATTAATTGAATTAATTTTTTAAAAATTTTTTTTAATTTTTCTGAAATGGTTGTTTGTTTTGTGCTTATAATTATTCATCAACAAAACATAATATTATTTTATAATGTGAATTTTTTGAGTTAAATTTGTGGAATTGTGGAATTGGAAAATACAATCGGATTTTAAAATTCAATTTTTATAATATAAATACATATTAAATATTTATTCCTTTTTTTATTTTTAAAAAAAATTTTATTTTTTCTAAAAGCACATTAACTAGGTTCTAGCTTGCAATTTCATTTACTAATTTATCGCTTTTTATTCCAAAGTTACAGCGAAAATTGTAAGAAAAGATAATTTTTTCCAAAACACAAAAAAGCTCCTAACGGGTTAAAACAAATTTTTTTTCCACTTTTTTTTTAAATGGTAGTTTTTTATGTATTAATGAATATCCATTAAAAAAAATTAACAATATTTTGAAATTACGTCTTCACTGAATTAATCCTCACTTTTCATGCTTTTCAATCCACTGTGCGTTGTAACGAATTATTATAAATATTTTATTTTATTTAATTTAATATATTTTTAAGACAGATTATGCATGAATTTTATCATTCTCAGCTTCTCCTCCATATGAACTATAACTATGCCAATTTTCACACTCCTCCGTGCCCGCATATTGCTTAAAAAGGGAACTAAAAATTTACCTTCACGTATTAATATATAGATTAAAAAAGTTTTATTTTAGTTTCTTTTTTATGTCTTCTTTTCTAAGCACTTAACGATAAAATTATGTTAATTAACTTATATTTTATATTTATATGGTTTCCTACATCAAATCGTTAATCACTTTGGTCGTTTCTATTTCAGTCGCGTTTTATTGGAACTTATCCATAAAACCCCGTATTAAAATTAAAGTGCTAGAACAAAATCTTCTGAAAATCTCTGCCCTCTTCAACCTCATTCAGATAAGCTACGATAAGCCATATAAGAAGACACTTCTTCCAAAAATACGGATTGTTTGGCTCATCTTTTAAAGATAAAAATAGGCTAAAACTAGATTAAACCGGCAATGTGAAACGATGGATTCAATATCTGCAAAAGCAAAATAAAATAATTGCAAATGACTTACCCACTCCTAAGCCAACGGATCTAAACTGACAGAAAGTTGATACAACCAATAAGTTAAGGTAATTAATACAAATGGAGGTTAACAAAACTTTTTTCATTATTGATTCTCATGCTGCTTGTAAACAAATCAAATATCCATTATTTTTTATTTTATTTTTTACAATGTCTACATTATAGAAGGGAAATTGTTTTCTAACAATTTCTAAATTAATAAAGTGCAGTTGTATGTACTCGTAAAGGGTCTAATACTTACTTTCATTCAATAGCAAACAAATTTTCATGAATTTAAAATTTGCCAACATCAAATAAAAGGATAGTATCCTCAAATCCTTTGCCTTATTTTTGGATACGTAAATTGATTAGAGTTGTGTATGTCTGCTTGTTTGTATGTAATTTGAAAGCGAAAATTTTGTACAGACAACCCCTATTTTGTGTTCTTCTAAATTACTTTTATTTTAGAGGTAGGAAAACAATTTTACAACCATTGAATAAATAATAAATAGAGAAAAAATAAAACAAATTGAATGCGAATTGAAGTAGAAACAAAAAATGTTGTTGAATTTGAAAATTTGTATGCACGTTATAGATAGATATATTCTTTATTTAATTTTTTTCACGCTATATGTGGTGGTTGATAGTAGAAATATGGACGTATTTTATTTTTCGTATTACTGTCCATGAAAAAGATAATAATAATGTAAATTTTATATGTATGACAATTTTTAATTCCATTTTCGAAAGTCATGGTTTTATGGAAAATGTCATGAATATCTCATACTTCACTTGAACGCTTAACGGAAATGTGTTTAAGCATATATATCAATATGATAAATTGTGTTCAAAGTTCCTAAATTTATTGTTAATTTTCGATACCATTGTATAAAATAAAAAGAAAGAGTAATAAATTTGGCACAATAATATAATCACGGTGGTCAGAATTAAGAGACAAAAAAGGCAAGATTTCACATTATAGTGGCTAGATAATTTAAAAGGATGTTTAAGATTAACAAATTAGCAAAAAATTAAGTTATTTTTGTGCTTTTTGTAATTGCAACCAACGTTAATGTAAATAATGAAAGTAAGAGTATAACAGTCTTAGCTATTCCCTTACTCTCTTCGATGAATAATTAGTCCACATGTACAGAAAACAGAAACAACGAGCAAAAAAATGTGCAAGCATCGTTGATATATATATACATGCACGTGTTCCGTAAGGGTAAATTTTAATCAAAACGTACAAGAATATTTCTACTGATTCGCGATCTGACGATGTCCGTCTGTCTATCTGTTGAAAACATTATCCTGTTAAAATGTACGGCATAATCTGCAGTACATCGGTGTTGAATTTGGATTCTCTGGATAATATAGGCGAAAGTGTAAAGAAATGTCATATATAAAACTAAAAATAGGTAAAAGCGCAATTACATGCAAAGTTCAAACTAAGGTCCAATTATAAAATGTAATTTTAATAATTTTTATTGATACAATTTCAAAGATAAAGGTTCAAATGGGACGAAAATATGACAATAGCTTTTGTAGATTTTGTTAGACCAATATGTGATTAAAAATTAAAGTTTTTTGCAAAATTTTCTAAAAGCACGGCTGTCTAAGTCTCATTTTAAATGCAAACTAATGTTTACAATTTTCCTACAATAGCTTCTTATATGTATTTTTGAATACTTTTATAGCCCTTATTGTTCCTGTAAGAAATGAAAAGCGTAGTTATGTAATTTTTAGATTAATTTTACTGCTCTCTTAAGCAATGAAATTCCAACAATTTTTCCTTCTTTGATTTATATTTTGAAAAGTAATAATGATAAGATTTATTGAAAAAAAAAATATTTTACTTTCCTATAACGCTTAAAAGTAATCATAGAATGCATGTCATATTAGCTATGGAATAGTGTTATAAGGAAATTCTTAGTATCGACTTTTTTACATCGCGGAACCTCCTATTTTGTGAGGTTCAGTAAAAAAATGCTGGAGCCAAAAAATGGTGGTGGTGGGGTCAGGTTTAACAGTCCCGCATTGGGGTCAAAGTTCAGGAAAATTTGGAAAAAAAAATGTACAACAGTCCTCCTAACTACCAAGGGGTTGTCGTTAGGGGGTTGGGATGTATGACCTTCATGAATTTCTTTTGCCAACATTTTCTCCGAACATACTTACCGCCTTCATCCACTCCTTCGGGGGGCTCCCGTACAAATTTTTAATTACCCCCTTATTACTCCGTATAATGTTCCCGAAGCCCTAACTTCACCAGGGTCACCCCTAGGGGGTTAGAATGTATGACGGATATCCAGGAAAATCTTTTCCGAACATTTTCTTCGAACATACTTACCCCCTATTTTCTCTCCTTAGGGGGGCTCACATACAAACTGCACCAAAACCCTCCCTCAATATGAGAAAAACCGCCCTACCTATCAAGGAGTTGTCCCTAGGGGATTATGATGTATGGCGGACCTACATGATTTTTTTCCCCAATATTTTGTCGAAACATACTTACCCCCTACCCCCCTCCTTATACCGGCTCCCATACAAAATGCACCAAATATTGGGATGAATCAAATCAATTTATTTTTATCGTGCGACGGATATTTCTTGCGATTGGCATCGACGACCTGAAGCAAGAATTGTTTCTCATTTTCGTTTCGACATAAAACATTGTTGTTATCCTGCATTAATTTGACACCTCTCTCTCTGCAGTGTTTATTTTTATCGTTCTTTCTTTCTTATTTTCAGTGTGAATCCTACTTTGGTGAAAACAACATAACCGGTTTTTTGTGTGAGTGAAAATTAAGAATTCTTAATCATATTCGAAAAAGTCGAGTACGAGCAATTTGAGATCCAAAACCGAAATTAATTTGGTCGGCCAACCTTGTGCGAACATATTGGGAACGCAATTGCCGTCTAAAAAACAAGTATTAAAAATGTTTTTCTATGGCACTCGTATCCGCGGATTGAAGAACGAAGACAGCGCAGACTTAGTGACCGATACGGTAATGATATTTTGGCGTCAAGCGTTTATCCCAACGAAGTACAAACACGATGTCAAAAAGAAACTGTTATCTTTGCACGGCGAATGGGTACACATAGAAAAAAGTCCCAAACACAACAAAAGAAAGAAAAGGATTTTGTTGAGGATTTGGATAAATTGTTTGACATTCAACATGAGGACGCATTGCAAATGATTGTGAACGAGGAAGACGCCGAATTCTTGCGGCAGCAAATGTTGAAAGGCCGGCCGGGATGTATGCTCGGTTTTGACGCAAGCTTATTCCGTCAGCAAAAAAGACGTCAGGAACGTGAAACGCAAAACGAATTGCGAGTAAAACGCGCTAAACATGATGCGCAGATCGCAACTGCGGGTAAGTTTTTGTTACATTGAGAGTAAAGCAACCTCTTATATTGGTGTAATTTTAGTTGAGAGACTCTCATCTACCGATTCGACTGAAATAGACAGTGATCCAAACGCAATTGATAACGAGCATACTGAAATGTCTTTGCGTCTAAGAAAAAAAAAGGAACACGTGGAAAAATCAAATGCATTTCTAGCGAACTGGTATCTACTCTGGACAGATGTAAAGTAAGTGGCGTAGCAGCAGTTCGTATTTTGATTGCGGCGGCTCGTGCGTTTGGGTGCGATCCAAGGAACTACATTATTAATTGTGCGTCCATTCGGCAATGCCGTTCGCAAAATCGAGAACAGATTGTTGAATTCATGAAAGTAAATCCACAGGTAATTGTTGCCCGACCGGAAATGAGTATCAAATTTTTATGTACATATATTCCTTATTTAATGTTTTTCAGCTGACTGAAGCAAAATTTGTACCAGTTCATTGGGATGGAAAATTATTACCGGACTTGCAAGGCAAAGACAAAATTGATCGACTTCCCGGTATTGCCACATATGACGGAAAAGAGCAGCTATTGGGCATCCCGATTGTTTCGGCAGGAAAAGGAAAAGGAAAACGTACCGCGGAGTCGGTGTATGGCCTTTTGTTAGATTGGGAAATATCTGACCGCGTTCAGGCCATTTCCTTCGATACAACTTCAACAAACACTGGCTCGTTCCAAGGTGCGTCACTCATTCTTGAACAGTTATTGGAACGAGATCTTTTATACTTACCGTGCAGACATCATATTTACGAACTGGTATTGAAAGAGGTGTTCGATGCCAAATTCGCTAAAACATCAGCTCCAGTAGTGCCTTTGTTTGCTCGATTCAAATGTGATTGGGAAATGATGAAAGACAAACGACATACCAGTGGCATAACAGACAATAAAGTCGCTATGAAAATACCTGTTAATGTTCTGATTGAAATCAAATCATTTTGTTCGGCTCAGCAAGAAGAGAAACATCCCAGAGCAGACTACAGAGAATTCTTGCAGATCGTTTTATTATTTCTTGGAGAAAACATTCCCAGTTACCATTTCCGCGCTCCAGGACCTACCAGCCATGCCCGATGGATGGCCAAGGCCGTATACTGCCTAAGAATGTTTCTATTTCGAAAACATTTCAATTTAACCGAAATTGAATTAGAGAAGCTTCGCGGTATTTCCATATTTATCGTGACACTTTATGTGAAAGCTTGGTTTGGCAGCAGTCGCATATGCATCAATTGATGGAAATGTGTCACAGAAAGTGGTCGATAAATTGTTCAATCACCTTTGGTACATCAGTGCTGAAGCCGTGGCTCTTGCACTATTCGATAAAAACGTTTCCCATAATATCAAGCAAAAAATGGCGAATGTAATTCTGTCATTCCAAGAAGACGACGAAAACGTAGAATCTTAATCTGATGACGTGGAAAACGAGGGAGAAGGCACTGAGGAGGAAGAGAGCGAGGATGAGGATGAAAATCAAGGCGTTAAGTCTGCTTGTTCACGTTCAGCTATTGTTGTCGGCTCCAAAGGCGTGAAAAAAATTGGACTGCATTCGAAACAAGTGAAAGAATTCATTGCAAAAGATTTGAGCCATTTCGTGACGAGAGACACAGTTAAATTATTCGATCGCTTTGGATTACCAAATGAGTTCATTTCAACCGAACCTGGGAAAAAAAGCTGGGAAAACCGGGAAGACTACAACAAAGCGAAGCAGATCGTAAGCACCTTGCATGTTGTTAACGACACTGCAGAGAGAGGTGTCAAATTAATGCAGGATTACCATAATGTTTTATGTCGAAACGAAAATGAGAAACAATTCTTGCTTCAGGTCGTCGATGCCAATCGCAAGAAATATCCGTCGCACGATAAAAATAAATTGATTTGATTCATCCCAATATTTGGTGCATTTTGTATGGGAGTCGGTATAAGGAGGGGAGGTAGGGGGTAAGTATGTTTTTGAGAAAATATTGGGGAAAAAAATCATGAAGGTCCGCCATACATCATAATCCCCTAGGGACAACTCCTTGATAGGTAGGGCGGTTTTTCTCATAATGAGGGGGGTTTTGGTGCAGTTTGTATGGGAGCCCCCCTAAGGAGAGAAAATAGGGGGTAAGTATGTTCGAAGAAAATGTTCGGAAAAGATTTTCATGGAGATCCGTCATACATTCTAACCCCCTAGGAGTGACCCTGGTGAAGTTAGGGCTTCGGGAACATTATACGAAGTAATAAGGGGGTATTTAAAAATTTGTACGCGAGCCCCCCGAAGGAGTGGAGAAAGGGGGTAAGTATGTTCGTAGAAAATGTTGGCAAAAGAAATTCATGAATGTCTGCCATACATCCCAACCCCCTAACGAAAACCCCTTGGTAGTTAGGAGGACTGTTGTACATTTTTTCCAAATTTTCCTGAACTTTGACCCCAATGCGGGACGGTTAAACCTGACCCCACCACCACCATTTTTTGGCTCCAGCATTTTTTTACCGAACCTCACAAAATAAGATGTTCCGCCGTATAAAAATCGAGAATTCGCGCACTATTCCATAGCTAATGTCATATCTGTCACAAAAAAATAATTTTTTAGTTATTTACAAATTGTATTGACTGTACTTAAATCTCTTTATTTACACTCAAATGAAGACTTAATAGAAATTTTGTAGACCAATTGAGATATCTGAGCAAAAAGAAAATAATGTAAAATTTGTCATGTCGGTCACATTTGTCATGTCTGTCACAATTGCCATGTAAATTAAAAATTTTCTCTGACCAAAGAAAAATTGATTATTCTTTTATTTTTCAATAATTCATCCCTCACTACTATATTTTAAATTTAGGTGGCATTTTTGTTCTTATTTACAGACCAGAAATTCTTGTAAGATGCAAATGCTCAGGGGCCAAATCACCGCATTCGTTATCGAAATTTTTCGATCGAAATTATTTTCTTATTTTCTAAAATATTTAACTTAGAATAACTTAACTCTGTTACAGTCAACGAATTATGGACCCTAGTTAAGAATAACAGTGAAACTAGGGCTGATGTTTGTCCGTCTTCTGTAAATAATAAACCAATGTATCGAATTTCGATTGATTTTACTCGATATCGTATGCGGTGATTTGGCCCCAGGTCTTTTCAATTATATATAAGAAAAACAGCGGAAATATTTCTTGTGGCATGTTTATGTGAGACTTATACGAGCTAAACCCTTCAAAAACTTAAAGGAAAATCTACCATATGATACACTTTTAATCCAAGTTGAATTTAACGAAAAATTTTGCCATACATACCACGATCAAATTCAGTCTTCGCATAAGTTAGTTCGGATCCTTATGTAGATATATCAGATTATTTATTGCACGAATTTAAAATAATTAGATTAGTGTTTCAATCTGATGGGACTTCACAGCATTTTAAACAAAATCATTCAATTTACCCCATGACTATACAGAAACTTGCAAGATCCTGGCATCTTTCAGCAACCATGCATGAGAAAGGATGCATTAATGGATTTGGTTAGGTTAGGTGAGTACACTTGGAAGCCATATGGCCCATTTTGATGCACTTTGGAAAGTGTCAGAAAGGTAGAGATAGGAAAAGAGATAGATAGATATTGTAAGGAGTATGGATGGGTAGATGGCACAACCAAATGCAGAGTTCGGGTTACTACCCGAGCCAGAAATATAGATCCCTCAACCTTAGTAGAATTCGCTACAGAAGCAATGATATATTATCTAGGGTTTAACATATTATATATGTACTTCGAAACAAAGTATATTAGAAATAAAACATAATATTGACAAAACATGGAATTTCGAAAATCATGAAATAAAAGGAAAGCTACACGCAGTGCCCATTGTTTTAGATCACATTACCATGGCAAAGTCTTCTACACTCTCACATCTGAATGTGAAAGGGAGACAGAATTTGATTTTAAAATAGGAAAGTATTTATCCGAATGTGAAATAAATTCTACCATCACAAATAATCGTTACTATTTCCAATCCTACTCTTGTGAACTCCCGCGATTTTTATAAGCTTCAAGGAAATAAATATCAATTTATTTATAATAATTTGCAAATGCAAACTGCTGTCACAAACATAATTACATGTTTTAATCATTAAAAAAAATCAGAAGCGTCATGTCTGTCACAAAGCAATGTCATGTCTGTCACATTACGAAATACTTCTTTTTACTATAACTAATTTTATGCCGTTTTATTTTCTGACAAAAAATGTTGCTCTTAATTTCCACTTTTTTCGAAAAGTGTATTTTTTATATATTCTGAAATAAGAGCAACCTTATCTTATAGATTCATCGAAAGGCCTCAAAGCCAAGCCCTCGTAAATCACAAAAAATTGCAGCCATTGACTTCTTTTAGGGCATAGTGTGAGAATATTTCCCCCATAGTACCCCTTTTTTGAATATTTGCTCCCTATGACTTCAAAGAGTATAAAAATCAAATTTTTTTTGCATTGCTGGACACAGCTCTTTGCGACCTTTCGATTGATATATAAGATAAGGTTGCTCTAAACTTAGAATATATAAAAAAAATACTTTTTGAAAAAAGTGCAAATAAAATGCGACAATTTTTGTCAGAAAATAAAACAGCATTAGAATTTTATACGCTTTACAAACATCCAGTAAGATGATGTCTGTTTGTTGACATATCTGGCATGATAAATTTTTTCCCAAATTATTAATAACAATGATACTTTATCAATATGTTTTTCATGCCCGTCTACATAATTTTGTATATTTTTATGAACAATGAAAAACTTTTACTGTATAATCTAAAATTAGAAAGATCTCTGAATGTCATGTCTGTCACTATGGACTTAGCCAAAAATGTTTATACGTAACAGAGCGTGTGCATATAAAAAAAAACAATAGATTTCTTTCCACAAAATATAAATTTTCGGCACTTAAAAAATTCTTGCACTTTAAAATTCCACGGATAAAATTTTGTACACACAGACAAAATATTTGCCAACCGAGTTGGTCTTAACCGGAACAACCGTATTTTCGATTGTATCAACAGAAATTTAATATCGTCTGCAAATTTTATATTACTATTAAATATTTACTGTTAAGCCAATGGAATTGTAATCCTCGTGAACCAGAAAATCGGTTATTAGCATTATCGCAATTCGGTTGGTAATAAATTCGGTGGCCAAAATGAATCTGTTTTCTGGGTGTAGTTCAAAAGTTTTCTTAACAGTTAATATCAAATTAAAATGTAGTTACTTGACGACGAAAATTTGCTTTATCTATTTCAATAACAATTCGAAATAAATTACTGTACTGTTTGTTTCAATTATTAATGAATGGCTCAACCCTAGATTTTAAAAGAAATTTATTGAAAGAAAAAAAATATTAAAAGAAATTTGTTTAAATTCTAATTAAATACAATACCATGGTTACAATAAGTGACAGCAGATGCTTATTAAATTGTAAGTAAAATTTTATTATTTAATTAAAACGATTTGTTACTTGTTTTTGCCACTTTGTCAATTGTTGTTCATTTGTTTATTTGTTTTTTTTTTTTTTTTAATAAATGAAAAATAATACTGAATCAACTGTGAATTTAATAGTTCGGTATTTTAATGCATATATAAATTTCTATTTGCTTTAATATATATTTTCAGCTTAGGGAATATTTTGAGTGTATCAAAAAAAATCTAAAATTTAAAAAAATTGGCATAGTAAAAATAATAGTGGAGGTAGAAAAACTTTCATCCAACATTTGTTATTCCCATCAATATATAAATATCATTTTCAACAAGCTTATCCACCATGTTACACTGCCGTTACTCTTCAGCATTAAGACATAAAATAAAATTTACTTTAGTTTAACTACTCGTAAGGAATAAAAGAGACAAACAACCAAACACTCATCTATCCACCTACAAAATGCAGTATAAAATATGCTATAAAACCAAACCAATTTGGAAATACTTTTATGTCGCCTCTGGTGCACATCTTTTATGCAAAAGACAGATTACTACAAGAAAAATAAAGTATATTTTACAAGCATAATTCTGAAATATAAATATATATATATGTATATAGAGTATGTACATAATATACACAAGAACTCCAGTGTAGCCATCTTCAAAGGACGGATTTTTTTTTAATATCATATTTCGTTAGACAAAAGGCCGGTGGGTTGTGACTAAATCAATATCTGATATTATTTCTCTATTAAATATTCTCTTTTCGAATACGAACAAACCACGGGCCGCCAGTTATAAGCCACAATATTTTATTTTGTCATCTTTGTAATATATTTATATTGAAAGCAGAAGCTGTTCCCCGTAGTTGAATTCCATATGTCTATATCGGCTTAATACCAACTTCGTAGAGTAAAACTTTGTAGTCTAAGTTGAGAGTAGAATAAGGATAAAGGAGCCACTGTAACTGTGTTGTTTTAAGTTTGAGTTGTGTGGATTTGAATTCATTATGTTGAGTGCAGGTGAGACGACGATCGAGTTGTATACAAAGATATTTTATATGAATTTGCTGTGGCATAGCGATATTATTAATTTTCAGTTTGGGACAGTTTCCCTTTCTCAAGGTAAAGGTAACATGTGCACACTTTATTGGTTGAGCCATTTTCCTAGTTCATTAATATCAGGAAGCTAGAAGCAATTATAAGATTTTTGTGCATACTTATTAACGGTGTGTCATCTGCAAAAGTTGACGTGAGAATCTTGGGACTTGTCGGCATATCTGAAGTATGTAGTATATATTAGAGGACCTAGTAGAAATCCAGCTGCAATTTTCCTTGAACCTGAAATATGATCTTAGCCCTTGACTACAAATGTTCTGTTCCATAAGTGGTTTCGCAGTAGCTTGTGGGTATTTTAGGGTATTGTATTGTATTGTTAAGGTAGGTGCTCGAAGTACTGCGACCAAATGATCTACTGTATTGCCTTCTGCTGATAGTTTGTCCCTATAAAATCTAACCCAACCCTCAAGCCCTCGAAACTCTCTTATGCACTAACGCTCCACAGTCCCCTATTATGTGCTCTGGTGCTTCGGCTTCCTCGCAACAGAACATGGGGTTTGCTACAATATTTTGGGGTAACAAAGAGCTTATTTTATATAATAGTCCATCATGCCAGACTTTGTCAAAGGCTTGAGAAATATCTATCAACAGCGAAGAGCAATAGAGTTTGTCCTCGAAAGCCTTTCTGATGACAGTAACTATACGATGAACTTATTCAATGGTTACATGATCCTTTCGAAACCCAAACTGATGAACGGGGATAATGTGCTGGTCGTTTACATATGGCGTTAACGCATTTAGGAATACTATCTCAAAAAGCTTTGATAAAATTGGGAGTAAACTTATTGGGCAGTATGATGTAACTTGACTAACGTCCTTGCCTGGTTTAGGTATCATTACTAATTTTAAAGTTCTCCATGCTTTAAGGCAGATGCCGGTTCTTAAACAAGAATTAAAGATGAACAAAACTAGTTTATGTTGGTAACTTACAAATCATTTTTTCTGAGATTTTGTCCATGCCAGGGGGTTTTTTTGGTTTTAGTTTTTTATTTGTTTTAGTTAAGAACGAAAGGCGAATTTTCATTGGGGAAATCACAATATCTTCAATTGCTGGTAAAGTTATATTAGAACTAGAAATATTAAGCGTGAATACTCTTTCGAGATGATCGGCAAATAGTTCGGCTTTGTCTTTAGGAGACCTAGCCCAAATACCATTGCTTTATCGAATCGAAGATTCATAGCTAGTTGGTTTTTTTGTCGGCTTTGCATAGACTATAATCCGTTGAATTTGTTGGATCTAGAACTTCTAGATATATTGTGAAGGGCTCTTTGACATAGACTTAGTTGGCTTCTAAGATTTCTCCTTTCCTTTTTAGGTTCTTCAATAGTTGTTGAATATTTGTTCCTTTTATTGCTGCTTATAAGAGGTGTAGATACTTTTTCTGCAGTTGATACTCTTTCCGGGAACATCTTTATAGCATCTTGTATTTCTTCTTCGGAATTTAATGAAATATTTTTAGGTAGGTCGGAACTTCAATATTTTCTGCATTTAAGCCAGTTAGTATATGTACTGGGGACGCAAAATGGCTTTGCAATGATGTGGTCACTGTTCAATAACACAATAGTGGGAGTTGACAGCTGGTCGCGTCTGATATTTTTAATGACAGCATAATCTATTAAATCTGGACTCTTTTGTAGATCTGAAGGACAATAAGTGGACTGTCTTCCAGATACAAAGTCCAATTTTAGAGATGAGATGGCTTTTTGTAGTTGTCTAGCCTTCTCAATCGTCGAGAGGTCGGGGTTTTGCGGTGGCCATCTTAAAACATTAGTATTTTCATCGTCTAAGTATTATGATATTTTTCTGGCGGTGTGGATAGGAGCGTTATCTTGTTGTAGTATAAATGCTTTTCCTATAATTATCCTTCCTTCAGGTATTGCCACAGCCTTTTTACTTTAACTTCTAGAGTGATTAATTTCCTTACTCCTTTACCGCATAGACAATCCCACACCATTAATCCATTTCCTCATCTCTTAAATGTAGGCTTACTGCACTTATAATACAATAACTCTCCTTTCTCCATACACGAATTCCGCCATGAGAGTACTTCAAGCGGATCATGGACTCATCTGTCCCAAGTAAGGAGTTTTTACTGCAACACGTCCATGCTTCATGCAGTCTTCTTCATAAATTTTGCACTGATGGTACTTCTTATCCTTCACTTTGTAATTTGGCACGAATTTTTGACACCGAAATTAATGGACTGGTATTGAAACTGGTGGCGATTCTATACACAACCCTTCTCGATGTAATTTTTTGTCTACCTGCACGTTTTATAGGGCATACCCGCAAGTGTTGTGTGAACACACGGGTAACATTTCCAATAGCTGTATGCAATTTTTTGAAAATGTTAGAAATTTTTCTGTGAGAATCGTCATTTTTATGAATTTCAATTATAGTCTTATGCTCTTCCAATGTAAATTGCTTAAAAATAAATATATAATAATCTAACCCATAAAAACAAAGTTTTTATTAAAACTTTTTATTCCTTATGCATATAATTTTTGAACATCTCCGTGACTGTGCGCGTCTGTGTTTGACTACCTTAAAATTAATCTTTGGCCACAACAAGTCTATGGACAAAGTTTCGAATCGATCGGAAGCGGGGAAGTGAGGTTTTAATCTCCCCGTGACTGTGCGTGACTATGCGTGACTGTGCGTGACTACGTCAAAGTTCATCTATTTTCACAGCACGTATATCGAGCAAGTTTCAGATTTATTGGATGAGGGGAAATCCCTGTTAAATCTCTCCTTGGCTGTGCGTGACCATGCGTGAGTGTGCGTGACTAAGTCTAAGTTAATCCTTTTTTACAGAAAGTGTATGGACTAAGCTTCAGATCGACCGGATGAGGGGAATATCAATACAAAGAAAATCCAAGAAATGCTGTTCATCTTCCGCTAAGAAATTTAAATGCTCCAAAAAAACTAACTACTCTTCATGATAACCAAATATTTATAATTTACCAAAATGTTCGTGGCATTAACACAAAAATAACGTCTCTGTTTAAACACAGCTTTGATTTCTCTCATCATGTTATTGTTCTTACTGAAACCTGGTTAAAAAGAAATGTCTTCAACGCTGAGATATTATGTAATAAATTTCATATTTACAGACTTGACAGAGAAACTAAAACAATTGGTGGTGGTGTTCTAATTGCTGTCTCCTGTCAACTATCATCTGAAGAAATACGTCTTGATTCTTTACCGAATATTGAAATTATTGGTGTTATGTTAAAACTAAATCAAAAAAAAGTTTTTATTACTTGCTCCTACATACCTCCTGATTCTGATCAATCGATTTATAATGAACATTTTGAATCAATAAAATCAGTTGTAACAAAGGCTAAGCCTGAAGATTCTATACTTGTTTTTGGAGACTTTAATCTGCCGTTAATATCATGGACATTTTTAATTGATTCTTTTTACTACACTCCTACGGTGTCAAATGACGATAACGATAATTTCATAAATAATTTATCGGAATTGTGTCTTTTTCAAATTAATGGTGTTCATAATGATCATGAAAGGATTTTAGACTTAATTTATGTTAATGAGCCAATAAACTACTCTTTATCTCGCGCAGATCCTGTTACTTTACCAGAAGATCGTTACCATCCTATCATTGAAATAAACTTGAATTTGCCATTTGTTTCAAAGTGTAAATCAAATAACTTAAAAGTTTTTTGTTTCAAAAGAGCAAATTACAACGATTTAAATTATTACTTTAGTAATACTGATTGGCTCCAATTATTATCTATTACATCTGGTTCTCCGACATCAATCGATACAACGATCAAGTTATTCTACGAAACTGTTCTATTTTATATGAATGAATGTATCCCGAAGTTTACTGTTTTCACCACTCTGGCCCTCCTTGGAGCACAAAACAATTGTCGAGTCTTAAAAACTTAAAAAATAAACGACACAAAAAATATAAAGTGTCTGGTCTTTTATCTGATTATACGAAATATTCAGTTACACGTGCAGAGTATAATATTCTAAATACAAAACTTTATAAGAATTACATGGAAACTATGAAAATAAATTTGAAGAGAGATCCAAAATCATTTTATAAATTTGTAAACTCTAAAAGGAAATCTACTGGATATCCAACTGAAATGAAGTATCTTAATCGTGAATCCCGTGATGATGTAGTTATTAGCGATATGTTTGCTGATTTTTTTAGCACAACTTACTCTGATGTTCAATATGACATTTCAAACATATATCCATTTCCAGTTATGGAACATCAATCAATTTCATTTCCTTTTATAAATACTTCGGATATCAAAAATAACTTAAAATCATTCAAGAATTCAACTAACGCAGGACCTGACGGTATTCCTAGCTGCATTTTAATCAACTGCGCCCAAACTTTGGCTGTTCCATTATGCATTTTATTTAATTCATCCATTAGACATGGGCATTTTCCTACATTATGGAAAGATTCATATATTATTCCTTTATTTAAATCTGGAAATAAATCGAATGTAGCTAACTATAGAGGAATAGCTAAGCTTTGTGCTATTCCCAAACTATTTGAAAAATGTTTAACGGATAATCTCTGTCATCAGGTTTCTTCTGTAATATCACACTCACAACATGGTTTTCGTAAGGGGTGCTCTATTTCAACTAATATTTTACAACTTACAACTTTGGTAAATCGGGGTTTCGTCAATGGGCTACATACCGACGTTATTTATACTGACTTCAGTAAAGCTTTCGATAAAGTAAATCATGATCTTTTACTCAAAAAATTATATTTGATGGGCTTTACAGCAAACAGCATAAGCTGGATAAAATCTTGCTTGATCAACAGAAATCAACGTGTTTATTTTAATAATACTACTTCAAAGAATATTATAGTTAAATCTGGTGTGCCTCATGAAAGTCATCTTGGACCAATTTTATTTACTCTTTTTATAAATGATCTACCAAGTATAATAAAAGCCTAATGTTCTTATGTATGCTGATGATGTCAAGATTTTCTTAAGCTATAAGAATTATTGTGAACAAATTCACCTACAACATGATCTAAATAATTTTTATAGATGGTGCCACATAAATTTAATGGAATTAAATTTAAAAAAATGCAAACACATGCACTTTACTAGAAAATTAGGTGAATTTGGTTGTTACAGTTGGAGCAAGTAAATAAAATCCTGGATCTGGGTGTTCCTTTAGATGCCAAATTAGAGTTTGTTCAACACATTTCGATGATAATTATTAAAGCACGTGGTGTACTGGCCTTCATTAAAAGATGGGCAAAGGAATTAAATGACCCTACAGTTACCAAACAACTATACATCTCCCTAGTAAGACCAATTGTAGAATTCGGGTCTGTTATTTGGGATCCACTATCTAATATTCGCAGTGCCAAAATTGTATCGGTCCAGAAGCAATTTCTCCTTTTCTGCTTAAGACGTTCTTATCCAAGTTTTGTCAATCTGCCATCATATACAATTAGACTTTCTCAAATTAAACTGCCGTCTTTAAAAAGCCGAAGAACAATGCTTAATGTTATGTTTTTATTTAACTTAATTCGAGGCGACACATGCTCAAACTTTCTTATGGACAACATCTCCATGAACGTTCCGGCACGGTCAACATGTTTTTACACTCCACTGTTTATCCCAATCTGTCGTCAAAAGTTTGCCGATGCTGATCCATTTAGAAGAATTTGCCATGATTTCAATTATCTATACAATTTAATTGATTTTTCTTTAAATGATGATATTATTAAACGCAATATTATATTATTTTTAAATACATAATCTCAAATTTTTGACTTAAGGATTTGTATATATTATATTTTTTTTTTCTCTGTATTATACTTAACAGTCTGTAGGTTTTACCATAGACTTAATAAATAAAAAAAAAATTAGCATTTAGATCACTCCGTGACTGTGCTTGACTATGCATGACTACCCCAAAATTAATCTGTAGTCACAGCAAGACTATGGGCCAGTTTCATATCGATTGGATAAGGAGGAATGAGGTTGACCCACGACAGACAGACAGACAGACAGACAGACAGACAGAGAGCATGAGTTAAAAGAAAAAGTTTAAATATAAATATATGTATATGGAATACTATGAAGAAGAATATTTAATTTTTATTATACATAAAAAAAATGAAATGACCAAGAGCCTTTGCATATTTTTTGGGTCTTAATTTTTTGGTTTAATTTTTTGGTTTAATTCTTGTAATTTTTTTTATTTTAAAACGTGAAATTACACAATTTAAAAAACGAATTGTAATATTTTTTTGATCACTGAAAGAGAACTAATGATTTTCTTGCTCCGGAAACCTACTTCTGTAACGCCAAAAACTCAACTGAGAGCAAAAACACGTGGAATATTTAAACAACCACTGATCTGCTGGTGAACTACCGGTGCCATTAGTCTGCTAGATAGCGGTTCTTGAAAATAAAATTCTTGTAATTCTAGATTTGCAAATATTTAAAATATTATAGTACGTTATTGATATGATGATGACATGTAGACTTCTTTCTGTGAGATACTGTACATACCAATAAAATATAATTACTCTAAAATAAATAAATATCACAGTTTGTTTCAGCCCCTGTGGGAGCCTGGGGTAGATTTCCCGTAGAAGTCAGATAGATTGCTAGCCGTATCCTCAGGCGATTCCATCATTATATCGATAGGGGATATGTAAGAGTACATGCACTAACTGGTATCCTTTTCAGCTTCAAAAATTCCGTTCATGACGCAGTTTTCGTGGGAGTATAGTTTTTCTACAAATTTTCTTTGTAGTTGTAGAACATATTTACAAAACGCAATAATTGCGGCGTTCTCGTAGACAAAGGTGTTCGAATAACGATTGCTAGGTCTCTCGTAATTTCTGCCTAAACACTTCCTCAGGATTTCGTGTTCAAAAATTTCCAATCCTTTCGTCACTATCAGGATGATCTTACCGCTACTTTATATTAGAGAAGTTTTGTTTTCTAAGGAAGTTGTTTAATTTTTCGCAAACTGCTTAACATCCAGGAAATTTACTTGGCCTGGCTCAACAATTGCCGACCATGTTTATTGAATTTCATCATTTTGTCGAAATTTACAACCAGGTATTTAATACTGGACCTGAAAGGTATGTCTATGTCATCCAAGGAAAGTGCCAGCAATTTTTTCTGCGGAACTACAGATCTTTAACATTTTCCAGAGGCGTTTCTAAAACAATTTGCCTCTGTTTTAGTAACACTAAATTTATGCCCCGTGTTTGATAGTAACGATTTATAATATAATACTGATTGGCTGCATTGTTCAACGCCTGAGAAGGATATTCATCGTGGAAAAAAATCAAGTAGTCATATATCGGATTGTTTTAGAAGTTTCAGTGGAATATGGCAAATGGTAGAACAAAAATTGTGTCAAAACACTTCTTTGAGGAACGCCGTTTTACTCTACCACATTTGGATTTTTTATCGTTGATTTCTACACTGAATTTTCGCTCCGTAAAGAAACTCAAAACCATTCTTATTAAAGAGGGATCAACATTGAGTTGACCCAATTTGAATAAAATGCCCCAATGCCAGGTCGAATCAAAAGCTTTTTCCATATCCAAGGTGATGGCAACAGTACATTTTATCTCCCTTAGATTACTAATAATATCGGTGTGACACTTTATCAGCGCATGTGTTAAATTCAAAAGAGGAAACAGGCAAGATGACAACATAATTTTCCAGCTTTTCCTTCATAGAAATTGAACGGAAATCTTCCATTATTTCGCTCTTTTCCTTTTTCTTCAAGGGAATGCTCTTTGTTGCCTTCCACGCAGTTGGGAAATAGCCCCTATTAAGACAGTTGTTATAAATGAGAGTTAACAGTTCCAGGGTAGAGTCGGGAAAATTTTTGATAAAAAATTAGAGCTACCATCAAAGCTACTAGATTTCTTTTTATGTATGTTGTTTATTATTTCCCTAACTTTTACTGACTTCAAAAAATGCAAAAGGTCCTCATTTTTCAAGGAGTTAAAGTTAGACCTATTCTAACCTACACATCCATAATGATATGGACATCAATGAACAGGAAATGTTACATTAAACCACTCCAAAAGATACAGCGTCTCTGTTGCATAGGAATCAGTGGTGCAATAAGGACTACATCTACGAGCGCTTTAGAGGATATTCTATCTATACACCCAATCGAGATTAGAATTAAATATGAGGCAGCTCTGGCCATGTTACGACTAAGGGTAACAGGGGAATATATCACCGACCACATGACCAGACACCAGACTATTTTAGACCAAATTCCGGGACTCAACACAGTGAACATTAGCTGTGATAGAATCGCGGAAGTGTCAACAGATATACCCTGCAGTATACGGATACCAGACAGGGAAAGTTGGATGAACGGGAATATTCTACAGAAACTTCCAGGGTCAGATTACTATACGGACGCTTCTAGTCTGCATGGTAAGACTGGGATAGGTTTCTACGATGAGGACCATTCCACAGGGGTATACCTCCGTGTTCCGGACCACAACTCCGTCTTTCAGGCTGAATTGGTGGCGATAAAGGAATGTATTAGGTATATTAATGCACGGGATTCCCCAATTCCCGGAGACGTGAAAATATTTACGGACAGTCTAGCGGCTATCAGAGCGATATCCGCAGACAAAACTAGATCAAGGACTATCCTCGAGTGTAAGGAGGAGATTTCAAACTTCTCCAGAAGAGGCAGACTTGAAATCGTTTGGATCCCAGGACACAGTGGTATAATGGGAAATGAGATTGCTGACAAACTGGCCAGGAAGGGATCTTTCCTGGAAAGAGTAAATTTGGAAAACCCAATACCTTTCAAGTCTCTCAAATTGGAACTGGCAGACTGGGCGACCAGTTCACATGTTTCAATTTTGGAAGAGAATGACGTGGGTAAGGTTACAAAAATATTATGGGGTTCTCCCAACGCAACAAGAACAAGGGAGATCCTGAATCTCAATAGAGTAGAACTTAGTAGGGTAATTGGCATCCTCACTGGACACTCTGAGCTGAGGGCTCACCTATACCGTATAGGACGGGCGGAATCAGCCGTTTGTAGAGCTTGCGGAGAGGATGACGAAACCCTAGAACACTACCTCTGTTACTGTCCTGCATTTGCAAGAACAAGGGCCAGATATCTATCCAGCGCCATGTTACCAGCCCTACTCAGGAAATTTGCTGATGAGACCGAATTTCTAAGTTAATAAGAGGGGTAGATAACCGGAAAGTAGAGATGTAGAGCGCACAACAAGCCGACCTACTGGCTTAGGTGTATATCCAGACATAACGGATATGAGCTATGTGTATACATAGCTCCTCTTATCAACCTAACCTAACCTAACCTAAAGGAAATATTTAACGAATATATTCGCAGCGGCAGATCATTTATCATAAAGGAAACAAGTTATTCCAGGTTTTCAACAGGACTTTCAGATATTTTCACTGCATAAATCATGGAGTAGTGACTTTGAAAGTTTTCAGCTATTTCAACATCATTTGTAACGATGGTATTGTGGTGAGAAATTTGTTGGCAAAATGGAATTTTCTGTTTGCCCAGCATTCTATAAACCTGTCTAAATGCAGATGGGCTCGGTTTTACTTTTTTTTTATCTTATTGTGAAAGAAATTATTTGACTGCACCATATTTTGAAGTTCAGTGATAATATTGCTTAGAAGTTATATTTGTTTAGATAGTGCGTTATATTCTCTACTCAGCCTGTTGCCAGCTCGGAACTTTTCCGCCCGAGTGTTGCTGAATTAAAAATTGTAATAAATTCGTTGATAAGCTGATCGATTTCCTCGTTTCGCAGATCCTTATCAGCAGGTGAGACTGAGTGATGAGAAACTCATGTCACGTTTAAAGTCCGTTATTTTTATCATTATGGATTCTTCTATCTTTGAGATACTGTAGGTGGGTACCAATATTTCAATAGCAGGCTCATTATTCGATTTAGAGAGCCCAGCATACAAAAAGATAGCCCAAAATACATCGGACTCCTTTAGAGTAATTGTTTTCCATTCCATTTTCTTCGTAGGACTTGCCAAATTCCATAAATTTGTTACTTTTCTGGCTTTTCTATTGGCTTCTCTTATAATAAGATGTGCCATATCTTCGGTGATGAGCGAGGGGAATATGGTGTAGGGATCATATGTGTCTTTCACTGGTTTACTTCTTATAAAGTTGGCCACGTTACATTTTTAGATGTAAAATATCTGTCAAAAGTTTCGGTTGTGGCAGGAGCAATTTCGAAGTCAAACTGACTCATCTACGTCAAGGTTTAGCTGATATGTTAGGTCGTCATTATCTTCAACCTCGACGTCAAATGAAGCATCACCATCATCATTGTCACCCGCCACATCAATCATAAATTCCGTAAACCTATCATCGATAACACGTCTCTGCTCCTCAATTATTTGCTTTGAATCTGCCATTCCTCTTGATACGTTTATACACAAATTTAAGAATTCCGCACTCGATGTTCCCTGTTCACTATATAAACGCTATATGGTTTGGTTTATGAAACTTATGAACCTTTTATTTTTTACGGTTATTTTTTGTTTTATAGTGTATAATATGTTGTTGGTTTTCTTGTTCGTATATCTGTTTGTATAAATTTTATGATAGGCAAGATATGGCAAAAAATAGGTCCGTTCTCAATCGCTTAATTGCAAATCAACCATTAAATTTTAACATTATGCACAGCTCGTTATTTGCTGTCTTATAAAAATACTCATATTTTCAGACAAAAAATATTTAAACATATCTTGCTTAAATTTCCATTAACATTTCGAAAATTTTCACTGTATGAAATAAATGAATGCGGAATCGTAAAAATATGATATATAAATGTAAATTTTTGCAATATTTCGATATTGTTATGATAATATTTGATGCATTTAGAAATTTTTATTCGAAATTTATGATACTTTGTTAAGTTTAAGTGTATGTCTGTGTATGTGTACATGTATGTACATATGTACGAAACAAAATGACAACTGTTCACAATTCATAGTGACTCTTGGCATATTTTATCTACTTATAAGTATTCATACTCGTACTGCTAGTTATACAAATGTATGTATGAGGTACTCAAACATTCGTTCAAATGGTGGTGCATGAAACCTCTCTTCATGCTGGAGTGCGTTTACTTACTGTTCGCCAACAAACACGTGTATGGCAGAGTTTCTCATAATAGCGGAAGGTAGAGTACCCATGATTTACTTATATGAAAAATAAAAATGTGTTGTTTTTTACGGTATTTTGATATATAATAGATTAGATCTGAAAAAAAAACTAGAGTTTCGTAGTCAGCATTTTTTGTTTTTTGCAAATCTACAATATTAATAGGCAAGACGATTTCTTGTGACCGATGTTTAGTTCTATCGTTTTATTCCGATTTTCACCAGACGTATATTATATGAAAGGTATTTCATTTAAACTGTTTTCCAGATTTCCAGATTGTTAAATTTTATCCTCTGTTTTGAGTAAATTGCATTTAAAGTTGCTACTAACACATGCATAAAATTATACATTTCGCACTCGTTCAACAATACTGTATTAACTCAAAATTTTTTATTTTATCTTTTTGGCAAAAAACAATACATAACACTTATGTCCACCTATGGTTCAAAATTCCCATAGTTCTGATTACTCTTTCTTAATAAAATTACATGTTGTGACCTTTTTCCTGCTGCAATGGGTTATTTCTATGAATCAAGAAAACAAAATTATTTTGAGTTGTTTGAAGTGATTGGTCTTAACAAATAATGGTTTTTTCGTATAAAAAGTAGTATTTTGAGTTAAGTTGTTATTCTACTAATAAAAGTTTATTTTAGTCAGGTAGTATTTTGAGTTGCAACTGTTTAATTGATCCAGGCTAAGTAAATGTTTTGTTTTAACTCGAAATATGATTGTTTTCATGAAATAATGCTTAACTTTTTATTTGAGTTGTTACTGTTTTCGTGAAATAATTCTGTTTTTTGTTGAGTTATTACTGCTTTGATCAAAGAATTTTAATGACACTTTGTAATATTGTCGCTTTATTATTTTTCATTTGAGCAATATAGCATTGCATTTTTGATCAGCTAGAAATTTTATTATTAAGTTTATTATACATAATAGTGAATACTTGAAATCAAAAGGTCTAATAAGTTCACTTAACAAAATGAGTTGTTCAAATGAAGAGCACTATTCATTATTACGCAATGCAATAAATATAGGTAGTGAAAGTTGTCATTCTTCTGGCAGCAGCTCTCCAGATCCGTTCAGTAACAATTCGGAAAATGATTTTGATCCACGTACAGTGAATGATAGCAGTTCTTAGGAGTTCGATTTACATGAGAAAGTGCTAAGAAAAAGGAAATGCGAAAAAAGTGGACATCATAATAAACGACAAAAACGGCAAAAAAAATTACGAAATTCAGGGTATTCGTATTCATCGATTTATAATTCTTCAAAGACAATATAAGAGAGGCATTTGCGAGAAGCTTGTGGAGAAAAGTGTCGCCTTCAATATAGTAAAAAAATAACACAATCATCGCGCTATGAAATATTTCAAAAATATTGGTATATGATTAGCTTGCAGAGACAAAGAGAATTTATAGCCAAAAATATGAAACTAATTAAGCCAAAGTACAGGTACTCCTGCACTCAAGATTTACGCCGATTGAACAATGCATTTTTCTTCGAAATTAACTCAGAACAAGTAAGAGTGTGTAAGTTTTTTTTTTAAAGCAACACTTGACATAAATGATACAGTCATAGCAACGGTTATTAGAAAGAAGGACGAAGATGGTTTTGTAGATATAAACTATCGTGGAAAGCATAGTAACCATTTAACCGTGAACCCTGAAGTTAAAAATAGCATAAGGCAATTTATTAACAATATTCCAAGGGTCGACAGTCACTACTTACGTGCTCAAACAACTCGTGAGTACATTGAGAGTGGCAAAAGCCTAACGGACCTATACAGGGATTACAATTAATATTTCACTTTTTAAACCAAAAAAGGATCAATGCGATCTTTGCGAATCATTCTTGAATTCAGATGAGAATGAAAAGAAAGACTTAAACGAGGTTTACAACATACACCAAGAAGAAAAGTACTTATGCAGAAAGGAAAAAGATTTTGATAAAAAAAATTGCAAAGCAGTTGTTTACGACCTCCAAGCAGTTCTCCCACTTCGAAAAGGGATGACATCAAGCTTTTGTTATACAAGCAAAATAAATTGCTATAATTTCACTGTCAGTGGTCTCAAAGCAAAACATGTTGAATGCTTTTTCTGGACGGAAGTAGAAGGAAAACGTGGAGCAAATGAAATAGGAAGTTGTGTACTTCAATATATAAAAAATTTGGTGTCAAAATTAAATAACGCTCAGTACTTGGATTTAATTTTTTATTCTGACAATTGCTGTGGACAGCAAAAAAATAAGTACTTACTCTCCATGCATTTTTATGCTCTACAAAAGTATAACTTGAGAAGTATAACACATAAATATCTAATCCAAGGCCATACTCAAAACGAAGGTGATAATGTACACAGCGTAATTGAGAAACAGGTAAAAAGGCATCTAGTCAGCAGACCAATATATACACCAGGTGAATATACGGCTCTAATAGCAACAGCTAAAAAGACTGGAATGCCATATAAAGTTCACGAATTGTCTCATGAAGATTTTTATGATCTAAAGGCCTTACAGGAACTGTGGGGCAAAAATTTTGTTGTAAATGAGGAGCGCCAAAAAATAAATTGGCATAGTATTAAAACTCTCCGTGTAGAAAAGGACAAAATCGATTCATTTTTTTACAAAACTTCATACAAGGACAAAGACTATTTAAGAGTTTTTGTACATAAAGATAATTTGAAGTCTAAGATTATTGGAAAAACCTGGACTAAGTTCTAAACCCATTTTCCAATTCTAATACCAAACTTACTTGTTTGTTATTATTTCAGGTTATCTTGTGTTTATTTGGGAAAGCTGCCACTGTCGGAAAATAAAAGAAAGGATATTATGGACCTAGTCAAGAAAAACATAATCCCTAAAAAGTATTACGAATCATACTACAAAAATTTAATAGGGAATTAATTTAATAAGATATATATTTTAAACTTTTTAGCAGTTGTTGGCATTAATTTAGCTTTAAAAAACTTTGTTTACTTTAGTCTTTTTTCATTTCATGTTTATCACTTTTATTAAAAAATGTATTAAATACAGCAATAAATTTCATGTAAAAAAAATAATGTGAGTCCGATCACAAGGGAGATGTGTAAACATCTAATAATTAAAGAAAACATCAACATCATATATTCCAGTGCATAAAAAATAAGTCGATTATGCTGTTTTCTGAAATTCAATTGATGTTTTCTGAAATGCAATTGATGTTTTCTGAAATTCAATCGATGTTTTCTGAAATACAGTTAATGTTTTCAGCAATTCAAATGATGCTTTTTGAAATTCTATTGATGTTTTCTGAAATTCTAATTATGTTTTCTGAAATTCAAATGATGTTTTCTGAAATACAATTGATGTTTTCTGAGATACAATTGATGTTTTCTGAAATTATATTGATGTTTTCTGAAATTCTATTTATGTACATATTGCATTTTATATTAAGATGTCGTCATGTGTTAAACTGATTTATGATGTACAATGGAACTTAAAGCTATTATTAACTAATTAAATTTAATTAAAATTTCAACTAACAAAATTTATTTATATTATATCCTAGTTATTGGAAAATATTCCAAATTTATATCAATTTAATGCTTAGTAAGAATCAATTTATTGCTTAATAGTAATAATTACTAAAAATGTTTATTAATGAAAGTTGTTAACATATAATTGTTTATATGGTCTGAGGCGTTACCAACTAACTATATTGAAAAAAGTACGAACAAAGACAACCATGTCAGTTAACACTGCTTTTGCATTATCTTTACTTGCATTCTATTATAACATCGTCATTCGTACGTAATAAAAACAGAACAAAAGATTTCTTTAGTACTCAAATAAAACTTAAGAAAATACAGAAATATTTTGGTGGAATTCTACAAATCGTTGTGGTTTGTGAATAAAAACTTAATTATAGTTTATTGAGGAATAAAGTATTTATAAAAATACACATCAAAAATTCCACAAAATGCAGTCGGCTAGTAAAATAAATAATGTGTACACTATTTGACAAATAGTTGGTCAGGTAGTGTTCAAGAAAATGTTTAAAAAGAAAAAATGGTATCAAATATTTGGTCTATGGAGCTAATTTGAAAATTAAAAAAAGTGTTAAAAACACGAGTTACTTAGGTTTGTCTCTCCTACCACAATTCCAATTTCGAATGCACTGGGTAATTGCCCATGAACAGTTTCTCTTGAAAATATTTTTTCACCAATACAATCATAAGTCACACAGCGTTATCTCCTTCAGCTCACACTGATATAAGTTACGCTGTTTTTGTGATTGTATTGTGAAATAGAAATTTACCCCCCTGCGCGTATTGATGTTTACACATCAAAAACACAACTCAAAATATTTACTTCTTATAAACAAAAATAATTCAAGAAAATGATAGTAACTAAAAAAAATCGCTTTTCTATCTGCAGACAATAAACAAATAAAAAGGTTACGTGGTGCAATACAATAATTGATGGGTTTTCTAAATATTGCATAAATTTTGTTAATAAAAACTTCCTTAAGCATTAAGAAAACAGTTTTTTGTCTCTCCTGAAAACTTTGAAGTTTTTGAGTTAATACAGTATAGTTGAACGAGTGCGATATGCTATGTGTGTGTTTATTAAATTTGTTATCTCCATTCACAATAATAATAAACCCAAAAGTATTGGTTTGTGAATTGGCTCAGTTTAAAAATAAAGTTGCCCAGAAATTGCACTCGAATTTCGAGCGCTGGAAACTGCTAGTGTATATAAAAGTTTTAAAACGCTAGTTATTCATGATTTTCATATAATCAGTTAATTACACTACGCCATACCTTCTGGAGGGGAGATAAATTCCAATTTAGTGTGAAAGTATAGTAAAACGACCGAAGGTTTTGGCATTCTCAGGCTAGTTTTCTTCTTTTTTTTTTTTTTGTATAACGTTTTATATTTTTACTTATCTTGATGTATGCTTACTTTCTCAGCTATAACTCAAGAACCATTGCTGCATTCCCATTTCGTTATTCAGCTAAATTGTAGCTAAGGCTTAACTAAATAGTTTTGGTTAATAAAACCATGTAAAAATAGAACACTTAAAGGCAAAGATGTTCAGATTTCAAATTCTACGTACTTACTTATTCCGGACCTCTTTCTAATTTACGAAAATTGAATAAAATTATTTTTGTAAATTAATTATTGGCGGATTGGCGTCAATAAAATATATTTTTTCAAGAGACCCGAATTGGGATGCTTTAACTTTAATACCAAATTATTTCAGCAAATTCTTTGGGTTGATCCGCTTAACAGATGATCATTGTTTATTTCAAGAGTTGGTCTATAAAGCTCTCTCACATTAGTAATTCGCTCTCCAACGAGGAAATATCGTTTTCGTCTTTTCTATTATTTCGGATAGAAGAAATCACATTTCGGTGTTTGCTTTTTTGTCATCGTGGTTGCTGACATAACCTCTCCTTTAATTTAGTTTAAGTTTTTGCAAATTAAATAGCTCACCCTAACCTCCATTGCGAAGGTAATGGTTGGGTAGGCTGGCTATACTCATTAAATCGTGCTAATTGGAGATGGCTGTATAGTTTCTTTTAATTGGACAAATAATTCTTCATTGCGGGCGTATAGGTCGGATGGAGTAACAAAATTATAACCAAAAAAAGAAGCTCTCTCAATTTTTTTGTTAAAATATTGCCATATTTCGAAAATAATTTTTTTTTACTTATTAAAAGGGAGCTTTCATTTTAGATTTTCTGGTAACACAAAATCACACAATACAATACAAAATCTATCCCAGTGATACCAACTTTTGATTTTGAATTAAATTATGTTAATAAAATATATTTTCATTTATTGACTCCAAATACCACTACCTGGAAATTATTATCGAACTTAAATTTTTTGGGTTTTACTTTGCATACCATGAAGTCAAATTTTGAAGTCATCATGAACACTGGTTCAAATTAGGGATGCTAAACGCAAAAACCAAATGCCCCAAAAATTTTAAATATATTTATTTATATTATTTATATTAATTACAATACAAAGCAAATTTGTACTCTTATTTAGGTCCAGAGATAAGCCGGGTGACAAAGACCATTTGGCTGGTTTTTGCAGCGACGGACCAAAGCCTCTGGTGGGAATCGAACCCACAACCCCCGCATGATAGGCGAGCATGCTACCTAATCACCTACCGGGGCGCTTAGTTTTAAATTAAATAATTTGTTATCTTCCTTTTCCGAAAAACTCCAAATTTTCATCCAAAAAAATTGTGCAAAATAATATATAAATAATATTCTCATCAAATTGCGCCTTATTTATGTAAACATTTTTATCTTCGAAATTCTTTAATATCATTTGAGGTTTTCTAAACTTCATTGAATTTAAATTAATGTTTTCTTAACCTGAAATGCTATTAACGTCTCCTGAATCGCAATATTTTTTTTTTTAATTTCAGTGATTTTTTAAATGAAAAAATATTTGCGGTCTAATTCATAAAAAAACTTTATTTTGCCTCTAAAGTATACTTTTGTTATTACACGGATTTTCTCTTATAAACCATTATTTGAAAACACTATTCATAAACATGTAATAACAGAAAATTAGCTATTAAACGTTTCATTTGATTTATAGTTGTGTTGTGGCAAAACTGGTCCTCTGTAGTTATCTGGTTGTTGGTAGTGATGAATAAAATAAATAAATCATCTACTCGGTAACTGAATAATATTTTATTTCTTTTCTTTTATATTAGAAATTATTTTAATTTTTGTAGAAAAATAACTTCACTTTAATAAAGGAACAAAAGATATTTGTAAACAAATGATAATAATATAAAAAAAATAATTTTTTACACATATTTGTTCGACGTGGTAGTAAATGTAGTCGAATAACAAATATGGCGTATCAAATTAACAACACTGGTTTGTTTTGAATTAATTTTTATTTATATGTGAAAGAATATCAATTGATTTTTAGAAAGTATCAATTGTATTTCAGAAAACATCGATTGAATTTCAGAAAATATCAATTGAATATCAAAATTAAAAAGTACGGAACAAGTGGAGTTTAGGGGCAACGCTCCGATTTTATTTTTTGGGGTGGAAGTAGGGGCTTTTGGGGTGATTCTAAGAAAATATTTTTTTTCGGCGGTCGAGCCTATTTCCCTAGTTATGGACTTCAGAAGTTTTGGCATGGACTTCTATATAACTATGTTATTTAGCATCGGATTTCAGCGATATATATATATCATTTGAAAGCTTACTTGAGTGCCTTTTATTTGATATTTTTAAATTTAAAATCTATTATGGACTTCCGAAGTTTTGACATGGACTTGTATATAACTGTGTTATTTAGTATCGGATTTCAGCGGTATATATATCATTTGAAAGCTTACTTGAGTGCCTTTTATTTGATATTTTTAAATTTAAAATCTATCTACCCATTATGAACCTATTCCAAATTTTGTATTTTTGTAATAGAGTTTGTCACGAGTGTTTTATCTTGCGGCTGGGGTAGTCAGTCGCGTCCAGGGTCTATTTAAGGACCCTCAAAACCTTAAATAATAATTCAGTTGATTTCCTTTCTTAGGATTGAGTATAAACAAAGTTTTATTGATTAATTGTTATATATATATATATATATATATATATATTATAAATAATGACACACTGGCGAATGGCTCTTCGTCTCTTATTCGGATCTTCGAGGCTTCTTATCGGGGGTTGAAATGGTTCATTTATCAGTAGATCGACAATATCGGCTGTAGTGTATCGGTAAGTCGGCTGCGTAATCGGTAGCAGTCGGTTGTGTTGGTGAATTGATTACTTAATCGGCAGCCGTCGGTTGTATCGGTAGATCGGCTGCTTAGCTGGTAGCAATCGGTTGTATTGGTAACGCGGTTATTCAATCGGTAGCAATCGGTCGTATTGGTAACTCGGGTATTCAATCGGTAGCTATCGGTTTTATTGGTAGCTTGGTATTTCAATCGGTAGCCGTCGGTTGTATCAGTAGATCGGCTGTTCAATCGGGAGTAATCGGTTATATCGTTAGATCGGCTGCTTCTCTTCGTAGTCGGCTGGCTCGCTCGGCACAGATCGGTTGTGACGGTGGCTCAGTTGCTTCGTTGAGTTGTCGGTAGCAATTGGTTATATTTGTCGTTCGTTATTCAATCGGTAGCAATTGGTTATATCGGTAGATCGGCTGTTTAATCGGGAGTAATCGGTTGCGATAGTAGCTCGGTTGTTGAATTGTCGGCTGGCGTGGCTGCTCTACACAGATCGGTTGTGATGGTAGCTCGGTTGCTTCGCTTAGTTGTCGGTTGATTTGGCTGCTCGGCAAGGATCGGCTGTAATGGCTGTAATGTAATGTAATGTAGGTTGATGGCAATCGCCGACCTGGAAGCAGAAGAAAAGAATTAGCGAGAGCAGTCAACCGAAGGTTGCTGGAGTAGCGAGAGCAGTCAACCGAAGGTTGCTGGAGTAGCGAGAGCAGTCAACAGAAGTTGCTGGAGTAGCGAGAGCAGTCAACATAAGTTGCTGGAGTAGCGGGAGCAGTCAACAGAAGTTGCTGCAGTAGCGAGAGCAGTCAACAGAAGTTGCTGGAGTAGCGGGAGCAGTCAACAAAAGTTGCTGGAGTAAAATTTATTGATGACGACCGAGGTCGATCGTCAGTACAAAATATGTCCTTGGATATATCTACGTGGTGGCAGATTGTTCCGACATAGGGTCTTGTCACCAACTAGACTTAACCCAGAGTCTTGTCATTAACTCGACTTGACTCAGAGTCTTGTCATTAACCCGACTTGACTGACTTTGCCTATACCAACCTTGTTTACTTATCTAAACTAATATATTGACTGAATGAGAATCAAAAAGATGGGATTTAAGTGTAATGTGGTTGGTACAGGTTCAGTTAGTATTCGTGTTGTTAATGTGTATGAACGATTAAGTATGGGTAGTTGTAGTACGTATTAGATATGTACGTTGTATTTTGCGACGTTACAAGTTTTTTCTTAAAAATGGAATTATCTCGTAAATAGACATATATCGTGTGAGCTTTTACGTAAACTGAATAAAATCTGGGTGCACTAGCTTCATTTTGATATATATTTCGACCTCTTACCCTTTCAGGACCGGATATATTACGGAATTTACCTACACTTTTTAGTTTTTTCGAAATATATATTCCTATTTTTTGTCAAAAATTTTCATAATGTTAAGAAAATATATTTGTTAGTGGGTTAATTCCTCTATATTTTTTTAGTTCTTTTTAAGCGCCGCAGGAAAATTTTATCAAAAATTTTCATAATATTTTGAAAACAGTAGTTAGTGGGTTAATTTCCGTACGGGTTAATATATCGAAATATATATCAGAATGAAGCTAGTTGACCCAGCTTTTTTTCAGTTTACGTAAAACCACACATGACATATGTCTGTTTACGAGATAATTCCATATTAAAGAAAAAAAACTCTATTACAACAATACAAAATTTTAAATAGGTTCATAATGGGTTAATAGATTTTAAATTTAAAAATTTCAAATAAAAGGCACTCAAGTAAGCTTTCAAATGATATATATATATATCGCTGAAATCCGATACTAAATAACACAGTTATATACTAGTCCTTGTCAAAATTTCGGAAGTCCATATCTAGGGAAATAGGCTCGACCGCCGACAAAAAATATTTTCCTAGAACCGCAATAAAATTTTTATAACTGGTGAGAATTTGAAACTGATTGGGGAGTAGCCCCAAAACTGCACTTAAGCCAAAAGTAATTTACCCCACAATACGGAAAAGCTATTATTGTTTCTATTAGTGATTTGGAGTCACAGAAAATGTTTGCCAATATTTGGACTTATTTTTAATTCATCAATCAAGGGCAGACCTTAATGGTAAGAGGATGAGGACTTCATTTTATTTAGCTAGAATATAACAAACTAGAAGTTGTAGAATTTGCTATACTTACCAATTCTTCCAATTAAATTAATCAAATCCATTTTTTTTTATTTATTTAAAACAGATTTATCTATTTTTTATTGAAATAATAACAAAAATGGTAATTTTATTTTAACTAGACCAATTAATGTAAATAAACATTGAGAAATGTCATTTTATTAAAGGTTTAAAGTAGGGTAAAGCCTACAATAAAAATTTCATATTTAACAAACGTTTATTAAACGTTTGATAAGCTATTTTGTGTTTATGAATACTGTTTTTCCGATTGTTTCTTATAAACAGCTTATTAAGCTGTTAAAAAGTGTTTATGAATTAGACTGTTGAGGTTTTCTGAATTTCATTTTGTGTTTAAAGAATAAAATTTATATTTTAAAAATTCAAGGTCTTGATGTCTTCTAAATTTCAAGTTATTATTTCTGACGTTTTAATATGATTTTCTGAAATTCAATTGATATTTTCTAATTAATAATTCTAAATCTGAATTCCAGTTTTTAGAATTGATATTTTCTTAAATTTGTATGGAAAATTTAATAGGTGCAATTTTTTAGTTATGTGAATAATAATGCTTCAGTAATTATAAACAACTTTTAAAAATTATATGTAATCGCAATCAGATATTTTGTAGGTAAAACAGAATAATAATTTTATATAACTACATAGATCTATTTTTAAAGCAAAAAAAGACATTGCTTATTCTTTACTCAGCTCTGTGTATACTATTAACATTGTTGTGTTTGATATCTAATTGAAAATGTTGACATTCATGTTAAAATAGAAATAACTATTACATAGCTTAGTGGAAGAAAATTTGTGGCGCCATCTACTGTGTCATAGTCACACTGAGCAAAACGAAGTGACACTCTGTTTGTTAATGCAAAATAAATGTATTTTTCCTAAAACAAAATATTGCAAAATTTTATATAAATAAAATAATATATCAATTTATTTCTAACATGCGGTTATTATGGAAATATGTACATTAGACAGTATCGAAAAAAAAAGTTCACCGTACACCAGCGAATATAAAGTATTGTTCCAAGGACATTTGAAAAAAAAATTTTTTTTTTTGCCGAACGTAGGGGTCGCTTTTGTAGATTTTTCGTTATATCTTCCATATTTACAGTCCGATCTTAAAGTTTAATATAGCGAATTTTTTTTCCCAGGGAGGACAATAATTTTGCTCTTAGTTCTATTGACCTCAAGTGTACCGTTCTAGTACCTACCCCCCAAATCTCATTTCCTACCACCCTAATGCGACACCCTAATGTTAGAAATTTATAGCTCGCGAAAAATCATAAAACTTTTGCTCAGAAAGTATTTCGATAATTACAGCACAACTAGTTAAAAAATGCTTTTATAAATTCAATGTTGCAGACCGTAGGGGTCACCTTTTTAAATTTGTCATAGCTTCAGTATTTACATTCAGATATTAAAGTATGATATGTCGATGGGTTTGTAAAGTTTTTTTTAATTCCAACCCATTCCAATGGGTGAAATACCTGCAAATATAGACGGTTGGAATGTTCGAGGCGACCATGGGCACATTTATCTAAACTCGACAGCCGTCAAAAATATAGCCAACTGGAATCACGTCGAGATATGATCGACTAAAATTTCTATTATTTTACTTTGCTTTTTGTTGTATAATTTGAGGTATGATGTTAAGGTTGCTTGAGGTCAAAGACTTTTGAATTAAAAAAAATGGTCTGCCACAGACAAACCCATCGATATATGATACTTTAATATCTGAATGTAAACACTGAAGCTATGACAAATTTAAAAAGGTGACCCCTACGGTCTGCAACAATGAATTTATAAAAGCATTTTTTAACTAGTTGTGCTGTAATTATCGAAATACTTTCTGAACAAAAGTTTTATGATTTTTCGCGAGCTATAAATTTCTAACATTGGGGTGTTACATTAGGGTGGTAGGAAATGAGATTTGGGGGGTAGGTACTAGAACGGTACACTTGAGGTCAATAGACCTCAGATCAAAATTATTGGCCTCCCTGAGACAAAAAATTCGCTATATTAAACTTTAAGATCGGACTGTAAACATGGAAGATATAACGAAAAAACTAAAAAGGCGACCCCTACGTTCGGCAAAAAAAAAAAAAATTTTTTTCAAATGTCCTTGGAACAATACTTTATATTCGCTGGTGTACGGTGAACTTTTTTTTTTTGTGCCTGTAAGGTGATACGGTCTAATGTACATATATAGAATATATGTATATTATTTTATTATTTAATATATGGGGGATTTCATGTCAAGTGCACCGACTTTTGAAACCGATATCTTCCGATCGGGATGAAATTTGCACCAAGGTTAGTCCTATTGTATAGTAGCTTTGACACAATTTTTCAATAAGATCGGTCCAAATCTCTCTGAGTTAGAGGGGATCAAAATTTGACATTTTGGCCAAACAGGTGTTTCTTCTCATCCATGTAACTTATTACCTATTGTTCTCAGAAAATTTTCTCCCAAACAATTTAGATAGATATTTCTTCAATATTTCAGAAAAAAATACTTAAAAAAAAAAAAAAATGTCTAGACTTTTTTTTTTTGCTAAATTAAAGCTTTTTTGCCTTTTTTTTCAAAAAGTGCATTTTTTATTTTTTATTTTTTCATAAGAAAGCTTAGGATTTTTCCTTTAAGAGCTTTTTGGTCGCTTAGTGGGATGGGAGTGGGATATCTATCAAAATAAATGTTTTGTAACTCAAGACAACGGTTTTTCAATTTTTCACAAATGCACTATTTTGAATTTTTCCTATTTGTGTGTAAAACCTTACAAATAAAACTTATACTGAGAAACTAGACAAATTAACCTTTCCGAAGGTATATAACATACCTAACTAAAATTTTATACCCTCGATACTGTAATACCCAGAATATGTTAACCTCAGGAAAAAAATCGCTTTTTTTCTATAGAAATGTTGAAAAATTATTATTTTTTTATTTATTTTTAATAATAATTAAACTAATGAATAACAATAATATTTAAAAAAAAAAGATAAATAATTTATTAAAATTTAATCTTAATTACATTAGATCCATTTATATCATAACTATTTTTATACTTAATTTATTGTAGCTGATGAAGTATTTAAGTCTTGTAAATTTTTAAATACCCAGTCCTTCATCCAGCTTTTTTGTCGCCTTTATTTACTGCGTTTTTTGTCAATCCTTTCTTGGCGTTACTAGGTTCAGCTGTTGATTTCGCTGCTGGTTTATTTGTTGTCTTTGGAAAGAAATCGCATTAAATAGAGGCAGAAAACTTTTTCAACTTGAGTCTTCCATCGACAAGAGGTATAAAAGCATGGTATTGAGCGGTGCCACCGATTGTTACCGCAGCATCGAATCTGCTCTTCAGTGTTTTCAATGTTTCCTGATGATCCTCTTTGCTACTAAAAACTATTTTAGTTTCTTTAGAATAACTCTTTGCCCAATGGAATAAAGCAGTCGCATCTAAGATGCGATCTTGATGAGAGCACTGGAGGCTATACTTCGCTGCATTTCTTTTAAGGTTTGCTCCAATACCATCACATGCTCCTTTACCATGAGCAGTAGGATGAAAATGCCACTCAGCTGGCATTCCAAAATCTTTTTCATGGGCCATAAGATTTGCCAAGCTACTTTTGTTTTTAAAATGTTGACGAGATCCGTCCGAAACGTAGTATACCTTCTTTACTGTAAATTTAGATTTTAGAAATTTTAGTATTCTCTTCTGGTACTGCAATGCTATCATGTTTTAAATCGTAGGATATGATTGACATACTTTTGTGTTCCAGTTTTTCATCTTTCATGTAGTAAATAACTACTGTGAATATAGTTGCTTGGTCGTTATTGAAGTGGAATGCTTGTATGGCATCCTGAAGAACATATTTATAGTTTTCTGCGAAATCATATGAAATAACGAATTCACCAGACTTCAAATGTATCTTCAAATCCTTGAAGAATGACCATTGCTCTTTGACTAAAATGTCATGGTTTCTCAAGTTTAGCAATCCTGTACACATTTCTTCCACAAAATCATCCACATATAAAATGATTGTTTTCAATGTGCATCTATCAGTCTGAATCCAAGAATCAAATTTGACCTCCTCTATATATTCTCGATCTAAAGAGTTGATTAAATTTTCTTTGATGAATGTGTTTTTCGGGCAATTGCTACATTCACCTAAGTGGCAAGAAGTTGTTGCATTAGGACACATAGCCAATTTAAGGCAAGCGCGGTAATCGTGTAAATCTTCTGCCGAATCATCTATTAAATACTTTAAGTTAATTTCCTTCCACATCAGTTTAACATTTTCATGGTAAATTTGGGTTAATTTCGTGAAGCCAGATTGAAATGTTGCAAATACAAATAACTGTTTCAGGTTACAGATAACCATTCTCTTCTGTTATGTTATGAAGTTATGTTACATACCTTCGGAAAGGTTAATTTGTCTAGTTTCTCAGTATAAGTTTTATTTGTAAGGTTTTACACACAAATAGGAAAAAATTCAAAATAGTGCATTTGTGAAAAATTGAAAAACCGTTGTCTTGAGTTACAAAACATTTATTTTGATAGATATCCCACTCCCATCCCACTAAGCGACCAAAAAGTTCTTAAAGGAAAAATCCTAAGCTTTCTTATAAAAAAAAAAAAAAAAAATTGCACTTTTTGAAAAAAGAGGCAAAATATGCTTTAATTTAGCAAAAAAAAAAAGTCTAAAATTTTTTTTTTTTAAGTATTTTTTTCCGAAATATTGAAGAAATATCTATCTAAACTATTTGGGAGAAAATTTTCTGAGAAGAATAGGTAATAAGTTACATGGATGAGAAGAAACACCTGTTTGGCCAAAATGTCAAATTTTGATCCCCTCTAACTCAGAGAGATCTGGACCGATCTTATTGAAAAATTTTGTCTAAACTACTATCCAATAGGACTAACCTTGGTGTAAATTTCATCCCGATCGGAAGACATCGGTTTCAAAAGTTGGTGCACTTGACATGAAACTCCCCATATGTATGCATGTAGATGTAAATATTACACACTAAAAATACAACATCAAAAGTTATTGTTGTGTTTTTTTTTTTTTTTAATAAATTCATATATAAATTTTTTGTTTTTGTAAATTTACATTTTTTTTTTTTTAACAACATGTAGTTTAGCATCATTTGCTTTAGATGTTGTTGAATTTTGAATCCCTTCATATTAACTCGTAGTGTCTGCTTGTCGACAACATTTTTATCGATTTTTTATCCCTTTCCCGTTACCCAATCGATCTGAAACTTTGCAGGCAGACAAAAATGGCGATGACAAAAATTATGTAACAAATTTTTTTAGTGATGCCAAAACAATGGAAACTTTTAAATTTTTATACTAGAGTTGTTAAAAAAATTTTCAAAGGGTTACTTTTTATTATATTATTACCACAATGACCACAAAAACAACAAGTACAGCGATGGCAACAATACAACATTTAGAATAACAACAAGAACAATACAAAAACATATATTTTTTCAAATTTTTTTAATTCTTCAGTGATTTCTCGGGACCTATTAAACCGATTTTAATGATTTTTCAAACAGAAACCTTCCAATGATGTTAGTCAATCATTCTCACTAAAAACAAGCATCCCAGTTATCCTATTGAGACAAGAACAACACGACAAATCGTATTTTTCCAAGACTTTTTTTTACTTCTTCATTCAATTCTCGGGACCTAATCAACCGATTTGGGCAATTTTAAACACCAAACTTCCCAGGATATTAGTGAATCATTTTTTATGACAACGAGCACCCTAGCTACCCGATTGAAGCCGTCATCGTGATTTCATTAGGCGGACAGACGGACTTCGCTATATCAACTCTGTTTGTTCTAAGAATCACAAATATATATATTTCATTGGTTCCTAAATTTTTCTCTAATTATTACAAACGGAATGACAAACTTACATATACCCTCTGCACACTGGGGTGGAGGGTATAAAAACACCTTTTTCTGAAATTTAAAAAACAGTTGAATTGGACAGCATGAAATGCCCATAATTATTTTTAAATTATTATTAACCTAATTTTTTTGCTATCTTAATTAAAAAAAAATGAACTTTTGACCAAATCAAAATTTCAGCCATAGGGCGCCCTAAAAGAATTTATGAATAAACTTTGCATTCAAGATTTTTTTCAATATTTTTCTTCTCTCAAACCTCTATAACTAGAGTTCTAATTAACGTAGGCTGTTGACATAGGTCTAAGAACACTCAGTGGATCAAGCTCCTTCTTTTGAGCTATTAACTGCTTAAATTCGTTGGGTTTGAGGAATGTTATGCGTGGAGAATCAACTTTACTTTTACTGCACGTTAACTTATCTTGGCATATTTTGGCATTACTGTACGTTCACTTCTCTTGGCAAATTTTGGTATTATATTCTAAAAGTTAATATAATATAATATAATGCTGCGGAACAGCAGGGGTCCTCTAGTGTTATTGGAAAATTAATATAAAAAAAAGGAAAAAATTTATATTTTTTAAAAATTTTTTGGAAAAATGCAATAACAAAACATTAATGGTTCCTAAGTTATAGCTGAAAAACTAAGCAAACAAACATCAATATAATGAAAAAATATAAAAGGTAGTAAAAACAGTTTGGTCTGAGAATACCAAATACTTTATAGGGTTTACTATACTGGCCCAAAACTACACCCTCAATTGGAATTTGTCACTCCCCAGACAACGAAAACAAAAAAAAAAATCTATTTTTTATTTTGTATCATCAAACTAATTTCAAAGAGTGCTTGTTTTATTTCTTGTGGCTTGAAATAATGCTAAGTCTCTTTAAAAAAGAAAAAAAGAAACGTGACTAACTCTGTTCTATATAATAACGTTGATGCGTTTTTTTTTTTTTTTTGTTATTTCTAGTCTAATATTATTATGTATGTACTTAGTGAAATTGCATAAAATATCATAAGTTTGTTTACATTTCATAATATTGCAGACAAGTTTGTTAATGTTGCTTTTCATGCTGATGTTCTTTAGTCTTGAAACAACATCGACAATAAATTTGCATTTATAAAACGTTTCTCTTTTTTCTATATTTTCTAGAAGTTTTCCTTTTTCTGGTCACGACTTAAATATTTTAGGATTGAAGCATAGATGCAAATAAATGATATACACATATAATTCTGGGTTGACTTTAATGATTTATTCAAGGTGGCAGAAATCGTGATGATGAAACTACAAAAAACAAAAAATGCTTTAAGTATGAATGATTTCAAGAGAGCATTTGATAAATATTTTAGAAGACATTGGCTGCCGCCCCCCTCCACCATCAATAACTTAAGTATAACTAACATTTAAATTTATCACTTTGAGTGTCTGTTTCATTACAAGTGGCAAAAGTAAAGACAATTCCATTATACTGGGCTTACAGAAATAACCATTTTATAGAGCTATATCAGTGTAACAGTACGCTTTCTTTTTGTTCTTTTCCTCCATTCCTTTTCTATCGTGTAATTTTCAACTTATCTTGACTGACTTTGTAGAATTGTTTACGGAAATGGTAAAACATCAATGTAAGTACTGCCTGAATTATATGGTTGACTTTTGTCAATCAAGAGTTTCTGTAGCAGAATAAAGAAAAGTCCTTTTATACTTGAAATCTTTTAAAAGCTTTAGTTGGCTTTATTTATTTTGTTTAATGTGTTTTTGTTTCTTGTGTGCGTGACATTTTAAGTCATTTCAAAGTGACTTTAATACAACTAAAGATTTAAAGAGACTTGCTGGTGTTATTAGGAAAGCTATTAAACTTTACACATGATAATTTGTGACAGCAAAATAAAAGTAAAGAAGCAACTTAAAACAAAGTTGTAATAGTAGACCGACAATACAGTAAACTACATTAGGTGTTGATCATTACCGGTGAATCTTCGATCTAGAAGGTCGATCGCCAGAAATTGTTTCTTGTTCCTTGTTTAAAAAGTACCCTTTTCTTAAAAAGATCCCTTGTTTAAAAAGTACCCTTCTTTAAAAAGTACCCTTCTTTAAAGTTCCTTTATTTAAAAAGGACCCTTTTCTAAAAAGCACCCTTTTTTAAAAAGTATACATTTTAAAAACAACCCTATTTTTGAAAAGTGACATTTATTTCTGTAAAATATACTTTATTTTTAAAGTATCTTTTTTTTTTTAAAAAAAACTGCCATTTTTTAAAAAGTATTCTTTTTCAAACAGTACCATTTTTTAAAAAGTACCATTTTTTAAAAATTACCCTTTTTTAAAAGGTACCCTTTTCGGAAAAGTTCCCTTTTCTAAAAATTTACCTTTATTTAAAAAGTACCCTTTTTTTAAAACAAGTACCCTTATTTAAATAAGCAGCCTTTTAAAAAAAAAAACACCCTTTTTTAAAAAAGTACCCTTTTTTTAAAAAGTACCTTCTTTAAAAAATGTATCCTTTTTTAAAAAGTACCCTTTATTTAAAGAGTATCCTTTTTTAAAAAAAGTTTCCTTATTTTAAAGAGTAGATTTTTTTTATAAAGTACCCTTTTTCTTAAAGTACTCTTTTTTTAAAAGAACCTTCTTTAAAAAAAAGTACCTTTCTTTTTGAGAAGTGGCTTTTTTTTAAAGTCCTTTTTTTAATTGCAATTTTTTTAAAGTACCCTTTTCTTAAAAAGATCCCTTGTTAAAACGTACTCTTTTTGAAAAGTACACTTTAAAAAATACCTATTTTTAAAAAGTGCCCTTTTTTAAAAAGTACTTTCTTAAAAAAGTACCCTTTTTTGGAAATTGGTCTTTTTCTAAAAAGCTATTTTTTATAATTATCTCTCTTTTAAAAAGTACCTTTTTATAAAGAAATACCTTTTTTAAAAAAGTATTTTTTTTAACTTCCTGTTTCTTAAGGAAGTTAATTTTTTTTCAATACTTTTTACTCAGTACACCTCTTCTACCGATCGACGCTAAAGCACTTTTTAGTAGATTTCACGACGTTTGCCCGGCCGTCTGTCAGTCCACATATCCCTGGTATGAAAACTAAAGTTCGCCAATATACAAATGTATTTTTTTCGGGCATGATCTTAAGTCTGTATAGGATGATGTTAAATTATTAACTGTTTTTTTTTCTACAAAATGTATCCTTAAATTAACAAACTACTAGCTAATTTGGATAAAAACATTCTAAACTTTGCATTTTTTGTAATTTAAAATTCTGGACTTTTTGCATTTTTCCATTTCTTTGGCCAAATTTTTGGATTTTGTAAAAAATATTTATTCATTTCATCTCTCGTTTTAATCAGACTAACAACAAATGAACAGAGGTGTCACTAAGCATAATAACTGACTTATTTTGCAACGTTAACTTGATCAAAAAAATTCGGATAATGCTTGCGGAAAAAACTTGTGCAGAAAATCATTCGATCTCCTTCTTTAATTGTACAATATTTTCTCAACATGGTGCGGCTAAGGCAATGACACTGTTGTTGATCATTATTGGTGAATCTTCGATCTAGAAGGTCGATCGCCAGAAATTTGACTACAATTTTTTAACCTTCATAGGGTCCTCAAATTTGACTTACGCTAACGTTCTTTGGCTCAAATTTGACCCAGTTAGAAAATTCAGAATGAAAACAATAATTTTCTCTTGAAAATTGTGCTCTTGACAACGATTTTCGCTGCTTTATTTAGGGCGTGGCAAGCTGCAATCCTAAATTCTCCAAAAAATGCCGACTTTTGGCAAAACAATTCTCATTCCAACCATTATGAGATGATGTGAATAATATAAAAACATTATAAGCTGATATATCTAAAATGTTTCGAAATACAATTTGAGGCCATCTATTAGTCTTCCCTTTGCAAGTGCAACATGAAACAACCTTATCCAAATTATTAACTCCTCCTTTACATTTATTATAGTCAATTGATAAAAAACAAAAAAGTTGTCTGCAGTCACATTAATTATGACGTTTTAGCCCAACTGTCAAATCGATAACTACTCGCATACTTTGATTTCTATCGCTCCAACTCCAACTTATTTGCCTGTATACGGTTATATATTCCAGACGTAACTGGTACTCGAATCGCAGAGTATCCAAAATTTTTTACCATACTTAGCTGGTTTTGATGGTATATACTGCCAGAATGGACACTTTCCTCTGAATGCGACTAATTGCTCATCTACTTTTGCATCTAGCGATGGATTGTAAAGTTTGGGCAATATTTCAACTCACATATTCCATAACTCACGTATCGGTGGAAACTTATCTAAAATTCAACGTTCACTGCGACCAGCCTTCTCGTCAAATCTTATCACTCTTGAAGGACTTTTGAATATTTTCAATGTCATGATTGCTCTAAAAATTGGTCTTGCTTTCTCAGAGTTCCATAAATTTTCCGTACTTTGATTATTTGATCTATACATGCCAGCTAACAAAAGTGTACACATAAATGCGAAAATTTCGGTGTCGTCAACTTCGGTCCAATCAATACTAAATACACGTTTACCTTCATTTTTGGTAAATTTTAAAATAATGTTCATCACAGGCGGCGGGAAAAACAATTGAAAACTGGAAATTTCAGTTTGATTCTCGAACAAGAGTAGCGGATCAAGCCTGATGTCATGCTAATAACATTCTCGCTCCGGAGTGTTCCTTGATTATTTGTAAGAGGTTGTTTGAAATATCTTATTCCACCAATTTTTGACGTCATTGCTGCTGTTGCCATTACATCAATTTCAGCTCCACTAGAACTGTCAGATGTCTCAGCGCATTCCAAGCTATCTTCATATTCTGAACAAATCTCCTCTTCATGCGATAATTCATTTAGCAAATTTTATGTCTCACTAGTATTCATTTTCCGGCAAGCAATACAGACTCGACACTTTATAACGTTGACACGTTTGATTAGTTCCGTGTTTATTTTATGACTGAAAACAATTTTGCAATAAGAAAATAAGCTTTGCTTTTTACATGGGGATTCCCATTTTTCATACCAATAATCTTCAGCAACAATAGGGAGAAGAAAGGAGACAGATATATAGACATTTAATTTTAGTGCTGCCAAAGCTCTGATAACGTATAAAAAACTTACCCCGGGTTTATATTAGATAATGCTGTATTGACAATAAAGACTCGTTCACACTTTTTCACTAATACATGTACACTTTTTGAATAATCTCGGTTGATGTCTTGAATATTATGTAGAAATGTAAAACACGGAAATCTTGATGATATTGACTTGCTATTCTTTTATTAATTTTTTTTTTTTTTAATTTTAGAACACATAATTTTAGAAACGTGTATTGTCATGAATGATTATTGTCTGAACGTCTGCAAAAAGGAGACAATTATCAGCACTTTTTACAACTAATACACATTATATGTAAAACACACTTGACATTCCTTTTGACAAAAGAATTATTATAACAAAACTGTGCGTAACAAAAACTCAACGATTTTTTCCGGGTCAAATTTGACCCGAAGATCTTACGTGCTATGAACTGTATAAATTTTTTTTGCCAATATTTAAAAAAAAAACCAAAAGCAGTTATTAACATTTAAAATTAAATAAAAGTCATAAAATATCTAAAATCTAAACCCTCTACTTAAAGAAAAATTCAAATTTTCTTCCAAAATGGGTCAAATTTGACCCGAAGACCCTATGAAGGTTAAGTTAAATAAATTCATTACATGTATTAGGTTTTTATATTCTAGAAAAAATATATGAATTATTTTTTAACCAAAAAGTTCCATAACTTACTAACAAGTATAACTGAGCCTCAATCCATATATTCTAAAGAAATATATAGAAAAATTTCATATTCTCAAATGAAGAATTTGGTGTCAGTAAAATTAAAATTCAAAATAAATTAAATAACGTCTTTCTAAGTTTGCAGGCTTTTAAAGTATCATTTTAAAATTTTGAGATACTAACATTTCCATCAATATTACATTAGTACTCCTTTTACATTTGCGAAGTATTATTAAAATAATTTTAAAAAGTTTACTTACCAACACAATCAGTGCATCAGAGAAATGAAAAAATTCATATTTTAAGGACTAGTGGAAACTAAGTTTTTTTTTAACTCCTCTGTTCGTGAGAAGGTTCCTGGGGACCTTTATGGATTTTCAAACCCTCACAACTCCTTAATCGTGTATGGGTTGAATAACTGAACCGCACATGTTTCCAAGAAAAAAGTGTGCTATATCTACTGAAGCTGGCTTTGAAGCGATACGAACATCATTTTTCATTTTTTTAAGATTTAGTGGCGTTTGGTACGTGGATTAGTGAAAAGGTGACTATGGATAGTTCAAGTATCCTTAGAAGAAATCTGGAATGAGTTTTGTTGGATTGTATTTTTGGCTATCTGCTTGTATGTTGGGCTGTCTAAATCGAATAATGAGCCTGCTAACGAACTATGGTACCGAACCCACCCTCCAGTATACAAAATCGCATTATCATACGTTCTATTTATGCTAGTCAAAAAATTCATTCGATATGAGAACGCTAATATGCGACGGGTGCTGCAATTGATGTTTTGCAAATATTCCAATTAGTCACGCACGATTTTCTGATCGTGGATGAACAATTATTCGCATGTAGAGGCCGCGCACCTTTTATACTATACATTCCGTCTAAGCCAGCCAAGTACGGTATAAAGGAATGGTGGGCGTGCGACTCGAAATTATTCTATCCCCTTAAAGGAATGATTTACTCTAGAAAGTTGCCTGATCAAGAGTGTGTAAACGTTTATTAATTTTTTTATCTCAGAAAAATTAAGTATGAAAGTTTCTATCCAATAAAAATATTTTGATTAGGTTTTGAAAAATCAGTTTTTTTTATCGTTCTGCTCGAGATCAAGTATACATTTTCTATTTATTTATTTAAGTCTATGGACCGAGCCATTTCAGACTGATTAAAAACTTATAGGCTATTACAAAATAAATAATAACAACATATTAAACAAGTAACAGTATTAATATTATTGATTTAAAAAGTTAATGATATTATGTTTAATTAAATTGATGCTGGAGGAGAAATCAATGAGTTCATATAATTCGTTAAAGTTGGAGCACATTCTCCTGAATGGATCGGCATTTGCGTGATTTGATTGGAAAAACTGGATGTGTAAAGGTTCATAGTGTCGTAAAGGGCGGAAAGGAACTTTAAAAGTAATGTTGTGTAAAAGAAATTCTGATTTGACATCGCCGTTAATGAGGTTCAATATAAATGAAATATTCAGCATAGTTCGCCTACTCTTAAGAGTCGGAAGTTTTATAAGAGCGAGACGGCTTGTATAAGGAGGAAGATTAAATCCTGAATTCCCTTAGACAAAAAAGAAGGAATTGTTTTTGAACAGATTCAACGTGATCTGAGTGAACATTATACGAAGGGTCCCAGATAAGAGAACCATATTCTAGAATAGGTCGAACGAGTGAGATGTAGAGTTGTTTAGTTACGTAAGGATCAGAAAATTCTTTAGCCCATATTTTTATGAAAGCTAGCACCCCTCTGGCTTTATTTACAGTGGCATTAATATGTGATTTGAAATCCAATTTGGTATCGAGTAAAATGCCAAGATCCACAAATGAAGCAACTAAATCCAGTTGGAATCCATTTAAAAAAAAATTCAGCAATTGCAGCATTCTTTCTGGCAAATCGCATATGCTTATATTTTTTTAAATTGAGTTCCATTGCGTTGACAGTACACCAAGTGCAAAAACTGTTTAAATCATGTTGGAGATAAATAGAATCGGAAATGGTATTATATGTAAGGAAAATTTTAACGCCGTCGGCGTACAGCAAAATATTCGAATATTTAATAACATGAGGCAAGTCGTTAATGAACAGTGAAAACAATATAGGACCAAGGTGGCTGCCTTGTGGCACACCAGATAAAACATTTATATTTTTCGAAATTGCGTTGTTAAACATCACTTTCTGCGTTCTGCCCGTTAAATATGATTTGATCCAGCTTAAACAAATGTGCGAAAAGCCCATTAAATCCAGTTTTTTAACAAAAAGTTTGTGATTGACTTTGTCAAAAGCCTTGCTAAAGTCAGTGTACACGGCATCTGTAATTTTATTTTGTAAAAATCCACGATTGATGAGAGTTGTAAAATTCAAAATATTAGTAATTGTTGAGCAGCCCTTGCGAAAACCATGTTGAAAAGTTGATAAAATAGATGAAATGTGAAAGCAGATAGCATCAGTAATAAATTTTTCGAATAGTTTCGGGATTGCACTTGATTTGGCAATACCTCTGTAGTTTTTTACATCGGCTTTGCTACCAGATTTATGTAAAGGAATGATGAACGATTCTTTCCAGGATTTTGGAAAATAGCCATATTTAATAGAGGTGTTAAAAAGCAGATTTAATGGCAAGGATAATCCGTACGCGCAGCGAATTAAGATGCAGGAAGGTATTCCATCAGGTCCATTCTTGTAAGTGAATTTTAGTTTTCTAGAGCTTGAAATTATGTCAGACGTTAAGATAGGCGGAAAAGAGAATGGTAAAGTTGAATCCAGTGGAAAAGGATAGTTTGCGAAACTAGACTCGGCATCAGAGTATGTGGCGGCAAAAAAAATCAGCAAAAATATCAGCAATTTCATAAATATCACTAGACTTTCGGTCCAGAAATTTTATTTCGGCTGGAAAACCCACAGATTTTCGTTTACAGTTGACAAAATCATAGAAAGATTTTGGGTTGTACTTAAAATTATTTTTTATCTTGATCAGGTAGTTATCATATAAAAATTTGTTCATCAGATTATATTCAGCCCGTGCAACAGAATATTTACCGTAATCTGAGCTGGTTCCAGATTTTTTGTACTTTTTGAACCATTTATTTTTCAAATTTTTCAGTTTAGATAATTGTTTTGATCTCCACGGAGGTCCAGATTGTTTGCAGGTTACACGTTTAGGAATACATACATCCATAAACGAAAAAAGTTTTTCATAAAATATATCAACCATCCTGCCAATAGCACTTTGGGATACAATTGGAACAGATAGTAGTTCAAGCCAGTTTGTTTCCCCAATAAGTTGGTTTAGTAAATTGAAATCAGTTTGTAGAAAATTAAATTGTAAATTATTTTTTGAATATGTGACTGAATTAACTGCTGCAGGAACGTAAAAACAAATATCAGTTGTTGGATGGTATATGTCTTCGGGGTTTGTGATTGCTGCACTGCGCGAGATTGCATAATCTGCTGGATCATTTGCGAAGAACAGATCCAAAAGAATGCCATATTCGTTATATACGTTGTTGATTTGAAAAAGACATAAATCAGCCAATCGGTCAAAAAACTCATCTTTCCAATCATCAGTTACTCCTGGAGTGAGATATGGAGCATCGGACATAATATTCCAGGAAATTGACGGAAAATTAAAATCACTCATTACCAAAATTGCGTCATTTGCGCCAGCAAACTCTACAACATTTTTAATAGCTTCCAAGTGATTAAAATATATTGTTGGATCGGAAGAAGGAGGAATGTAGGAGCAGGTTATAAACAGTTTTTTATGTTCTAATTTAACTACAGCACTAATAAATTCGATGTCCGATATTGAAATCGGCAAAAGCTAAGATGAAAAATTTGATGAAACTGCAATAAGAGCACCTCCACCTATGCGAATGGATCGATCACATCTGTAAATTTGGTAATTGTTGCATAAAATTTTTGAATTTAAAACATGAGACTTTAACCAGGTTTCAGAAAAAACTAAGATATCGTATATAAAACCAAAGCTTTCAGAAAATAATCTATTAAGTTTCGTATTTAATCCACGGACATTTTGATACGCAGTGTTTATGCAGTTATCACGATTCAAAATTAGTTTTTTGATATATGATGTTCGAGGGATGAGATAGTAACAATGTTTTCAGATCCATTATTTTCTTTATATATATATTTCCGGACAAGAGTATTATTTGGCCAAAATTTAGGATCAACTATTCTATCAAAAATATTTCCAGGCACTGTAATTTTAAAAGATACGATATTTCTCGGTTGTGAGTACTTAAACTTATAAGTGGATATATCAGCATCAACTCCAAGTTTTGTTTTTATGTAATAGGTTATATCTTCTTCAGAAGTTTCGGAAGCAAACCGAGAAGCGAAAATTGTTTCTTTAGGAGCTACAACTTTTAGCTCTTTAGGAACATTTGAAACAGGCACTCTCTCAGACGTTTTTTGAAGGCCCTGAGTAGTTAAGGCTGTGTCGGATATAGCAATAGTTGGCGTTGCAAATTGAGAAGTAGATGTACTAAGGAAAATCTGCAAATTATTAGAAGATGATTCATCTTTGTTTGCATTCCTCGGAGATTTTCGGAGCCTTTTTTGTGGCGGTGATTTTAAGCTAATTAACGATTTGAAATTTTCGAACAGTTTCTCATAATTAGCAAATTGGTTAGAAAGCTGAGCCATATTATTTTTAATGGCTACAAAACTGTTTTTAGAACTCTGATAGAAGTTGTAAAAATCAGATTTTATGGCAAAACAATTATCACAAGTATAATCAATATTATTTAGCAAAGCAACAGATTCAGCGGTATTTGAAGGTAGACCGCTACATTTAAAGTGACATAAGCCATGACACAACCAGCAACAAACAGTTTGTTCACCATCTACAATGATAGTGCAGCCTTTTTTTAAGCAGGACATTCTAATAAAACGTTTAAAAGTTTCGTATTAATTTGAATTAACAATAACGGCGGCAGCTAATGGTCGGCTGTAAATCAGCAGACTATGTACTCTTGACGAAAAACCAAAAAGAGTTTATAAAAATAAGTGGTATTTTTGTTTTGCTATTGTTATCGTTGTTTTCTTTAAAGACAAATTGAACTATTATTATTTTAATATTTATGAATGTTTGTATGTTTGTTTTATATTCAAAGTGAGTATTATTTAAGAGTAGCACTGAATAAAGAGCAATATTAAGAGTTTAATTATGGATATTTTTGTATTTTGTTTTGTTGTTTGTTTACTTTTGAAAGTTAATTTATTAAGTTTTTGAAGAATTTAAATGATTTATTAGACTTTAAAATTTTTAAGAAAACAATTAACGCAATAAATCAACACTATAATAGTTAAACGGACGGTTTTAAGACGAACTTATTGATGTAATTTTAATTATAATCAGTTATGTATTTATTCCAATATTTAAGAAATAAACGGAGCGATTTAAAACACAAACGAATGGTTCAGCTGCTTCTAATAACAGAAAAGGTATTATTTTTTCAATGCGAGAGAAATGTGGAAAAAATTGAAGACAGAGCTAGATGAAGTAGCCACTTCGAACAACACGACTTGCTCATTGTCAGCATCCTTATGTCTATTACTTCAACTCATGCTTAATCAATAATCTAACTCAAACATTTCAAAGAAAGAATATGATAATTTTTGTTTTCTTTTCTTCGTGCGGTATGAAAAATTTTAATAAATTTAATAAATCTCAGTAAATCTATAACAAAAAATTTGCTTTGAGAAACTGTTTCAATAAAAATAAGCTGAGTTAAAATTTTTAAAAATTTTAATAATTTTCTTTTTATTTCAGATAGTTTGCAGCAAAATATTTAGTAAGAAAAAATTCTTCAAAAATAATCCCTATTTCAAATTTTTAAAAATTTGAATAAATTTTTTTATCTCGAAAAAGTATCATATAAAATTTGGTTGGAAAATTTTTTTTAATAAAACTATTTTGATTTTGTTACAGTCAGATAGGAGGCAAACACATGAACATGTTATGGGCTAATAGACTTTTTAGACCAAGGTACAGTGCGACAGTTGGCCTATCTAGGTGGACAAAAATCTACGAATAAAAGTTGGTGGATTGTCGTAATTTTAACGAATATGATAGCAAACAATCTGCTTATCATGAAAATAATCACAATAATCATAATACGACTTTATTTTATATATTTTTAAGCAATATCCCAAATTTAAGTGCATATAACTTCTTGGTTTAACAAGCCATAAAAAAGAAAAAAAAACACTTATATGATCGCGTTTTGAAAGCCGCTCGAATTTTACAACTTACTGGATAGCTAACAGTGTTAATTAAAATAATAGAAATAAAAAAATTTAAAAAATTTAATTTTTATTACGTCTCTATTAAGAGACAAAATAATAATTCCTGGCAACTTTTTGCGATTTTGAGAGAATTTTAAAATGGGCATGTTTTGTAAAGACGAAACAAACCAAAAACAATTATACGGCAAAATCCAGCATCATCTTCCACAATATATTGTCACACTATACGGACAATTATCCGAGGAAGCATCTGAAGCCAGAAACAAGGAACTATCGTGAAAATTTCACAAGAACAACTTCAATAGAATTAATTTTACAACGTGTTAAAGTCATAAAATTAAATCTAGCAAAGGTTGTCTAAGGCTCAGCTTAAATATCTTTTACAACAAGTGGGCTTAATAGATTTTGCAGCGCCCTTTTATAATTATCTTTGAGGTTATTGTGTACCATTTTCTACAATTTTTTTTAAGAATTTTTTGAGGAATTTCTTAAAAAAATATTAAATTTTCAAAAAATGGGCGTGTTAGTTGACTGATTCTTCTTTCAAATTTTGTTGTCAATATTGGCAATGTCCTATATTATCATCAAATCAAATTTTAAGCCAGTATCTTTTAAATTAGATTTTTGCTCAAATAGATTGACCAAATGTAGCACTGTGCCACGGGAAAATATGATCATTGGCTAAGTTGAAGACGGCTCGAAATGGACTGAAAAAATAATATGTATTTATAAGTTTTATAAAACTATTTATAATAAGAATTTATGTATGAAAAAAATTAAAAACATAATAATTTTATTTACAGTTTTGAAAAATTTGAATATTTTTTATTTTAATTTCAAAAAATTTATAACAATAATTTAAATATGAAATAATTATAGCCTCCACTCCAGTGTGCAGAGGGTATATATAAGTTTGTCATTCCGTTTGTAATAATTAGAAAAAAAAATTTTTGGACCCCAAAAAATATATATAAAGGGTCCGCCAAATAACTTTTTTTTTTTTTTGAAAATGCTATAAAAAAAAAAACTACTGAATATTATCTCAAATTTCTTTTTTTATTCGAATGAACCATCCTTCCGGTTAATAATGGAAAATAATTTAATTCAAATGGCTGCCTCGGCTGGCCATGCAGTAGCCTACACGATCGGTCAAATTTTTAAGCACATTATCGATTGTGTGCAGCTGTATTTCACCAATGGCTTCAGGAATATTGTCCTTTAAAGCGTCAATTGCCTCTGGCTTGTTGGCGTAACACTTATCTTTGAGGGCACCCTACAAATAATAGTCCAACGGTGTCAAATCGCAGCTCCGAGGTGCCCAAGCGACATCAGCGCTGCGACTGATAATGCGATCTTCAAAAACGGGGCGCAAACCATCGAGTGTAGCTTCGGCTGTATGGCACGTAGCGCCGTCCTGTTGAAACCAAATGTTTCCAATATCCTCCTCTTCAATTTTTGTGAACAAAAATTCGTTCAATATGGCCCGATAACGATCGCCATTGACTGTAACGGCCACTCCTTGCTCATTTTCGAAGAAAAATGGCCCAATTATGCCTCTGGACCAAAATCCGCACCAAACAGTGACTCGTTTTAGGGTATCGGCTATTCAATGTATGCGTGCGGGTTTTCTGTGCCCCAAATGCGAAAATTTTGCTTGTTTACATACCCGTCAAGATCAAAATGAGCTTTATCTGAAAAGATGATTTTTTTTGGCAAAATCGGCATCTTCTGTAAGTTGATCGCAGGCCCACTTAGCGAAGCGAAAACGCATTGGATGGTCAGTTGGCTTCATCTCCTGAACCAATTGGACTTTGTATGGCGTCATACCAAGGTCTTTATGCAAAATTCGTCTCAATGATGCCTCCGAAATGTTCAATTCTATCGACGGTGAATTGATGTTGATGGCGCTTCACGCACACTTTCTGCCACAGCAGCAATATTTTCGGGTGTACGCACTGTTTTTGGCTTTTCACGCTTTGGTTTATCGATGAGGATGCCAGTTTCTTTCACTTTTTTCACAAGATAACGAACATACGGATCTGACGGTGCTTCTCTGCTTCCAAAATCTGTACGCAATTTTCGCACACATTCTGCAACATTACCATGATTTTCAAAGTAATGTCGCAATATTTCCCAGCGTTGTTCCAGCATATACACAACCATATTCGTTCAGCGGAAGGATAAAACTAATTATCTGTCAAATCAGACATGAGCTAAGTGTTACCATTCACGAAATAAGCACTAGCTGAAAAAAAAAGACGTTAGATGGCGGACCCTTTAATTGTTAAACATTTTAATAACCGGTATAAGTCTTCAAAAAATTTTGTGTGGTCCACATTTTGGACTTCGAATACCAGATTCACTATTTATGCATGTGATAAAACTCAATCAAGTACGTTATATAAATACAGTTTTAGTATTATTGAGCATATTTTTTAACAGAATCGTCGCAAACGAGTTTCCATTAACAACGATAAAATGATGGTACTGAATAATGGAGTACTTATACATTTCACAGAAATATGCAAAGGGTATGTATAAGTTCGTTATTCTATTTTTAATAATATGAAAAAAAATATTTTCCAATACTATAGATCTTCTTTTAGGAAGCGCTAAACTTTAAATTATAGAAAAACGTCCATATTGAAGTTTTTTCATTTGGAACTATTTCAAATATTCTAATTTAAATTTTTCCATATAATGAACTCTAGTTATTTCTTTTAGAGAAATGCTCTCAAATTTAGCATTCTAAATATTTTTCCCATTAAATGTGTTTAAATGATGTTATTAGATACTTGTCAGAGTTTACTACTTTTCCCATAAAATCGCTGAAAATGTAGCAAAGGCAAAAATAAAAGAAAAGCTCTCAGCGCAGATGATATATTTCTGATGTTTTGTGAAGCAAATTTTTTTGGCATCCAGAATGGTTAAGTCATCTGCTGTAAAACTGGAGCATTAATCATTATTGAAATCGGTATTAATAATATCGCCATCTGGTTTAACTGCAGCAAAGGTGGTTAAGTCATCAGTGTATATATGACGAATGTATAAGTTGATGTTACGAGAAAATTTATACAATAGTAGGTTCAAATTTAGGTATACGCCTAGTTTTACAGACCTCTTGATACAAAAAATTTTTTTATGAATTTATATTATTTTATTCACCTATGAAATTCTGTGCAGTGTCAAGTTTTTTCACCATATATTAAATTTTATTAAATATTGCACTGATATTGAAAAAATGTCATTACTTTGCATCATTACCGATAGAATTTTATATACGATATGAATGTCATATATTTTTGGCCACCCACTATAACAACTCGGAATACAGTACGGCATATTTAAGTTCTTTCCTTGGTCATTGAGTGCTGTCAAAGAAAAACTTGACCTCTTTCATAAAGTCTTTGGAGCACATATTATATTCTTTGAAATCGCTAAATTCCCTAGTGAATGCTGAAGGCTGCATAGCCATACCGAATATGTCACACCTTTTTATTAAATGCCTTCAAAGAAACTATCAAAGTTCTTTGCTTATTTTACCGAAATAATGGTTATGGTAGCAGCATATTTACGTACATGTAGTTTTGTACATAGTGTAGATAAAACAAGTGGTTGTGGTTTGACATGAAGCAACTTTATACATTTATTGTGCTACTACTACTGCTACTGCTGCTCCTGCACAACTACTGCCTGTTTACTATTTGTCCTCGAAAAGCAACTTTTTTCGGCATCAAAACTGTTGGTAGTTAAGTAAATGCGTCACCATTTCCGTTCAAGATAACGGAAATGTTTTTGCACCCGTATACTTTGCGAATCACACCAAATGAATGAAAAAAAAGATCGTAAACTTAATTTTCCAAAAACAGGGAATATAAATATAACACAAGTTCCTACTTTACGACACTATGGTATGCCTCTTTATACAAGTTGAATTTTCAAGTATTCATCTACCATGATCATGAATGTATTAGGGTCTGTGTGTATTCAAATAGTGTATAAGGAAACCATTTATTTAGGAAAGGGATATATATTAAAAAGATATTTGAAATAATGTTATAATGTTGAGAAAAGCTGAATCCATATCGTATCTAGACATATATGAAATGAATTTTTTGTTGGGATATCACATGCCCCATTTAACTTGACATGAAAATTTTATCAAAGAAAATTGCAAAGTATGGATGGAATTAAGTGGATGGAATAAAGTGTTATTGATAAAGATATTAAAAAAAAAAAAAAAAATAAAAAAAATTTTTTTTAAAAATATGCAAGAAATTTAAAATAGAAATCATATTTTTGCCATTTTCGTATACGTATGATTAATTAGAAATACAATTACAATTACAGCAACCGTTGCCTGGTGTGTAGCCAGCATTATGGATAGGTGAGTAAAATTGTGATTCCCAGCTTAACTTATTTATCAAACATTTTTTAATAGGTATATAATTAGGAAAACTTAGCCATCAGAGACCTGAACTAATTGTCTCACAATCTGACAGTGAAAGCAGGTAAATTCATTTGAAACATTCTATTTCAAAAGCCTATTTGTTTTATATTTGACAGCGGTACTCATAAATCACCAAAAAAAAAAAAAACAACCTAAAAGAAAATTTAGGTCAGTTTGGTTAAGCAAATTTCCTTGGCTGCAAGACAATAATGGTTCCAGCTTTTCTGTAGCCTGCGAAAATAAAATGGTAAATAATGTGACAGACTTAAACAAGCATGCGAGTTTATCATGCCACTTACAAAATGTTGAGCGTAAAAACAATCAAGTTACCCTCGAATCGTGCATGAATGTTGAAAAGCAAGAGATTTCCCAGCAAGTGCGTCAAGCTGAACTGACATTGGTCATATTTTTGTTATGTCACAATTTACCATTTCTGTTGATGGACTCTTTGCCCAATCTTATCAAGGAATGCTACCATTGCAGCTGCTCTTCAAATTGCAAGAACCTAGTCAACAAATGTAGCTGAAATCTTAGGTAACAGGGCGAAAGATAAAATTGTGGATCAATTAAAAAACATAAAATTTTGCCTCATTTTGGACGAAGCTACTGACATATCGACGAAGAAATCTTTAGTGTTAATTGTGAGATATTTTGACCATTTGACAAAAAGAATAAACGACAAATTTTTGGCTTTAATCGACGTAGTAAACGCAGATGCAACAACTTTGTATTCCAGCATAAAAGAATTTTTCAACAAACATGGCATTCCATAAGAGAATATCATAGGCCTCGCCACCGATGGGGCAAATGTCATATCTTCAGAGGTGAACGGATTAGCAGGAAAATTAAAAATGACATAAGTTTATTTTATTTGAAATGTTCTTGTCATTGCCTACATTTGTGTTCCGCTTACGCGTGTAAACAACTGCCTGGTCAGATTGACCAACTTTGCCGTAATATATATAACTTTTTTGCACACAGTCCAAAAAGGATTGAAGAATTCAAAGATTTTCCAGAATATTGTGCAGTGCAGCCACATAAAATATTGGGTATTTCCATGACAAGATGGCTTTCACTGGAAGCCGTCATTAATAGAATTATAGAGCAGTGGAATCCATTACATTTATATTTCTTAGACTCTGTGTCACAAGTAAATGGAATCAAAGCAAATGAGATGGCAGTGGAAATGAATGATCCTGAAATCAGAATATATTTTATTTTTTATCTTATATTCCCAAAACCATAAATGATCTTAACAGGGAATTATAATCGGAAAAAATTCGCTTGCCTTATTTTTACTCCCATCTGGACACAACTCTTAAATTAATAGCAAGCAATTTTATGAAAATTGAATATGTAAGCAGTTTGCAGTCATTAGAATATATTAATTTGCACCTAAAACAAAACTATTTGCCAATAGAAAAAGCATGTATTGGATCCAAAGCAGAGCAATATTTGCAAAAGAATAACATGGATTTTTCTATTACAATTAAAAAAAAAAAGGTTCGATTTTTCAAGAAATAACTTAAAATTATTATCTATTATTACACCCGCAGAGTTTTATCTGAGGAACAATTATCTATTGAGCCTTTGTTGTCTGAATTTTCAAATTTATTTGAATTTGATGAAGATGAAATTGTACAGCAATGGGAAAAGTTACGATTTTTAAACCTGCATTGAAAAGTGATATGGTCATTGAAGATTTTTAGGAAAAAGTTTCATACCATAAAGATGGAATGGGCGATTATTGTTTTAAAGATATAACCAATTTCGTAAAAAATTTAATAACACTGCCCCACAGCTCAGCAGCTGTTGTAAGACAATTTTCTGATCTAAATCAAATAAAAACAAAATTGAGAAATAAACTCAGCATAAAAACAGTTAATAACATAATGCTGGCAAAAGAATTATGTACTAGTCGCGAGCCAAATAATGTTTGGTCTACTGCAAAAGAAACCTTTGAAGATAGATTTTTTTATAACTTTTTTTTATGTTTTTTTTTTTTTTTGGTATAACTTTACTATCTATTTTTTTGTTATTTTGTACTTTTAAAAAAAGTGAAATGTGTAGGATATTTTTTTACTTATATTTATAAGCAGAAATGCGCTTATACCCTTAAGACTTTAAAAATTGTTCTTTTTGTTTTTATTAAATAAAGTGAATTGTTAAAAAATTTGCGTATTTTTTTTTAGTTTTGTTAACTTTTTTATTTGATATGTTTACATTTTTTTCCCCGTCGTGGCAACACTGCTTGCAACCCACTGTACATGGACTGGACATACGGCTAATTTTGACAACGTAGGTGAGAATAATTATATAAAGAGATACACACTTGAAATACTCCATACTATTAAAGTGCCTATAGGAAAGAGACTTAATTACAAAACTGACACCGAAAAATATGCCCAACTTTACAGACACACAATAGAGAAACACAGATCAAAATATCACAGATCAGATTATTTAATTTTTAAAAGTAATTATAAAAGAAAAATGTTAATGTTTATTTGTGAAAATTCTGTTTTTGTATATATTTTTGAAATAGATCCCCTGAAGATGGCAAAAATAAAATAAGATAATTACATTATAGGTAAAAAACCCCTTTCGTTTTTTTTTTATTTTATTGAAAATTGATGACCTCAAGCCGAATCAGAAAATAAATTTAACAAAATAAAGGTCAACTATCTACACGTATAAAAAATAAAATTTCCTGGGATTTGCACTCGAATTTCGAGCACTGGGCTCTGCTAGTCCATATTACCAGATTCACACCAACACAATTGACTCTGTTTACGTGATTTATGTTCGATTTATAATGACTTACCATCATATACTAATAGTCTAATGCCGGTTTTCTCAATGTATCGTCAAACTGGCTGTTACTTAAGCAAGACATAAATTTATTGTACCGATAAACTGCCTGCTAACAATTTTGGTTTTCTCAATGTACCGACGAAACCATTAGTTTCAGTTGGCAATGCCTCTCAGAATACGTATGAAAGTTGGGAGAATTATTTTCAGTTGGCAATGCCTCTCAAACAAGATATGAAAGTAGGGAGAATAATTTATCTGTACGATAAATAAATAATTGGCAGATGAGTGCCGGTTAGCTTTGTGACAAAATATAAGCAAACCAGATATTGAAAAAAACCAAATTTCTTAAATCGGCGGTTTCTCGTTGGGATAAAAGATAATCGCTTATTGAGAAAACGGGCATAAGACTTGTTACTCTCCCAACTCGACGCCCACCAAAAATACCAAAAAATTTATAGCCTATGTTCATACTAAAGGACCATTCTAAATATTGGAACGAACATTTTTAAAATCAGGTGAGTAGTTATGGAGATTGCCTCCTACAAACAAAAATAAACCTCTTTATTACATTAGTATAGATGAGTTTTATAAACTTAGATTTAACATATCGTCCTTAAAAAAGCAAATATTTTCGATAGTCACAAAAAATTCTAGACGATTCTGAAAATGGAAATTACACAAATTTTGTACGATTTTTTTTTTTTTTGTTTTTTTTTTATTATTATTTGTTTTTATTATATTTATACCCTATACCACTATGTGGTTTGGGTATAATGACTTTGTGGTGCTGTTGTTTGTAACTACCAAAAATATTTGACCTAGACCCATCTTTTATTATACCGATCGAATCAGAAACACTTTCTGATTCGATTTAACAATGTCCGTCCGTCCGTCCGTCCGTCTGTGTGTCCATGTAAACCTTATAATTAAACTGCAGGTCGCAAATATTAATATATTTTGATGAAATTTGGTATATAAGCTTTCATCGTCCATGGGCTGAACGCCATTTTAATTTATGAGAATCGGTTCATATTCAGACCTAGCTCCCATACATATGACCCCTATGAAATCGACATAAATTGCCATAAGTTCCGAATTGTCGTATAGATCTTAGTCAAATTGGGTTTGTATTTGTTTATTACATCCATTAATGAGTAGCCCAAAAAAATCCCTATGGGACAACTCTTAGTCATAGGTCCCATGTAGAGCTGCTTCCCGATCTTCACTTAAATCTATCAAAAAACAAAAATATTCCACTGATTCATCTCAAATTTTTTATTTATTAGTCTATGGAAATTTTTCCTTACAGACTATTTAAGTAACATAACATTTGTAAACATACATATATAAATTCGATCAAACATGTTTAAAAACAATTTAAAATTTAAAAAGTGCAAGCTAAATATTTATTACATATTATTTAGATAAAGTATTATATTATGTTATGTTTAAACACAACTTATAATGGAAAATGGCAAGCTTAATATTTATCTCACATTATTTATATCCCTTTTAATCAAATCTAAACTTTTCTGAAAATCAATAATGTTATACAGTTGATTAAATTCTATATACAGCCGACGAAAAGGATCAGAGTTTGCATAATTTTTAGAATAATACTTTACAATTAGGAACTGAAAATACCGTGAACAGCGCTGTGTGGTATTAATATTGATTATGCTAAGGAGAAATTCGGAATATATATTTCCATTTGTCAAGTTGGACAAAGAAGTTATATTAAGCATACTTCTTCGGCTTTTAAGCGTAGGGAGCTTAATAAGAGCAAGACGGCTTCTATAAGAAGGTAATTGTATATTTAGATCCCATCCACGTCCGCGAAGGCAAAATATTACAAATTGTTTTTGAACAGACTCAATTGAATTTGAATGAAATGTGTAAAAAGGATCCCAAACTACAGAACCGTATTCCAAAATTGGTCTTACTAGTGTAGTAAAAAGTTGCTTTGTTGTGTAAGGATCAGAAAACTCTTTCGCCCAACGCTTGATAAAACCAAGCACACCAAATGCCTTGTTAATCGTGAGTGATATATGTTTACGAAAATCCAGGCGCTTGTCCAATAAAACCCCGACATCATTAAATGTTTCCATCATTTCCAATCGATCGTTGTTCATCAAAAACTGCCCATTAGTGGGAAAAGATCTTGAAAACACCATATATTTACATTTTTTTACATTAAGGTCCATTAAGTTTATATTACACCATGCTGTGAAATTATTAAAATCGAGCTGTAAACGTGATTGTTTCTCATTATTGTTGGATGAATAAAGTATTTTAACGTCATCTGCATACATCAGGCATTTACAGAACTTAATAGCTGAAGGCAGATCATTAATAAATAGTGTAAATAAGAGTGGACCCAAATGACTTCCTTGAGGCACACCAGATAAAACACTAATCGATTTTGACTGAAGATTACGAAATTTTATACACTGTTTTCGGCCAGTTAAATATGAATATATCCATTTCAATAGCGTATTACTAAAACCCATACGATCAAGCTTAAACAATAGAAGATCATGGTTAACCCTGTCATTTTGTCATTTCATTTTTGCATTTTGTTTAAAAAAGCTTCATTAACAATCGTTGTAAGTTCAAGATGATTAGTAACAGTTGAGCGGGATTTACGGAAACCATGTTTTTCAGGAGCTAGGATTGTAGATACTTGGAGAGACAAAGCATCAGTTATAAGTTTTTCAAATAGTTTTGCAATAGAGCTTAATTTTGCAATCCCTCTGTAATTTGAAATCACGGATTTACTTGGGAAATATGCCAATTTTAGTAATTTATTATATAGAAACGTTAGGGGAATATACAGCAGGTTAGCACATCGCTTCAAAACACAATTTGGAACACCATCAGGACCAGGAGCATATGAAAAATTTAGTTTCATCAAATTATTTAAAACAGCTTGTTCTTGAATAAATGGAAGTATTGTCAAAAACTGTTGAGGAGTATGTTGAAGCAAAAAAGTCAGCAAACATGTGGCATATTGAAATATCGTCAGAGGTTTCTATATTATTTAGTATCATTTTTGTTGGAAAATCAAGTGATCTCTTTTTAGAGTTTACAAATTTATAAAATGATTTCGGATCGTTTTTTAAATTGTTTTTAATTTTAATCACATAATTATTGTAAGCAGAACGATTTGCCAAATTGTATTCCGATCAAGCAATAGAATAGTTCATGTAATTTACAGATTATCCACGTTCTTTATATCTCTTGAAGTTTTTGTTTTTCCTTTCGTACTCCACGGAGGGCCAGAAGATTTCGGTGGATACACTTTAGGTATCGATTTTAAAAAAACACTCTTCTAGCAACTGTGAACATCATGTCTAAGTCATCATTGTGACGAGCGAAAACAACATGCCAGTTAATTTGTGATAAAGCAAAGGAAAGAGCATCATAATTTGTTCTTGAAAAACAAAATATTTTATAATGAATGCGACTTTTACTGAAGGCTGTTTTCGAAAAGTCAAAATTAATTTTTTTTTAATTTATTTACATAACATAAGAAAATATTTACAGAGTAATATTACAAAAAAATTTAAGAGTTAAGGCATTTAATTGTCCTTTTCTACTTAGAAATTTTTACCAAAGTATATAATTACTAATAATAAATATAAAATTTTTCAATTTAGGCAAAAAGTAACAAAAACCTATTCAAAAGAAAAGAGAAAAAAAACTAAATTAAGATAAAACTTAGGACTAAGTGCTAACAGACTATTCGTTAATATGTTCTTATTCAGACAATTGACATCTAGTACTGTAATTATTTGTTAGTTTTAAAATTCTCTCTTCAACAATATCAATACAATTAATAGAGTGTAGTCGTCGAGTGGAAAAATGCCAAGGTAAGTTATATATCATTTTTAAAAGTTTATTTTGTATTTTGACTTATTTGAAGCTTTTTTATATGACAATTTGCAACATCATTCCACATTGGGGCTCCATAGAACATTACAGCCATAAAAATAGTTTTAAATATTAAAATTTTGTTATCACGACTTAGGGTGGACTTCCTATTTACAAACGAATATAAAAGTTTTGTGACATTATTTAGTTTGTTTATTACATAGGAAACGTGTTGGCTGAAATTCATTTTTGAGTCTAGTATGACTCCAAGATAATTTAATTTAGATTCCCATTTAATATCAGTGTTATGAAAACGGAGATCTCTTTGAAGTGTGAAATATTTCTTACGCCTTCTAGTGAAATATATTGCCTTCGTTTTTTCCATGTTAACAAGTATATTCCATTTTTTGAAATATGCCTCTAAACTTATTAAAGCATTTTGGAGTCTGTTGATAATATCCTCAGCAAGTATTGCATGCAGATAATCGCAGTATCATCTGCAAATATAGGTGACGAGCAATCAGCCACAGTAGGGAAATCAGATGTAAATAACGGGTGATTTTTTAAGAGCTTGATAACTTTTTTTAAAAAAAAAACGCATAAAATTTGCAAAATCTCATCGGTTCTTTATTTGAAACGTTAGATTGGTCCATGACATTTACTTTTTGAAGATAATTTCATTTAAATGTTGACCGCGGCTGCGTCTTAGGTGGTCCATTCGGAAAGTCCAATTTTGGGCAACTTTTTCGAGCATTTCGGCCGGAATAGCCCGAATTTCTTCGGAAATGTTGTCTTCCAAAGCTGGAATAGTTGCTGGCTTATTTCTGTAGTGTTGTGTGTTTGATAAGTCGAAGTTATCCTACCTTCAGTACGGTAACTTAAATGGTAACCTTGAACCATTTATATGTAACAATATCCGCACACACCAAACTTAAAGCGTGAGAAATGCATTGCTTGCATTTCTACACATGTAAAATAGTTCTATTTATCTTTATGAGAATTAGCAAGCTAAGCTAATTCTCAGACATACATATACTTAAAAATACTAACCTAGAGATAATGAAAATAAAATACTAACAATATATAAATAAACGTGAACATGAACAGTCGCACGAGCGGCTGTTCTAAATGAAATTAAAAATGTGTTTAAACTTATTATATGGCGATCCTGCCATGGCCACGTCATGGGATCAGGACTCCATGTCGTGGCCAAAGTGAACCAGTGGCCAAAGTGAAGCAGTGGCTAAAGTTAACCAGTGGCCCATTTAAACAAAAAGAAAAAGCGAAAACTAAACTAAAGTGAATGTAAATTAGTGTACAATTGGTGTTCTAAACAAATAATTACAACACAAAATTTTTGATTGAACTGATTTGTGCAAATAAAATGCTAAAAAACTTAATTAAAACATATCAAAACGTAAAAAAAAGATGTGCTTTAATATAATTAAATAATAAGAAATATTATTAAATAATTAAAAAAGAAGCTATGTTCGAGTATCTCTTTTAATTAACTGAAGATTAAATAAAATATTGCAATGCAAAACCATGTTCAAAAATGACAAAGTGAAAATAAATATATCAACGATACTTGAAAAGAGGAAATTCAATGTCGACCAAGAAAGGAAAAGTGTTAAAAATAACCTGAAATTAAAACCACATTTAAATATCATTTAAATAACTAAAGACAATTGGTAATAAAATGATAATATACATCAACTAAAATGCATAATTCCTAATAATCAAAATCACAATTACGGCAATGCGGCCGATGCATTGTTCAGATGAAACAGGTGTAGCCGAGACACCTGAAACAAAAAGAAACAACAACAACTAAAAAAAAAAGGAAAATCAACAACGGCTGCAACTATATTAAGAAAGTGTATCAACATCAGTCGCAACATTCAACAACGGCTGCAACTATAATAACAAAAAAAATATAAACAACAACAGCAACAAAACTCATCTATAAACAACGAATCAATAATAATAACAGCAACAGATCCAGCAGCAGAATCAACAGTTAAGTTTTTCATTATTTAAAATTACTATTAAAGATAGAATAAATTAAAATTTTTATTTCAAACAAATTTTAAATTACGTTAATTACTAAAATATAATTACTTAAAAAAATACAATTTAAGGAAATTTAAAAGAAAGAAGAAAATTTGTATAAAACCTTAAATAAAAAGAAAATTCGTCTAATAAAAAAAAAAAATAATATATTTACACCGAAATTTATATCTAACTATTGAATTTTATCTTGGATATTGAAATTTGAATATTTTTATTAATACCGAATTTTATTGTTTATATTAACATTTTTTCATAAATTTTTTTTATATTTTGAAAAAAAAAAGTATAATTCATATTGATTTAAAACTGGAACATATATATTTCTGTATATCCGTATTTAAAATTACTAAAAATACAAATTTACAATATATTGTTAAATTTTTTTTTGAAAAAAAAAATTTCTTTTATTGGATCAGGATTTTCGACCATATTTTTATTTGTTTTTAGTGTGAATTTTGGAATTTTTTTTTACATCTTTTTTTTTCCACTAAATTGTTCATATTATTAATTTTTTTTAACAAAGAGTTATCTTCTGAAAATAAGCGAAAACTAATTTATTGAGTTTAAGGGAAAAATATATATCTCCATGAAAGATATTGGAAGACCATTTGGAATAATAAGAATTTTTTTAATAAATTAAGAGAGAAAAAAAATTTTTATTTTTAAATTAAATTTTGGATAAAATCGTAAAATTAAATTATAAAATCAAGATAAAAATATAAACAAAGTTTGAATTCCTTCAATATAAATTTAACTATTGAATTTTTTTATTGTAAATATTGAAATTTTGATTTTTAATTTAAAATTTGAAACGGTATTAAATTTGAAATTTCGAATGGATTTTCTTATTCTATTGTGAACATTAAAATTTTTCCTTTTATTATCAAATTTACATGTTGAATTGTTCATATATATTTCTAGATATTCTAAATTATTTCGTATAGAAAAATAATAGCTTTCCTTTATTATAATTTTGAAATAAATTTCCCTAGCTTTATTGGTGATTATCACTTGTAAGAAGTTGAGGCAAAGCTTCAGGAAGCTCAATTGAATAGAATTTTTTTGATAATAATAGGGAACCACCGTTAGAGATAATGGCACAAACACCGGTGCAATTTTTACATTTAGCCTCGAAATTGATACCCGATTTCGATGGCAGGGCAGAAAACCTAACAGCTTTTCTAGATGCCCTTACATTAGTGGATTCCATTAAGGAAACACATGACGCTCTTGCCGTAAATCTGGTAAAGACCAAATTAAGGGGTACAGCCAGAAACCTAATTTCGACGGAAGTAACTCTTAACGAAATAATTGGTTCAATAAGGGCTAAAGTGAAGAGCGAGACGGTCGAATTAGTGACCGCGAAGTTGTTGAATGTGAAACAACATAACAAAAGTCCCAATGATTATGTTAAGGAGGTGGAAGACCTCACAGTAAAATTAGAAATTGCTTATATATCTGACGGTGTACCACCCCAGATAGCGAGCACATATGCCATGCGTTCCGCAGTTAGTGCAATAATTAGAAATACCTCGAATGAGAGGGTCAAACTGATCATGGAATCAGGTACTTTCAAGGATATATACGAGGTGATTGGAAAATTTCTTAATAGTTGTGCCAACGTTTGTGATAGACAAAATTCTGGAAAAGCCCTCGCCTATAATAGCAGTGGTAATTTCCAGTGCCGAGGACGCGTTAGAAGTAATAGAAAAAATATATATATTAAACATATTGGAAATAATGGCAGAAATATATATGGTACGCGTATAAAGGGTAATAGGAATAACATACGAATTAGTAATAATAGGGAAAATTTTAATAATATTCGTAGTATAGGTTCAAAAAACGGACAAACCCCCCTGATTACGCAGTTGACAAAATTTTTAATATCAATCTAAGTCTCTATAGTTATATTAGAATAAGAACATCATTTAATGAGAGCAGATCCACATTTTTGGTAGACACAGGTGCCGATATATCTGTAATTAAAATCGGACAAGTTCTTAACGAGCAAATAGATGAAAGTCAAAGGACGAATATTAGTGGAATAAGCCAAGGAATAATAAACACCATAGGTAAAGTCGAAGGAGACTTGAAAATTGAAGAAATCCTCATTGGACATGAATTTTATGTTGTCGAGGATGACTTCCCGATTCCGTGCGATGGAATTATAGGTATGGATTTTATCAGAAAATATAGATGCAATTTAGATTTTCAGGGTGATAAGGATTTAATTATCCTAAGACCCGATAATTTCCCATATAACTTATCAATAGCATTAATGAATGCACCTGATGCAAATTCCATATCCCTTCCAGCAAGATCGGAAGTGATTAGATTGATCAATAATCAGTTCAATGAAAAAGAGGTGTTAGTTCCTCATCAAATGCTACAAGAAGGTGTTTATGTTGCGAATACAGTGACATTAGGATCAAGGCCTATGGTTAAAATTGTCAATACAACAGACAAAGACTTAATCATTCCCAATATTCAATTGATAACAGAAAGTCTTAACGACTACGAATTCATCCATCAGAGCAATGACTCTCGAAAAAATGGAGAAAAATTGAAAAGATTATCAAAAAATTTTCCTGAATTTGTCGATGGAAAATTAAGGAAATTATGCTCTGAATATATAGACATTTTCGCATTAGAGTCTGAGAAAATCAGTGCAAATAATTTTTATAAACAAAAACTCAGACTGAATGATAATCAACCAGTCTACATAAAAAATTATAGAATACCACACTCTCATAAAGAAGAGGTAAATAGACAAGTGGACAAGCTCATAAATGATGACATAGTCGAGCCATCAATGTCGGAATATAATAGCCCTATTTTATTGGTACCGAAAAAATCATTACCGGGTACAACACAAAAACGATGGAGACTAGTCGTTGACTACAGAGGAATAAATAAGAAACTTATAGCGGATAAGTTTCCACTTCCGCGCATAGATGATATATTAGATCAACTAGGTAGAGCGAAATTTTTTTCATGTTTAGATTTGGTATCAGGATTTCACCAAATTGAATTAGAAGAAGAATCTAGGGACATTACATCTTTTTCAACTGAAAAAGGTTCGTATAGATTCAAACGATTACCATATGGTATAAAGATCGCACCAAATTCATTTCAAAGAATGATGTCGTTAGCCTTTTCAGGGCTGTCTCCAGCCCAAGCTTTCTTATACATGGACGATTTAGTCGTAATTGGTTGTTCTTCTGACCATATGTTACAGAATTTAAAAGAGGTATTTGGCATGTGCAGAAAATATAATCTCAAGTTACACCCGGACAAGTGTTCATTTTTCTGTCGTGAAGTGACATTTCTAGGACACAAATATACCGACAAAGGTATTTTGCCAGATGATAGCAAATTTTCGATAATTGAAAATTATCCAACACCGATAAACGGTGATGAAGCTAAACGCTTCGTTGCTTTTTGCAATTATTATAGAAGGTTTATACCAAACTTTGCTGAATCATCTCGGCATCTAACTAAATTGTCTAGGAAAAATATTCCTTTTGAGTGGACAGAGGAATGTGAAAATTCCTTTAAATACCTCAAAAATCAATTATTGAATCCAATGATTCTAAAATATCCAGATTTTAGCCGAGAATTCTGCATAACAACGGACGCTAGCAAACATGCTTGCGGGGCTGTTCTGAGCCAAGATTATGAAGGTATTCAGTTACCAATTGCGTACGCATCCAGATCTTTCACTAAAGGTGAAAGCAATAAATCGACAATCGAGCAGGAACTAGCTGCCATTCATTGGGCGATACAATATTTTAGACCATATGTGTACGGTAAAAAATTCCTGATAAGAAGTGATCACAGACCACTTACCTACCTATTCTCGATGAGAAACCCATCATCAAAATTAACGCGAATGCGCTTAGATTTGGAAGAATATGACTTCCTAGTAGAGTACATCAGGGGAGGAGAAAATCACGCGGCCGATGCGCTGTCGCGGATTGAATTTACAGACATACGAAATATAGGAGTTACGAATATAATGAAAGTAAAGACTAGGCTACAATCTGACAAAGAGAAGAAAAGTGTGAATACCAGGAAAACCGGCACACAAGATAAATCAGAAAATGTGAGAGTATATGAGGCAATTAATGCCCAAGAGTACAGTAAAATGCCACGTTTGCATTTTACAAAGGATAAATTTGTTATCCAAAAAGGAAAGAATAAACTTTCCGAATATAAGTTGCGTGACTTAGTTACTAATGGAATCGTTGACTTAGGTCTTCTTTTTCCAAAGCTTGAAAAAGTAGCTGGTAATATAGGTCTGACAACATTGCAACTGTCACTAGACGACAGTATGCTTATAACCCATGGGAAGGAAAATTTTATAATAAATGGAAATAAGATCTTGCAAGATTTGAAAATAGTACTCATCCCACAATTGTTAAAAGTTGAGACCGATTCTGAGAAATTGAAAATAATGCGTAGATATCATGATGACCCCATATGTGGAGGACATCCCGGAATTACTCGAATGATAAAGAAAGTCAGATTGAAATATCATTGGAAAGGCATGACGCGAGACATAACCCGCTATGTCAAGAAATGCGAAAAATGCCAAAAGAATAAGTCTAGATTGAAGGGCAAAGAACCTTTAACTTTAACTCCAACACCGGCAAAAGCATTTGACATTGTCCTTATCGATACGATTGGACCATTACCAAAGTCAAATAGTGGCAATGAATATGCCGTGACCATCATTTGTGACCTTACAAAATATTTGGTTGCAAAACCTATACCAAATAAAAGTGCAAACGTAGTAGCTAAAGCTATTATGGAACACTTTGTACTTACATACGGCCCTATGGGAAGAATACTCACCGATATGGGTACTGAGTATGTTAACCAAGTTCTCCAGGAACTTTGTGACCTTTTAAAAATAGATAAAGTGGCCTCTACGGCATATCATCATGAAACAATGGGAACCATTGAAAGATCACATAGAACTCTTAACGAGTATCTAAGATCGTATATATCTAATGACAAGTCTGACTGGGACGAGTGGATGAAATTTTTTGTATACTGTTATAATACATCACCGTCTACGGCCCATGAATATTGTCCTTTTGAACTAATCTATGGGAAAACCCCCACCGATTTTGAACTCTTGGGAAATGGTAAAATTGACCCACTATACAATATTGACGCCTATGCAAAGGAGGTCAAGTATAGATTGCAAACGGCTCATAGAAGAGCTATGGAAAGCCTCCAAAATTCAAAGTTAGTACGGGAGAAACAGTACAACAGGAACTGTAATAAGATAGATGTTTCTGTAGGCGACTATGTTTTAGTTCGAAATGAAACAGGGCATAAATTAGATAAATTATATAACGGACCATTCAAAGTCACTGAGGTAGATGACAGAGGAAATGTAAGGATAACGGACGAAAATGATAGGTCTTCCCTAGTTCATAAGAACAGAATTAGAAAATATTACAATTTATGAAATGAACATAGAAAAAAAATTTAGATTAAAATATAATTGAGAATTTTAACTAACTTACCCTATAAACTTAAATTAAATTTAAATATACAATTGGAAAATTAAAATTGAAATTTAAAAATTTTTTAATATAAAAAAAAAAAAAAAAAAAATTTTAAAAAGGGGAAGGAAAGTACCTTATGTAAATTTTAAATAATAGGAACTTTAATTTAAACTTTTATATAAAATGATTATAAATAATCTAATAATTTTAATTTTAACTTATAGACACATAATCTTAAATAATATAATAATTTCAATTTAAATATATATATAATATTAATATAAAATTATAATAACATTAATAGTAATATCAAAGAATGATCATATAATTATTGATCATTCTTTTTCTGTAAAAGGGAGGTGTAGTGTGTTTGATAAGTCGAAGTTATCCTACCTTCAGTACGGTAACTTAAATGGTAACCTTGAACCATTTATATGTAACAATATCCGCACACACCAAACTTAAAGCGTGAGAAATGCATTGCTTGCATTTCTACACATGTAAAATAGTTCTATTTATCTTTATGAGAATTAGCAAGCTAAGCTAATTCTCAGACATACATATACTTAAAAATACTAACCTAGAGATAATGAAAATAAAATACTAACAATATATAAATAAACGTGAACATGAACAGTCGCACGAGCGGCTGTTCTAAATGAAATTAAAAATGTGTTTAAACTTATTATAGTAGACTTTAGACTTGACGTAGCCCCACAAAAAATAGTCTAAAGGCGTCAAATCGCATGATCTTGGTGGCCAACTTACCGGTCCATTTCTTGAGATGAATTGTTCTCCGAAGTTTTCCCTCAAAATGGCCATAGAATCGCGAGCTGTGTGGCATGTAGCGCCATGTTGTTGAAACCACATGTCAACCAAGTTCAGTTCTTCCATTTTTGGCAACAAAAAGTTTGTTAGCATCGAACGATAGCGATCGCCATTCACCGTAACGTTGCGTCCAACAGCATCTTTGAAAAAATACGGTCCAATGATTCCACCAGCGTACAAACCACACCAAACAGTGCATTTTTCGGGATGCATGGGCAGTTCTTGAACGGCTTCTGGTTGCTCTTCACTCCAAATACGGCAATTTTGCTTATTTACGAAGCCATTCAACCAGAAATGAGCCTCATCGCTGAACAAAATTTGTCGATAAAAAAGCGGATTTTCTGCCAACTTTTCTAGGGCCCATTCACTGAAAATTAGACGTTGTGGCAGATCGTTCGGCTTCAGTTCTTGCACGAGCTGTATTTTATACGGTTTTACACCAAGATCTTTGCGTAAAATCTTCCATGTGGTCGAATAACACAAACCCAATTGCTGCGAACGGCGACGAATCGACATTTCACGGTCTTCAGTAACACTCTCAGAAACAGACGCAATATTCTCTTCTGTACGCACTGTACGCATTCGTGTGGTTGGTTTAATGTCCAATAAAGTAAACTGAGTGCGAAACTTGGTCACAATCGCATTAATTGTTTGCTCACTTGGTCGATTATGTAGACCATAAATCGGACGTAAAGCGCGAAACACATTTCGAACCGAACACTGATTTTGGTAATAAAATTCAATGATTTGCAAGCGTTGCTCGTTAGTAAGTCTATTCATGATGAAATGTCAAAGCATACTGAGCATCTTTCTCTTTGACACCATGTCTGAAATCCCACGTGATCTGTCAAATACTAATGCATGAAAATCCTAACCTCAAAAAAATCACCCTTTATATTGTATAAAATTGGTGAGAGGCAAGATCATTGGGGGCAACCCACTGATATTGCAATTTTTGTTGAAAAGCTACTTCCTATATAAGCTTTATATGATCTATTATACAAAAAGCTCTGAATTAGTTTAATGATTTCTGTTGGAAAATTAAAGTTTATCATTTTGAAAATGAGTCCATCATGCCATACAGAGTCAAAAGCAGATTTAATATCCAATAGTACCATGCCCGTGGAATTGCCGGCATTAAAATTATTTTTAATTTTGGATTTAATCCTAATTAAAGGCTGGGACGTATTGTGACCAGTTCTAAATCCGAATTGTTGTGTTGGAAGAACGTGATTTTCTTCACAAATCTTAAAAACTTTTTCTTTTCAACTTTTTCTAATATTTTGCTTAATGATGATAAGCTAATTGGCCTATAAGATGATGGGCAAGAGGATACTCTGATCGGCTTACATACTGCAATAACTTTTGCCTCTTTCCAGCAATCTGGAAAATACAAAATTTTATGCAGTAATTAAAAACATTTGTTATAGTTTGTACACCTTTTTTAGGAAGAGCTTTTATTATTTTGTTGGTTATCCCATCGATTCCAGGAGACTTTTTTGCTTTGAGATATTTGATTATATTTGTTATTTTATCGGTTGAAACGTAGTAGTCGCTGTTTATGGTGGTATCAACATGTTGGAATGAATTCAATGTGTTGGCAACAACGGAAATGGTAGTATTGTCACTTAAATTAGCTGAAAGTATATGATTTAGTTTGAATGAGTTAGCTAGCACTTCGCATTTCTCTTGTCCAGTTGAGTAACGCATACCATTGTGGTTAAGTATTGGCATATTTTTAAATTTCTTTCTCAGTACTTTTGATATATTCCAAAAGGGAGAAGAGCCTTTATTAAGGGATGCCAAAACATTGCTCCAAGACTTCCTCCTTTCAATGATGAGTTCTTCTTTAATTTTTTTATTAAGTCGGTTCATCTATATTTTATCTCCTATATATCTGTAGAGCATCCAACGATGTCGAAAAAAATTCCTATTAATGAACATTATTTTAACATGTGAAGGTAGAGGTTTGTTTTTCTGTAGAATGGCTTTTTTTTGGTATTTTAAGGTCTGTAGCATAACTAGTTATATTTTTAAATGTGTTTATCATAGTATCAATATAATTTTTATTCATACATTCTGTTTCACGCTGATTTCAGGTATGTTACTGGTCAAAACTAATATGTAGAGTTGGATGACAACGATCTTCTGGTTTTGAGATAGGAAATGTTTGTGATATACAATAGTCGGTCGGTTCATTCACAAAAACTAAATCCAATGACTTACCAAAAGCATAACGACATTATTTATTTGAAAAAGACAATTTGAGGATAGTCCATTTATAAAATCGACATTTGATTCAGCTGATACTGGCACTAAATGCTTACAATCGGGTTCAGACTGCCAAGATATTGATGGAATATTGAAGTCACCAATTAACATGACCGAATCGGTTGGTTTTAATTTTTTTTAAATTAAATATATAGATTTTTTATGTTCATCATAGATTTCGATGCAAGACTTTGGAGGAATATAGGAACAAATGATATAACTACAACATTTTATTTTTATGTAATTTTAACAACACACAGATATTTTCAATGTTAGGACGATCATTTAAGAATATTTCTTCAGCTGAAAAAGTGTTCATCATGGCAATTAAAACTTCACCACCTTTGTTTGTATATATTTTCGCAAAATACAAGAGACTTTGCCAACCATGGTCAGGATCGGTCCATTTTTGGGCCTAGTCCCCACATAGATATAGCATCCGATATGAACTTTTTCATATCTGCAGCCAAAAAAATTAATAAAAACGCCACTCAAATTTGGTTTATGCTTATTTTCTATATTCATTTTTTTGGGCGTAAGAGATAGGGTCTTCAAACACATGGTATAGGGAATCGTATAGTTGGTCTAGACCGACTATAATTTTCTTACTTGTTTTTTTTTTTTAATTTAATTTATTGGAACTTATATGTAATTTAAAATGGAAACCAGATCACAAAATCAAATGCGGTTTAATATTAAATGCTCTCTGTTGCAGACCTATCACCTCTTTTTTTCATTTTATATAAATTGAAATCCTTAGCTGCATTACTTCGACTTATCTTTTTATCGAGATAATTTTCTAAAATAAAATATATAAAGTTAATTTCCTTATATTAAATTTTGCATTACTAAATATATTTAACCTTAATACCAATCTATAGTAAGTGACTGTGTGTGTAGTTGTGTTTATATTTGCCAGTTAGATGGGAAATGTGTGACTTTATAGCGGTAAAAAGAAGCAGCAGTATTTGTTGATTGCTTTACGCTCCGCATAATGTTTTAACACATTCTCTTTTACTTTGAGCCTATTAAAAACAGATATACTTTTTTCAACTAACTTGCAGCAACCTACCACTTTGCTGCCAATGTCTTTAAAAAAAAGTTAGCTTTGTAAAACAACGAAGCAGAAATGAATATCAAGACATGATAGGATTTAAGGATTTCCGTATAATCATTATATAACTTCCATGGGAAATGCATAAAACCGGGATAACTGCATACCTTATGAAGAGAATAAACTCTAAGTCTTCAAATAAAGCATAAAATGTAGATATGCCAAATATGCCTTAAAAACCACTAAGAAGCTAAAGAAAAATTATTGTAAATTATTAAATTAAGAAATATTTCGAAACATCCACGATAATGTGTACTGGGTTTAAGTAAAAAAAATATACAAAAAGAAGTTGTTACAAACCAATTTGATCATTCATAAATTTAAGGGAATTTTATTGAATTAAAATCCCTTTGTTATCAGCAACGACAAAAAAAAAGAAAACATTATAAAATTCAGAATCAAAAGGATGAATACCCCCCAAAAAAAGGATAAAAAGGATTCAGTTGATAATAAATTTTTACCTTTTTTATTTTTGTTGGTTTTTTTTTTCTTTGGATTTTCCTTTTAATACCCTTACTGTTAAAATCACTGGTTGGTTGGTTGGTTTTTGTACAGAGTTGCTGCTGTTGGTGTATGCCACGTATTTATTGCACACAAATATTTTGACGCGCGGTATAATTGCGTGTGAAAACAATTTTTGCCTTCTGCTGTATACAAGTGTGATTGTGTGTGTGTATTCGTGTGTTTTTGTAAATTCCTTTGAGGTTTGCCACACCAAACAATTAAATTTTATATTAATTCAACTCTTCAGCGTACAAATTGTTATAAATGAAAGAAAAATCCATAAAATATTTTTCAGAGCCCAAAATAATTTAATTGAAATACAATAAATTTAAATTGGTTTTGGAAAAAGTAAATTTATTTTTTTTTTTTTTTTTCATAGAAAATGTTTTAGAGTTTATCAAAAAAAAAAAATAATAATAATAATAACGATAGAAAAATAAAAAAGGTTTAAGTATAAGGGAAATTTTTTATTGCTTCGCTGGAAAAAAATAAGAAAAATCATCACCTCATCATCTACATAATAGGAATTTTTGTTTGCTCAGACACCAAAAAAGTGAAAATTCATCTTGACTTTTTTGTGCTATTTTTTACGTTACGTTGCTATTTTCTGGGCTAGGGCCATTATAGAATCGACTTAGGCCGGCAACAAATTTCTTATTTGCTTTTAATGAAATTTAAGTTAAAAGTTTAAATATTTGTTTATTATCATCAAAAAACCAAAAGAGTTAAAAACCCATCATTTAGAAAGAAATTGCTCCTTTCTTTACCCAATATCCCTGTTCATCGACTTTATCATACTTTATGTGATAATATAATACATACAATTACTACATTATTACATTTTTGCTACATTTAAAAACTTTTTTTTTATAATTTGAAAATTGTTTATCTTCATTTTACCATCATTTTATCTGATTAAAATTGTTTTTATACCCACTTTTTGCTGGTAATTATAAAGTTTTATTTAACAAAATCATGAAGTCAATTAAAAAATTGTTTAATTTCTGTGAACATTTTTGATTTATTATACAACATTTATTTTATATAACATATACATATATATGTTTTGTTCTTGGCACATGGCGGGTTCAGCCTTTTTTTTTTTTTGTATTTTTGTCGTTCATCCACAACGAATAAAGTGAAGTTTTAATGAATTTTATATGTTTTTATAATTTACAGAAAAAAATGGCTTTCAAAAACATGTGATATAAACAGGCTTATCTCTTAGGCTTAAGGCGCTTTTCGGGGGGGAAAAAAAACATATGACGTTTATAAAATGAAATCAGAGATGTTTGTAAGAGAAACGTGTAAAAAAATTATATATAATTCGAATTTGATTACTTGTTAATGAGAAGTGGCATATTGCCTATGAGCAGTCGTAATTTTAAATGTACAATTAATTAATTTTATTATAATTTTGAAATAAAAATCATACATTAAACTGAAAACATATAACATTAACAAGGAAGTGAGTCGTACTGTTTTAAAGGCCCAAAAGTTCTTTAATTTTAGTAAACGTACTTATAATTAATATAAAAAAATCGCTCCTATTGCAGCTTTTAGCAACAACAAGGAATGAATTTTTATACCATATACCACTATGTGGTTTGGGTATAATGACTTTGTGCTGCTGTTTGTAACTACCATAAATATTTGATCTAGACCCATCTTTTATTATACCGATCGAATCAGAATCACTAATTGATTCGATTTAACGATGTCCGTCCCTCTGTGTGTCCATGTAAACTTTGTAATCAAACTGCAGGTTGCAAATATGAATATATTTTGGTGAAATTTGGTAAATAAGCTTCTATTGGCCATAGGATGAAAGCTATTGAAACTGGTGAAAATCAGTCCATGTTCAGACCTAACCCCATACAAATGACCCATATGAAATTGACATAAATTGCCATAAGTTCCAAATTGTCGTATAGATCTTAGTCAAATTGGGTTTGTATGTATTTATTATATCCACTAATGAGTAGTCCAAAAATGATGCCTATGGGACAATTCTTAGTCATAGGCCCCCTATAGAGCTGCTTCCCGTTCTTCACTTAAATCTATCAAAAAACAAAAATATTGCACTGATTCTTCCCAAATTTTGTTTGTATATATTTTAGCGAAATACAAGAGACTTTACCAAACATAGTCAGGATCGTTCCATTTTTGGGCCTAGTCCCCATATAGATATAGCATCCGATATGAACTTTTTCATATCTGCAGCCAAAAAAATTAATAAAAATAACACTCAAATTTGGTGTGTGCTTATTTTCTATGTCCAGTTAGTTGGGCCTATGAGATAGGGTCTCTAAACGCATGGTATAGGGTATCATATAGTCGGTCTAGAACGACTTTTATTTTCTTACTTGTAATTATTATTATTATTTTTTTTCTTTCTAAAAAGAATTTAAGAACTAACTCCATAATGTCTGAACGAAACTACTAAATCTTATTCTATCTTGAGCCAAGCTTCTAAGTTGTGGCCATGAAAGGGCTTTCAGCTTCTGAGTTCATCTTCGACTGACCTTCGCCATGTAATTCTTGGGCGTCCCTTGTTTCTGGATCCCTATGGATTCCATTGCAAACATGCCTTAGCTATATCTGTTATCTTTTCGAAGCGTGTGGCCAATCCAATTCCATTTTTTTTCTTCAAATTTCAATATCTACTGGATTCATGTCGCATGTATGGAGCAAATTTTGTTTGCTTATGCGCAACGGCCAAAATATTTTAATTATACGCCTTAAACATTAGTTTTTGAATACTTGTAATTTTTGGAGATTGTGTTCGTAACTTTCCAAGTTTCACTTTCATATAGCAGAACCGACTTAACACTTGTGTTAAATATCCTTATCTTATGCTGTTTGGATATTTGAGAAGACTGGCAGACTCGTAGAAGAGAGGCATATGCGTGACGAACCTTGTTCATTCTGCTTTTAACATCAGCATCCACACCACCATCTGTATTTATTATACTACCCAAGAAACTAAACTCAGTTACGTCTTCAATGATATTCCCATTCACCATTACTGGCGCTTTGTTGTCGGTTGACATTCTCATAATTTTGGTTTTACGGAAATTAATTTATAACCCAAATTTAAGACCATTTTCATATACCCTGTTTATCTTATCTTGTATTACAACTAACGTATGCCACATCAAACACAGATCGTCCGCATAGTCCAGGTCATGTAGTCGCTGGTTCTGGTGCCACTGGATACTGTCCGTTCGCTATTATTCTTTGCCATTACCATATCCAATACGTGTAGAAATAGTGTAGCAGACAGTACACATCCTTGTCTTACTCTACAGTTTATATTGAAATATTCACTGTCAATACCTTTGAATCGGGCCCTACATTGAGCATCGCAGTAGAGCGCTTGAATGCATTACCATAAAGCATCCCTATTTATTGCATCAAATGCTCGTTCAAAATCGACAAAAATTAGATAAAGTGGGGAATTACATTCGATTGATTGCTCTATGATTATTCTTAATGAGTTGATGTGATTTACGCATGCTCGGTTACGTCCGAAGCTAGCTTGTTCTTTACTTTGACAGGTTTCAACAGCGGGGGAAATACGTTCCAATATAATAAAGGCTACTATCTTTAGGATGGAGTTTAGAAACGTTATGCCTTGCCAATTTCTACATTCGCTAAGGTCTCCCTTCATTGCTATCGCAACGATAATACCCTCCTTCCACTTCGACGCGAAGTTGTCCGTAGACCTTGCTTCATAAATTGGGGGTCATATGTAATGACTCTATGCAGGGTTGTACTTAAATAGCTCCGATGGTAGGTTATCTAGGCCGGCGATTTATTGTTCTTCAATTCTGTGATGATGTTAGTGACCTCCGACAGAGATGTGGCTGTTGTTTGTATATCCCTCCTAGGGTTTCTTCGTATTAATGTCTCTACGGGTTTATGGTAGTTGTCTGATAATATCGAGGATTCCAAGAACTCCTTCCACCTTCGAAGTTGTTCATCAGATGTAATTAGCGTTCTACTATTAGAGTTTTTAATATTAGGGCCTGATCTTAAATATTCTTCACTGAAAAAAGCATCGTATACTGCTTTGGTGTTCTCCCTTAGTGCTGCATCTGCGACCTCACTAGAAATATTATTATAAAACTGTCGTTGGTCTCTGCGGACTAGTTTCTTCACCTTTTTTTTGGCATTACTGTAATTTTTTCTAGTGAGCTGCGCTCCATGCGTTTTATTAATCCATGGTTTGATATGGTGTTTACTATATCCGAGAACATTTTTCCCACTTTCACGGTGGCGTATAACGGTGTAGAAATATTGGCGTTTTATCATTTTTTTTTTTAATTAATTCTATATTTGTTAAAAATTACCCTGTATGGGATCGGATTGCTTAAATCATTACAACGATATAGAAAATATTCTAGCTAGAGTGAGGATAGAGATTCCCCTCTCTAGTTTTCACTAAAATGGAGAAAGAGGCTAGGACGACTAACAAAAAATTTAACACATTAAATGGGATCAAGCCAACTATTGAAATATATACACGCAGAGTTTAAAGAAAAAATAATGTTGTTTATTGTGAGAGTTCAAAATAAAAGTGAAGTAAATATTTTGTAGAACATTAAAATAAAAAACTTAATTTTCTATGAACTATTGTTTCTTTTTGATACAGTAGAAAACGATAAAGTTGATTTCCAACACGCCTCCTCAATGTTATCTTTTTCTGTTATCATGCCCATTCCTTCTATACAAAACTGATGCTTTACTTTAGGTAGTGGTTTGGTTAGTACATCGCCAATCATTTGGTCTGTTGGCAAATACTTAATTTCAACAGCACCATTTTCAACTACGTCACGGATAAAATGATAACGATTATGGATATGTTTGGTTCTGGAATGGTGGCCACCAAAATTTGCCATATGTTGGGCGCTTTGTGAATCACACATAATAGTAGTGGGACCGTCAGTGGGATATCCAAATTCTTCCAACAAGTATCTTAAATAAAGAGCCTCTTTTGCAGATTCAGTTAGTGCTATATATTCCGATTCGGCACTTGATATAGCAACAACTCGTTGTTTACGTGATTCCCAGGATATGACTGCACCTGCAAAAACAAAACAAAATCCAGATTGAGATTTACGGTCATTTGTATCCTGAGCCCAATTTGCATCTACGAAACCAACTAAAGGCCTAGAGGTTTTTCTATATTTAAGTGTATAAGTTTTTGTTTCCTTTAAATATCTAATGACTAGTAAAGCTGCATTCCAATGTTGTTCTCTGGGGTCTTGACAAAATTTGGATAACTTGTTAATACTGCAACAAATATCCGGTCTACTAAACACTGCCAAGTGCAATAAAGAACCAATAATTTCTTGGTATTTAGCTTTATCTACTTTTTCTCCTTCTCCTGGAATTGTTGGTTCTTTTTCAAAATTAATTTTTGATTGCATCGGTATTTTACATGTCTTCGCATTTGTCAAACCATAATTTTCGATCAAATTTTCAATATAACCTGGTTGACTTATAGACAGAGCTCCTACTGTTTGTTTTATTTCTAATCCTATACAATGCTTTGGCTGATTCATATTACGAATTTCAAAATTCCTTGCTAACAGTTCAAATAATTCATTTAGGACTTTCTCGTTATTGTAAGCTATAACGATATCATCTACGTATAATGTTACTATAATCGTATATGAATTTGTTTTCATATGATAAACGCATTGATCATACTTAGACGGGGTTAGATTAAGCTTCCTCAAAACTGCATCTATTTTTCTATTCCATTGGCGAACAGCTTGTTTTAACCCATATAGAGATTTCTTTAATTTACATACTTTTTTTTTAGTCGATTCGTTAACAAAACCATCGGGTTGAACCATAAAAATTTCTTCATTAAAGTCACCATTTAGAAAAGCTGTAGAAACATCTAACTGACACAATTTAAAATCCTTTTCAACAGCAAGTGCATCTACTAATCGTAACGAAGTTTGTCTTACAGCAGGAGCAAACGTGTCGAAGTAATCAATACTATACTTTTGGTTACAGCCTTTCGCTACTAAACGTGCCTTTCGTTTTTCTACATTTCCATCTGGTGTATATTTTATTTTAAATATCCATTTACAGCCTATTGGAGTTCTACCTTCAGGTAAGTCTACCAACTCCCACGTGTTATTATCAATTAAGGATTTATATTCTTGTTCAGCTACACGTTGCCACTCTTATATCTTTTGAGTTGAGCATATCCTTAAAAGTTTTAGGATCCTCTGAATTACAACCGAACATAATTGAATTAGCTTCTTCTTTATTTTTAAATAACGACCACGACCTTAAACGTTCTTTAATGGATGGTTCAGGAACCAAATTCGTTGAACTACTTATTTCAGTTTGTTCTTCTTCATCGTCTGTCAAAAACTGGTCTTGATTTGAATTATCTTGTCTTGATTGGTTTTTATGACTAGGTTCAACTTGGTTGAAATGGTTCTGATCTGATCCTAAGGAAGTTGATTGATTTTGACTATAAAATTCTTCTGGTTGTAACTGCTTTTGATTTGACTCTTTCAGCATAGTAAGATTTTGGTTACGTTCATTACTACCCCATCTAAATTTATATAATCCTTCATTTTGATCTTCTATATGTTTCGAGTCATTGTTAATTGAATTTTTGATATCCTTTTTGATTTTATAAAATCCTACATCCTCATTTTTGACATCTTTGATATCAACTTCAAAATCATCTTCAATGAAGCTTACATCTCGACTTTTAATAATTTTATTGGTACCCCTTTTCCATAAACGGTAAGCTTTAGCATGTGCTGAGTAACCGACAAGTATGAATTCTGAGCTTCTTGGTTGCCATTTTGATTTGCCTGGTTTTTTGTCTAGAACATAAGCTTCTATTCCTATTTGACGGAAATGTTTAACAACTGGTTTCTTTCCTGACCATAACTCCTCAGGTGTTTTATTAATATTTTGTTTAGTTGGACATCTGTTTCTAATGTAGGGTGCCGACATAACTAACTCGGCCCACAAATATTCAGGTAATCTGGCCTCTATCATCATTGTCCTAGCCATCTCCACAAGGGTTCGATTCATACGTTCTGCTACACCATTTTGCTCAGGAGTATATTCTACACTTAATTGATGTTTTATACCACAGTCTTTCAAAAAATTTTCGAACTCAATACATGTCAACTCTGCCGCATTATCTGATCGTATAGATTTTATGTTCCTTCCAGTTTCCAACTCAACTTCTTTCTTAAATTCCTTAAAGTTTTCTAAAAATTCACTTTTTCTTCTCAAAAAATAGACATAATCTTTTCTGGTATAATCATCAATAAACGTCAGAAAATAAAGTTTCTTCCCCATTGTTTCTACTCCCATTGGACCACATAAGTCCGTGTGTACCAGTTGTAATATGTCAGTAGATGACTTTTCAGTTTTTTTAGGAAATACTTGTCTTATCTGTTTGCAACTTATGCACTGAATGTTCTGGCATTTAAAATTTGGTAAACCCGAAACCATGTTCTCTGACTTTAATCTTTCTAAATCTCTAGGGTTTAAATGTCCATATCGCTTGTGCCACAACTCAAATTCCTTTTGAGTCTTTTCAGAAACATATGTAGCATTATTATACATTTTAAAAGATTCAACATAGTAAATCCCATCTTTCTTATCGGAATGTATCAAAACATGGCCATTTTTATATATTGTTGCCCTCTGAGAATATATTTTGATCTTACACCCATTATCTGTGGGCTTTCCTATCGAAAAAAGATTGCATTTTAAATTGGAGATATACAGGGTCTTAAGAAGATTAACCGTACAAATATGACTATTATATCTTATATTTATTTGAGCTGTACCAATCCCCATGATTTCTAACTGTTTATCGTCAGCCAATCGCACTGTACCTCTAAAAGTTTCATCGATTTCTAAGAACTGTGACTTTAAATAAGTCATATGGGAAGAGGCTCCACTATCAAGTATCCAAATACAACTAGCTTGATTCGAGGTATTTGAACTATTAGTTACTCTAGTTGATACTACGTATCCAGTATGACATGATTTATTATCCGGATCGACATATACTTCATTTGCTTTATTTAATTTAATTTTACAGTTTTTGGCCATGTGGCCTCTCTTTCCACAATTAAAACAGTTAAAAGGAAAAATTTTCATACCTTCATCATCCATGTCATTGTTAAGATTATCTCGCATATTCTTGTTACCTTTTTTATATTTGTGCACCTTTAGAGCGTTGTCTTGAGCAAAAATTTCATCTTGATTGGCATTTTCACCAACTTCGAGGAGTCTCGAACGTAAAATATTCAGAGTCGGAAACTCATTGGCAGTGTCAAATGCTGCCTTCACAGCTTTATATTCGATTGACAAACCATCCAATAATATTACCGTCAACAAGTCTTCATCTATATCAGCCACCATTTCTCGAAGTTCGGACACTGCAACATCAAATTCTACCAAATACTGCGAGATGTTTTGGTTTTCAACCATTTTCAAATTTAATATTTTGCGGAACAATTCTGCTTTCTTCCTTGTAGTCTTCCTGTCGTATGTATCCTTAAGATACGTCCAGACTTCGTGAGATGTTTTAAAATTATTAACCATTCGTATAACATTTGATTCCAAGGAAATAATTATCTCAGCACGGGCATCTTGATCTTTATCATCATAATCACGCTGTTTTAATACACTCTCCTCATGCATTTTCTTTTCTGCCGTTGTAGCATCATTTCCGATTGCAGTACCATACGCAACAAACGATTTTTATGTAAAATCGCCTCCATTTGGGGAATCCATGTAGAAAAATTATTTCCATTTAGCAAAGGTATTCTTCCTGATACCGTCGCCATTTTCTTCTTTATTAACTTCTGTACACAATTATTTATTAACTCACGCGAGGTTTGGGTGCTGGGCCCATAACCTATTGAAATATATACACGCAGAGTTTAAAGAAAAAATAATGTTGTTTATTGTAGAATGCGCAAAACAGTAACGCAAAAACATAACAGTATAACACCTTTATCTGATCTAGTTGAGGAGATAAGAAGGAATATGGATGATAGAAAAACATTTATTTTGGTTCTCTTGAATCACTTAAAGCCATTTGAAATGGTACACCAATCAAGTTTATGCCTCAAACTGAAGACATCTCACAAATAGATGTACACTGATGACATTCAGCTATATTTAAGTCGTACCATAAATTCATTTATCTCCAAGACTCAAAAACCAAATTATGATTTAATACAAATACAGCTAAGTGTATTATAATAAAGAAGAAAACAATACATTTGAAAAATGAGATAAATGCCTTAAAATTGACATCGTTGACTCAGTAAAAGTCTCTGTGTTGTGTTTAACGGACACTGACTTGGTCCGATCATATTAATCAATCCTTCGGCCGAATTTATGGTATGTTAACACAGCACTTTACTCCACCAAAAATAAGATTGCTACTTGCTAAAACATATCTATAACCAACGTATTCATCCGAGGTTTTCACAGGTTTCAACTCCAGGAATAACAGCAACCTAAACGTCGCTTTCAACAACACTATTTGCTATATCCCTGTTATAAGAAAAACGATTAAAGTTCGCAATATCTTCCAGAGGAAATTGAATAATTCAATTTAAATACCAGCACCATGTCTCTGAATATCAATTTTATATTCTATATCCCACAATCTTCAAGTGGGGTAAAGCGACACAATCTCCAAGTGATCTTAATACGCTGAAGAATCAGTATTGTATGTAGAGGTATTGAGGAATCGTTTACTCTTGATATTCTAGGCATGAGAATTCAATGTGATATTCGTTGGAATGCACATGTTTTTCAAGTGTAGAAAGAAGCACTCAAGTGTCCTGGTTTTCTAAAACGGTGCAATAAGTACTTCACTCCTTCTGCTCGCCTTTAAATCTATAAAACTCCTATATATGGGCAGGAGCTTCAAAGTCAATTTTGGAGTTACTGGACCGTGTGCAAAGAAGGGCATAGGCGCTCATCAATGATAGTAGGGTATCCAACTCTATTGATTCATTGGAATATCGTCGGAATGTGGGTTGTGTAGCACTGTTCTATAGATATTGCCACGGGAAATGTTCTTCTGAGATTAGCGAACTAATTTCAAGTGCCAGAGTTTATATGGGCAGGAGCTTCAAAGTCTATTTTGGGGCAACTGGACCGTGTGCAAAGGAGGCCGTTGGCGCTCATCAATGAAGTAGGATATCCAACTCTATTGACTGATGGGAACATCGTCGGAATGTGGGTTGTGTAGTACAGTTCAATAGATACTTCCATGGGAAATGTACTCTTGAGATTAGCGAACTAATTCCAAGTGCCCCAGTTTCGGTTGGCTCTACCCGTTTCCCTAACAGATCACATCCGTTTGTAGTGTCCAGTTGACCGCACATCGCATTACAGAGAGAACTCGTTTATCAGTCGAACTAGACGCATGTAGAATAAACTCCCCGCACAGGTCATTCCTGACAGTTATAATATAATAAAAATTAAGTCAAATATCCAGAAACACTACTCCCTTTTTCTCCTTCCAATAACCTATTTTCCTGAGATCAAAAAAATTCAGTGCATCTGTAGGGGCATCCGCTGAGTGTTGTAACGACGACTTTTCTTCCGGTTGCTAGGGTATAGCTCGCGGTGGCCGGGGTCGTTGCAGAAATTTGTTTTCTACTGAGACAGAGAGTGAAGAAACGTTGGGTACGGTTTTAAGGTACAGTTATTCGTTTATTGAGATCTTAAAACTACAAAATACACTAAAATACGCCGGGGTGGTTTCGTGAGATCGGTCCGGGACCTCGGACGACAGTCTTCGCCAGACTGTGGAGACTCAGTATCTCTGGTGTCGGGTTGTTTGAGGGTGGTTAACTATCCGGCAGGCGCGTCGGATTGGTAGAAGAGTGACCTATGTCGGCACACTCTCCACAGGGCTCTTCCGACCGGTAGGGCCCGTAGGATCCGTTGTGTACCGGAGTAAGAGTGACCTAAGTCGGCACACTCCACCTGTGGAACGAATGATTAGTTACTTACCTAACCTCTGGGCTGTGCAAGGTAATTATGCGGTGAGAGTGACCTATGTCGGCCACTCTCCGCAGGACTCATTGGGCTTCTCAGGACTCGAAGAATTCGTAAGACTCGAAGAACTCGAAGGATTCGCAGGACTCACAGGACTCGAAGGACTCGAAGGATTCGCAGGACTCGCAGAACTCGAAGGATTCGCAGGACTCACAGGACTAGAAGGACTCGAAGGCCTCGCAGGACTCGAAGTACTCGCAGGACTCGAAGGAGATGCAGGACTCGAAGGATTCGCAGGACTAGAAATATTCACAGAACTTGCAGGACTCGAAGGATTCGCAGGACTCGAAGAATTCGCAGGACTCGAAGAATTCGCAGGACTCGCAGGACTCGAAGGATTCGCAGGACTCGAAGTATTCGCAGGACTCGAAGTATTCGCAGGACTCGCAGGACTCGAAGGATTTGCAGGACTCGAAGGATGCGCAGGACACGCAGGACCTGCTAAGGATAATGAAGTGACCTAGGACGGCACACTTCGTTCAGCGAAAGGATTATTAGCTTGCTTACCTTGTGACTGCTGCCACGGCTACTGCACGACTGTCCCGATTGTCCTCATGACCGCCTTTTTATACTTGTACCTGACGGCTGGTGACAGCTGATTGTTACTAGTATCATATGATCGCCACGTACGGGATCACAGGGTGATCCCAAAAAGGAATTTACAAGTTTATTCGGTAATTCATTTTATTTGTGCAATTAAAAATAAAATATAAAGTACAATTCAATCAAAACATATAATTCAAATAATTCTAATGGATTGTATGGGCCGAAACGATGGCACAGACTTCGGTCATAACAGTGTTGGTTAAGAAAAAAGAAATAGGGCAGGATAGTCTTAGTGGGCGTGGCACCTCCTATACAAAAAAATGATGAAGTACTACGAAAGCGACAGAAGTTCCTTTTGATTTTACGTGCGTGCCTGTCTTGTTGACTTAACCACACGGTGCTCGAGCACTGGGATAGATACTATGCGTCCTGCCTACGCCCCGGCATAATACAGTTACAAGCTGGAGTAATGTTTTGGCATACACTCCACACTTTGTTATTGTGTCGGGCCAACCTAAAACCCCGTTGTTTTAAGGCAGCAACACCTGGGTGAATGCACCTCCATATCGATCTGTGATCTGCCCGCGATGTGGGCACCACAGCCACTGCAAAACTCCCCGAAGGGCCTTTCCCAATGAGATCGTCTCGAAGATTCATCAAAGACTCCGATATTGACATTGCTTACCATGATAAATTTTTTCTTTCTTACGCCCTCTTGTATCGTCAAAAGACTTCCACTCATGCAACCGTCCGACCTTCTTGCATCCGACTCATCTTACGACGTATCTTTAGCCTCTTCCCAACAGCGCATATACCAGCTCGGCTTTTCCAAACAACGCATATACCAGCTCTTAACTCCACAACCACTCCCTACTAGTCAAACACAGCAATCTCCTCTGCACATCAGATTCGAAATCCTCTAGTGCCACTTTCGTAAAGTGATTCATCAGTACCATCAGTTCTACTTTGTATCACATATATTAAAGGGATGTGAGCAACATTTCATCTGGTTGGATGTTTCACGATCCACCAGTCGGCCGTCATTCCCATGTATCATGGTTCACTTTGTCTCCGTGGGGAGCCTAAGAGTCCTCTTCAATTCGATGTCCCCAAATTTAGTGCCTTTTGGTAAGGCTTCGTTGCCAGTTGGCCAAATTTAGTAACTACCAGTTATCCCCCAAAAAGGATTGCATTGGCAGACATCATCGACCCTAACCTCTAGCCGCTATGAATAATCACCAGAATTAACTGGCTTTGCCTAGCGTTGCCCAGGAGAACCACGAGGAGTTAGGTTATAGGTCGTTGTATCACGTCTCTGGCAAGCCAGTACCTGATGCTCCCTACGAAAGCGACAGTCATGAAATTTTTTTACAAGTACATTATCGCTGTGAAAAATATGGGCAGTGGAAAATATGAGCAGAATCGCCAATATTAAAACTCGCCAAAACCGAAAATCGCGAAAAAAAAATCGCCAAAAACAAAGATTTTCAAAATCAAAAATGGGGAAAAATAAAAAATCGCTAAAATCAAAAATCGCCAAAATCAAAAATCTCGAATATGAAAAATTTTCAAATGATTTTCTAAATTCAAGGCCAGTAGCTAAATGAGATGAGTGTCATGGACTTTTTTTTTATTTAATATTTATTTGTACAGTAACAATATATACATATTTATGTTGACCTCAGCGCCCTAAAGGCATTATTGAGGTAAGTTGGCAAAAATAATAAATTTAATTCATAAATGTACAAATAACAAGTTATAAGTTTAATTTGCATACAAGTTCTAAAAATGTAAGAATTGATAAATAGCTGTTTATGATACATATGAGATCTTTAAATATAACTGAATTTACGATAGAAGCGTTTCAAATGTACCACAAATATATTCTTTATTCTTATTTACTAGAATTTTGAATTGAAAATTTTTTCAAATGTTAAACTATAATGTGTATATGAAACAAATAATTCAAGCTTATTCATGTCTTCAAAAAAAAAAAAAAAAATTATGAAAATACGCCTTTTTAGTCTTCAAAATTGATAACACAGGTCAACAGCAAAATGCCGAACAAAAACCACTGTATAGATTTGATGCACCATAGCTACCTAAGTACAAAAATGGTCAAAATTTTAAATTCTATGAAGAATTTTTTTTAAAAAATTTTTAAGTACAATTAAATTTTTTTTTAGACGTTTCTCCACATAAATAAACACTTTGCCAATTCCTGCATTTACTTATAAAAAATAAATTTTGGAAAATTCAGACTTACATAGCCTTTATTCCATCTATATATTTAGTTTCAATCGGCTGAGTAGTTTCGGAGTTATAATAAATAATTGAAGTAAAAAATATATTTTTTACGTGAAAATAACAAATTTTTTTGTTTTAAAAAAATCATAAAAAATTGAAAACTGCAAAAATTGTTCCGATTTATTGGTTTTTCGCACAGCCATATGTAATAGAAACAAAATGGGTTATCGGTCGTGAAAATCGATTGGTTTTTTTTTCGAATTTATTCACAATTAAGTGAATTCGCCCATTTTCACAAAATATTTTTTATTCACAATTAATTGAAGGTATCGCATTTTAAAAGCACTGTCATTATTTCTTTGGTTTACATAATAACGACTAAATAATATTTTGTTATTGAATGAATTTAAAATCTCTTCGTCGATATTCTATAGAAAATGGTATAATAGAAATGCAGAACATAGAAAGTAGGTGCATTTTACGACACGGATTTTGCAAACACCCTTTACATGTACAAAATTATTTGGAAAAAACGTTTATGACATTTTTATGATTCTCGGAACTAAAAAAAATAAGTAATAAACAAAAGGTTATTTGATTTTTATGATTGCGGTAGCAACGAAATAAACGCTCTTAATTTTTCGTGGACGCTGAATTGCTGTTTCTGTTCATTGATGATACCTTATCCGTTTAAAGTCAAACTTAAAAAAGTAAAGTGCACTTTTTTATTGATGTGTGGTTTTCCGCGTTTTTATGGATACAGGTAGCCAACTGTACCCATAAAAGGGTTATCCCAAATTATAGTATCGTATCATAAAACAGGTCCATAGATATGGCGCACTTGGAAATCGCGCTCAGTATTAATAAGAACTGATTGAGCTGTTTCATTTCATTCAAGAAGTGTTTGCGATAACGGAAACATCATTTTATCCCTACATAAAGATTAGAGTCATTCAGCTTACAAGTTAAAAATAATTTTCACGTATTAATAAAAATGAGCAAGACAGCCAGAACATTTGTTTGTAAAAACAATACGGATTTATTTTGTTATGTGTACGGCCAATATATCACCGGGAATAAGGTGAAACTCTATCCTTCATTGCAAAAGTTATTTCAAGATTGCTATAATGTATATCCGTACAATTTGAACCAGCATTGGACACCGAGTACTATATGCCTTTCATGTCGAATGAATTTATCTGTGACGTCGTCTAACGTAAAGTAAGAATAGGTTAATAGATTTGGAATATTTTATACTTACAGTAATTCTTAATTATATTTTGAATTCTTCTTATTCCTTATTTCAAATTTTTTCATTTTACACTCGACGCTTGGAAATTTCAACGCCTATGTTATGGCGTTGTTTTTGTTTGAGCGAGGAACAGGACGGACGATTTCACCAAGATATGTGAACAATGGAGGAACGAGACCAGGGTCGCTGGGATGCACACATGATGGCTGATTTTTTCTGGAGTGTCCAGAGTAACACTTCGTCATTCAACAATAATAGAAAATCGTATAAAAGAAAATTCCAGAGTATGTGGTTTATAATTATAAATCTTTTAATAATAAATCTTATATAATATAATAAATTTAAATAAAAAATGTAAATTTTAGTAAAATATAAAGTGTTTTTAAAATTCAATCTACCGAAAGGGGAACACTAACAGCTCATTTTCATTATATCAAACAGAAAACAAAAATTTTGTGAAAATGAGCGAATTCGCTTAACCCTCCGATAGACTATGTCGTCTGGCCAGACGAAATGCTTGTTTTTTCATAAATATCTTTGTTCCTCTTCACACTATCGGCAAACGGTCTCGTGACTTTTCAAGTTTCGTTTTGCTCTAAATAACGGTAAAAAAAATCGAGAATTGTCTACATGTTGGTAGTGGTAACTTTTGTAATAAAGTCAGTTTCTTCATATTTGAACTGTGTCGTCTGGCTAGACGAAAGTGTTTTCTGAAGGTAAAGAGTGATTCCTGTTCAATCTTGTTCATTTCAACGTTTGTATTGAGGCGTGCAGCTGCTTTTAATATTACAGTCTGTGTTTGAAATTCGTTCAGGGCGGAGCAATATTTCGAGAAGTGTTATTTTAATTTTTTTCGTATTTGAGAAATAATTATAAAAATTGGGTGATCTTTTCAATAAAAAAATTTTTATTGTGTGGCAAAGTTTTATTTGTGTTTTGCTGTTGTAGGAAATGAATACATATTTTACTGACGCTGATGTTATGGGCATGGTCGTCCATCAGTCCTCGCGGTATATGCAATTATCCGCGGAGGTAAGCAAAAAATAGACCAAAGATTTGCCAATATAATGAGTAACAGCGATGAGGAAGATCAATACGTGGACGAAGGTTTTGATGAGGATTTTGTACCAGACGAATCTGATGTGGAAATGGAGCGCGTTGTTGATTATGACATTCGCGAAGACTCGGATGAAGGTGACTCGGAATTGGAAGATGTAGAAGAAGATCCATTGCCTGTGGCCGTAGCTGTTGCACAAACGCAAGGTGGTGAATTCTATACGTACCGAGATGGTAAACAGTGGTCCCTCAATGCAATTCGTATACGAGAGCATAACATTCTCCGAACGAAACGTTGTGGTCCTCTGCCTGGAACTGTCGCCAATCCTGTGGCCATTTTTAGATCAATAATGACTCCAGAAATAGTTGATATAATTGTTCGAGAGACTAATCGCAGAGATAATGAGGTTATTGAAAAATGGACTGCAGATAATCCGAGCCGAATTCAGTCATGGAAGTGCACCAATCAAAAAGAAATGGACGCATATTTTGGTTTGCTGTTATTTGCTGGCATTTTTGGTTCGAATAAACAACCAATAAAGGAATTATGGACTCCGTACAATCATTCAATTTATAAGGGAACAATGTCATTGAAACGCTCTGTACATATTACGATATCTCGAATCGATTTGATAATGGTGCTACTCGTGCACAACGTCTATTGACCAGCAAATCTGCGCCCATAGATGATATTAGGTTGATGCTAATGGCTAACCTTGAGCGTGCGTACGAACCTCATCAAAATCTCACGGTGGACGTTCCTCCACAGGAATATAGACCTGGTTCGTGCGCTATATGTCTGGGGGAAACTCGAAAGCATCGAAAAACCCGTTTTCGTTGTCAACAATGTGACGACCCCGTTTGCCTTACACATGCAAATGTATATCACAAATGCCACAAATGCATTCAATAAGAATGCATATAATACAAAATAAAAAAGATTGGAAAATTATACACAAAATAATAAAAACTTGTAACTGAAAATAAAAATATTACCAAAATAAAACAAAAAAAACCAATTAATTAAAATATCTTTATTGACCTCCGTTTGCCATATATTCTCTATATAGAAGGTAAATATTGCTTGCATATTGTATATATATATATATATATATATATATATATATATATATATATATATATGCACATACATACTCTGACATATAACAACCGTTTGGCCACCTACCATAATACTATACCAATGTAATAGGCCATACCTAACTTCGTCTGGCCAGACGACACAGTTCGTTTAACGCCTCTTGGGGCACTGCCTATCCGAGGGTTAATTGTGAATAAATTCGAAAAGAACCAATCCATTTTCACAACCGATATCTCATTATACCCTATACCACTATGTGGTTTGGGTATAATGACTTTGTGCTGCTGTTTGTAACAACCAAAAATATTTGACCTACACTCACCTTTAATTATACCGATCGAATCAGAATTACCATCTGATTCGATTTAACGATGTCCGTCCGTCCGTCCGTCCGTCCGTCCGTCCGTCCGTCCGTCCGTCCGTCTGTGTGTCCATGTAAAGCTTGTAATCAAACTGCAGATCGCAAATATGAATATATTTTGATGAAATTTGGTATTTAATCTTTTATCGGCCATGGGATGAACGCTATTGAAATTAGTGAGAATCGGTCCATGTTCAGACCTAGCCCCCATACAAATAACCCCTATGAAATCAACATAAATTGCCATAAGATCCAAATTATCATACAAATCTTAGTCAAATTGGGTTTGTATGTATATATTACATCCATTAATCAGTAGTCCAAAAATGATCCTTATCGGACAACTCTTAGTCATAGGCCCCATATAGGGGTGCTTCCCGATCTTCACTTAAATCTATCAAAAAACAAAAATATTGCACTGATTCTTCTCAAATTTTGTTTGTATATATTTTTGCAAAATACAAGAGACTTTACCAAACATGGTCAGGATCGGTCCATTTTTGGGCCTAGTCCCCATATATATATAACATCCGATATGGACTTTTTCATATCCGCAGCCGAAAAAATTAATAAAAATCCCACTCAAATTTGGTTTATGCTTATTTTCTATATCCAGTTAGTTGGGACTGAGAGATAGGGTCTCTAAACGCATGGTATAGGGTATCGTATAGTCGGTCTAGTCCGACTATAATTTTCTTACTTGTTTTGTTCCTATTACATGTGGCTTTGCGAAAAAGTAATAAATCAGTACAATTTTGGCAGTTTTCGATTTTTTATGATTTTTTAAAAGAAAAAAATTTGATATTTTCACGTAAAAAATATATTTTTTGCTTCAATTATTTATTATAACTCCGAAACTACTGAAACTAGATATAAAGACAAATTAAAAGCTATGTAAGTCTGAATTTTCTAAATTTAGTTTAATATTATCGGACTAACCCTTTTGAAGTTATCATTAGTTAAGTGGAGAAACGTCTAAAAAAAATTTAATTTTACTTAAAAATCTAAAAAAAAAAACTTCTCCATAGAATTTAAAACTTGGACCATATTTGTACTACTGGAACTACAATACATCAAAATTGTATAGTGGTTTTTATTTTTGTTCGGCATAAATTTTTTTTCTTTTTTGTTGCCTTGTGTAATCCACAGTTTCGCAATGATGTATCTCGTAAATGCAAAGTATTTCACTCGAAAAATAAATAAAAGATTATAAAAATATCGGAAGGTTATTTAACCGTGACCACATAGCTCAAACTATCAAATCAAAAAGAACATATGTAGAGCTATCAAATGGAATGACCGGCTACAGCGCCAGTTGTTAAGAATTTTTCAAATTTTCCTTTTGCCTAAACTTTCGCGTAGCAATTACGAACAAACCTTCAGTAATTTTTAAGTGTTATGCATAGGAATAAACCTCGATCCAATTTTGTATACACTAGCTGATTCCAGCCCTCGAAATTCGAGCGCAAATTCTATGAAATTTTATTTTTTCATTAAATAAAGACCCTAAAAGTATGCTTACCAATTACAGCCAATTCACAAATCAACACACAAAAAAATCATTTTTATTACAAATACATTAGCAAATTTAATAAACACACACATAGCATTGTATAATTTTATGTATGTGTTAGTAGCAACTTAAAATGCAATTTACTCAAAATAAAGGAAAAAAATTAAAAATCTGTAAATCTGCAAATCGGCTAAAAAGAAATACCTTTCAAATAATATACGTTTGGTTAAAATCGTTACAAAACGGTAGAACAAAACATCAGTCACAAGAAATCGCCTAGCCTATTAATATTATAGATAGCAAATTCCGAAAATTAATTTGGATATTCTCAATTATGATTTAATATTGGTAAGATTTTGAATTATAGTTTTATCTTAAAACTTTAACAACAACTTTGAAAGGAAATTCATTCCTTACAATCCAAAATGTTTTTTCTAAATGTTTTTCTTTTAGAATAAGTTTATTTTTTTCCAAAGAATTCACATTAAAATAAAATGTAATAAAACAAAACAATAAATTTTAGTTTTAGCAAATGAGTTATTAGAAATATTTTCAAATTATAATTTTCTAAAATTTGTCAAATAAAATAATATTTCTGATTTAAATAATGGCCACATTACAAATATTTAATAAACCACAAACTAGTATCAAATTGCTTTATTGCCGTGCATTAATTTCGCCAACGACCATAATTTGATTTAAACACTAAACTGTTTCGCAAAGCTCGACTACTGCCAACATCTAATAAGCACGCACATACATATATACACACATGTATTCCAACATACACGAGATGTAAGTTAATCACAATATAAATAATATGTGTGTGTATGCAAACAAAAAATTAATTGCTATTTTGTTGCTTCTTTTTAGTTTTGCTGTTGATAACATGTAAAATGCTACAAAAACCATTAACAATAAATTAAGTGAATTAAACAAATACACATGTAACACATACACAACTACAGAGTTATATTCCACTACACATGTTCACCAAAGTTAATAAAGCAGCAGCAAAAAAATAATAAAATAGCAACAATAGGATAAAATATTTCGAAATATACCACAGACACATACCCAGGCAGAAATTGCTACTGGTGTAAGAAATTATAGCTCTGACTGAGCGCAGTTGGTCATTGGTCAAAAAAAATAAATAAATACAAGAATTGGCAAAATGTTTATTTGTAAAACTTTCCCCAATGTTTGTGAAAAAAATAGCTTTTCACAAATAATCCAACTGTTTTATTGTAATTAAATCCACTTTATGAAATGCACTCAGAGTATACATAATTTCTACACAGCCTAGCATTTATTATTTGGTCTTTGATATAGCACTCTAAATCTATTTTTCCTATGCTTTAACATCAGCGGTGTTACCATTCGGTGGCTGCTAAAACCTTTGTCGATGTCTTACCAAAACTTACGCTAGAGTGATCTGCCAGCACTCAACCAACCATATTTTTCCAACAGGGTACAGTCTGATGCACATGTTTAATACAAATGTCTATAATCAACTATAACTAATAGAGTTTCTGAGACTAAACCTCTAAACTCCATTACTGAACAAAGCCTTAATAACGAATTAAATTGTGTCTTTGTGTGCGGGCGCAAGCGAAGTCATAAAATTCAATTAAAATCGTTGCTAAAGTAATATCGATTTAGAAAAATAATCTACACTTAGAATACTGACAACAACCCAAATACACACGCACGCACAAACACACACACACATACATATACTTATGCAAATACAACAGATCACATTAAATACTAAAAGACTAGCAATTTAAATGACTTCCCCATTCCTTTCGCATGGTATTGTATGTATTTTATATTATGGTAACATGTAGAAATTTTCGGTGATTGAGTGTTTAAGCATGTAAACATGTATAACTGCGTCTAAGATATTTCCCACTTAAATGTATGTGCACGGTATGTTGCATAAATTTTGAGCTTTAAGGCTTAGAAAATAAATTTAAAAATTTAAGACAACAAACAACGAGGGTTTTTCGATTTGGGCGAATATTTTTGATGTGTAAACATCTATACGCGCGGGGGGTAAATTTCAAAAAGAGCTTAACATGTAAGACGTAAGACAAAATCGGTGTGACTTATGATTGTATTGGTGAAAAAATTATGATATTATTACATATCATAAAAATTAAAAATAAAAATAAAAAATGAAAAATAAAAAATGAAAATTAAAAAATTAAAAACGAAAAATTAAAAATAAAAAATGAAAAATAAAAAATTAAAAATAAAAAACGAAAAATGAAAAATAAAAAACGAAAAGTGAAAAATAAAAAACTAGATATGAAAAAAAATTAAAAACAGAAATAAAAAACCGAAAAATTAAAAACGAAAAATTAAAAATAAAAAACGAAAAATTAAAATTAAAAATAAGAAATGAAAAATTAAAAATAAAAATAAAAACCGAAAAATTAAAAATGAAAAAGCGAAAAATTAAAAATGAAAAATAAAAAACGAAAAATTAAAAATAAAGAAATAAAATTAAAAAAGAAAAAATTAAAAATAAAAAACGAAAAACGAAAAATGAAAAATAAAAAATTAAAAATGAAAAATTAAAAATAAAAAATGAAAACAAGTAAGAGTGTTAAATTCGGCTGTGCCGAATCTTTAATACCCTCCACCTCGGTTTGAATATTGATACTAAATGTAAACAAAATATTGGAAAAATATGCATGCGTTTCCGGTTATATGACATAACTTCTCGTTTAATTTAGTTTTTGCTAATTAAATAGCTCGCCTTAACCTCCATTGCAAAGGTAATGGTTGTGTAGGGTGGCTATATGCATTAAATCATGATAATTGGAGATGGCTGTATACATAGTTTCTTTTAACTGGCGAAATATTTTGTCATTGCGGCCATATAGGTCGGATGGAGTAACAATATAATAACCAAAAAAAAGCTCTCTCAACTTTTTTATTAAAATATTGCCATGTTTGGAAAACATAGAGAATAAATTTGTAATAACAAATATTCAAATTAGGGATGCCAAACGCAAAAAACCAAATGTCCCAAACATTTTAAATAAAATAATTTGTTATCTTTATTTTCTGAAAAACTTCAAATATTCATCCAAAAAAAAATTGTGAAAAATAATATATGTATAAATAACATTCGCATCAAATTGCGTTTATTTATGTAACAATTTTTATGTTCGCAATTCTTAAATATCATTTGAGGTTTTCTAAAATTCATTGATTTTGAATTAATGTTTTCTGTAGTGCGAATTCAACGATCCGACAATCGCAAAATATGTAGACAGCTATTGTTGTTTGCACTAAGGATTAAGTGATTCAATAAGTACATACATCTTAACGACAGTCGACAAATCTATTTTTCTATTTATTTAAATTGTAAACGGGTGGAATCTCTGTCAAAATAAGCGAAAAACACAAAGAAGAATAGAAAAAACAAATTACTTCGTGTTTGACTGGATGATTTTATGTTTATGTTTAATGTCTTTATTTTTTTACTTGAAAATGAAATAATTTATATAAAAAAAAGTTTTTTAATAGAAGCAAAATATTTTCACTATTTTATGATTTTTATTTATGTATGACGACATTTCAGCCTAAAAATTTAAGTTTTTATCGATTGAATAAACAACACAAAAATGGTTGTCGTTTAAATAACAACAACAGCTGACTGTAACAATAGCGAATATCGTTTAAAATTTTTACTGATAATTTTGCCATTTTCTTTTTTTAACGATTCGACTATCGTTAAAAGAAGTTACTGAATCGCGGTACTGAAAAGTTATTAATTTCTCCTGAATGGCAATATTTTTTTTAAATGTAAACCTTTTTTAAATGTAAACATATTGGTGTTTTTTTTTTTTTTGGAATTTCAATTTGTGTTTAACGAATAAAATTTATATGTATATTAAAGATGCAATTGATGTCTTCTAAATTTAAAATTATTATTTCCGACGTTTTGATATGATTTTCTGAAATTCAGTTAATATTTTCTAATTTATAATTGGAAATTTTAATTCCAGTTTTTAGAATTGATATTTTCTTAAATTTGAATGGAAAATTTAAAAAGTGCAATTTTGTATTTATGTGAATAATAATGCTTTATAAATATAAACAATTTTTAAAAATTAGATGTAATCGCGAACAGATATTTTGAAGGGTAAAGCAGAATAATAATTCTATATAACTATGTAGAACTTTTTTGAAAGCAAAAAACCCATTGATAACTCGGTAAATCTATTTTGTAAGGACAACAAAAAGTTAATATGCCAAACTTATGTTCATATCTGTAAAAGAATAACGAAAAAACATATGAAATAAAAGACCAGCCTGTGTATACTCTTAACATTGTTCTGTATAATATCTATTTGAAAATATTGACATTCATGTTAAAATAGAAATAACTATTGCAAAGCTAATAAGAACAAAAATTGTGGCGCCATCTACTGTGACATAGTCACGCTGAGCAAAATGAAGTGACACTCTGTTAATGCAAAATAAATGTATTTTCCCCACAACAAAATATTGCAGAATTTTATGTAAATAAAATAATATAACGATTTATTTCTATCATGCAGTTATTATGGATATACATATATATAATATATGTATATTATTTGTATTATTTAATATGTGTATGTATGTATATGTAAATATCACACACAAAAAATACAACATCAAACGATATTTTTGTGTTTTTTTCTCTTTAAATAAATTAATACATAAAAATTTATTTTGCTAAATTTACATTGTTTTCTTTTTATTAACAACTAGGTATTTTAGCATTCTTTGCTTTAGATGCTGGTGAATTTTTACTCCCTTTATATTAACTGGTAGTGTCTGTTTGTCGAAAAAATTTTGGATCGATTTGAACCCCTTTCCCGTAACCCAATCGACCTGAAACTTTGCAGGCAGGCTCGTGGCAATAACAGAAATGATCTAGTAAATTTTCTTAGTGATGCCAAAACAATGGAAACTTTTAAATTTTTCTACCAGAGTTGATACAAAAATGTACAAAGGGTTAGTTTTTATTATATTATTTCTACAACGACCATAAAAACACAAGTCCAGCTATGACAACAATATAACATTTAGAATAACAACAAGAACACTTTAGAAACATCATATTTTTCATTTTTTTTTTTACTTTTTCAGAGATTTTCCTGGACCTGTTCCACCTATTTTAATGATTCTTGAAATAGAAATCTTCCCATGAATTTGGAAAATCATCCTCACAAAAAATGATCACCTTAGCTATCCTATTGAGGGCGTGATCGTGACAAGAACAACATAGAAAATTATATTTTGTCAAGACTATTTTTAGTTCGTCATTCAAATCTCGGGCCCTAATCGACCGATTTGGACGATTTTAAATAGCAAACTTTTCAGGATGTCAGTGAATCATTTTTTATGTCAGCGAGAACCCTAGCTGCCCGACTGATGCCGTCATCGTGATTTCCACAGACGGACAGACGAACAGACGGACATCGCTATATCAACTCCGGTTGTTATAAGGATCACAAATATATATATTTTATGGGGTCCAAAATTTTTTTTCTAATTATTACAAACGGAAGAAGGGTATAAAAAGAAAAATAAAATATTAAAAATGAAAAACGAAAAATGAAAGATAAAAAATGAAAAGTGAAAAATAAAAAATTAAATATGAAAAAAAATGAAAAATTAAAAATGAAAAATAAAAAACGAAAAATGTAAAATAAAAAATTAAAAATTAAAAAAAAAAAGAAGAATTAAAAATAAAAAACGAAGAATGAAAAATAAAAAACGGAAAATTAAAAATTAAAAAAAGAAATATAAAAAATTAAAAATGAAAAACGAAAAATGAGAAACAAAAAATGAAAAGCGAAAAATAAAAAATTAGATATGAAAAAAAAATTAAAAATAATAATAAAAAAAACGGCAAATTAAAGACGAAAAATGAAAAATTAAAAATGAAAAATAAAAAAAGGAAAAATAAAAAATAAAAAAAAAATAATAAAAAATGAGAAATGAAAAAAAAAGAAAAATTAAAAATAAAAAATTAAAAATAAAAAACGAATTATGAAAAATGAAAAATAAAAAACGAAAAATTAAAAATGAAAAATGAAAAAAGAAAAAATTAAAAATTGAAAAAAAGATATTAAAAATGGATAACCAAAAATGAAAAAGAATAAATGAAAAATAAAAAATGAAAAATGAAAAATGACTGGTTGAAGTAATTAATAATAAGAAATATTTTTATGTTAGCAGAGCCCCTGCAGCTGATTGCCATAAGTGATACATAGATAACGCTTTCCGTTTGATTTGGAAAAAGTGCCATATAACGATCTTTAATTACTAGATGTTTACACAACTCCCCTGTGATTGGACTCACATGATTTTTTTAAAGTTTGTTTGCTACGGAAATCCCTCGCAGATCAAGATTAAGTAAAGTAACTTTAAGGGTCCACTTGAAGTCAAGTAGCGCCCGGCGAAGAAAACATAACAATTGATAACAGCATACAAAGGAAATCCATGTTTTGGTGCTGAAAATCGTCGATTGAAATTTAGAGATGTCGTTGATGCTGCTGGCATTTCATGGGACTAATTAGTGACATTTTACAAAATATTTTGGATTATCAGTGCAAAAATCTCGATTGGTGCTTAAAATACTAAATGTTTGAGAAAAAGAGCGTTGCTTAATATCTATAAAACAATATTTCCTGGCCACCAGATCGAACAACTTAGCAAGAGAGCCTATGTTGTGCAAAAGTCGAGGCAAAATCGAAAAGATCATGTCAAAGCTGTCCAAAAAAAAATGTCATATTAACAGTTTTCTTTGATTATTGGGGTATGATGTATTATAAAAAAAAAACTTTTGTTGGGCCAAAGTATTAAAAAGCAATATTATTTGAATATATTTCCCAGAAAGGTCAGATATATGGACAGACATTTCTTGGTTAATGCAACAAGATTACACACTGTCATACATAGCATTGGTTCTTCGAGACAATTTGGCCCAAAATACGACTTACATCATTGCACAACCACCTTATTCGTCTGACTAAGCCTCGTGTGGCTTCTGGCTATAGAATAAACTAAAAATGCCACTCTGCACAATGAATGGAGCCACTACAAAATGGTACTTATATAGAATCAGCCACCGTACATTTACGAAGTTCGACACGTAAGTATAGGAACTTGAATGTGCTATAATCCATATTTATAAATTTCCCAAATTGTGTATTTCTAAAATTTTTAAATATTTGCCATTATTTGTTTTTATACCCTATAACACTATGTGTTCAGGCTGTAATGAGTTACTATCTGAGTCGATTTAGCAATATCGAACCGTCAATCTAGCTGTCTGTCTGTCAGTTTGTCTGTCTGTCCTTCAGTCCGTCTGTCAATCCATCTGTTTGTCCATGTAACCTTGTGTAGAGAATAACAACTTTTTTTGGAAGAAACCAGTTTGGAAGTTGTTTTTGTAATATATGTGATAAGTTGGTTCTTTATTAGTTCAATTTATATTTGAAGGAGATTCATTTAATTACTATTATTAAATATCCTAAAGGAGATTCATTAATTACTAGCTGATCCCAGCCCTCGAAATTCGAGTGCAAATTCTAAGAAATTTTATTTTTTAATTTAATGAATACCATAAAGGTACGCTAATGAATTGTAACCAATTCACTATGCAACACTTTTTAAATACCGATTTCTGTCGTTATTGGCTTATGTCCAATTATTGGTTTATGACCAAAATTATTTTTCAATTCAACAAAACTATTATTGTGAATATAGAAAACAAACTCGCAAACACATTAACAAACTTAATAAACAAACACATACTATTGTATGATTTTACGTACTTATTAATAGCAACTTTAAATGCATTTTACTCTAAAAAAAAATGTAAAAGTTTAAAAATCTGTAAATGTGGGGAACAGCTAAAAAGAAATACCTTTCAAATAAGATACGTTTGGACAAATCGGGAGAAGACTATTTAACAAATCATTGGTCGCAAAAAATCGACTTACCTAAAACACTCTAACATTTAGATTGGTATAGTCGGATATTTAATTTATTATAAAAATTTGTATATTTAACAATTCTATGAATGGTTACACAAGGGAACAATGTTTTTGTTGATTAAGAACTGATTGTTGTTTTGGGATGCCGAATCCAAATCTGCATTTGGTCTATTTCTACCAGCTCAACTTTGGCGCTTTCAAATTGGAAGAACTTGAAAATCCAAACTCATTAACAATATTATCTTAAGGCAGTGCTTACATTGGTTTTAAATTTGTCCAGTAGCTTCAGAGATATCGTTGAAGTTTTGAAAAAAAGACCAGTTTTTTAAAAAGGTCGATAATACTACATATTAGTACCTGCAACCTACAAATGCGAGCTGATGGAGAAAAATGGAAATTGTTTTGAAATCAGTGAACTCAAATTAGTAAAAAATTTTAATAAAGTTCCAGTCAACACCAAAAAAGTGCACTTTTGTTCCCTTGTGTTATCAATTATCAATTATGATTATATTTTTGGTCATGATCGGTCCATTTGTTGATCTAGTTCCCATATAAATAATATCACTCCACAAACTAATAACAATAGGATTAACATCTGGTATAAGCAAGGACCATATATAATAGAGGATGTGCAAACCGCAATGGACCCAATTATCAAGAGGTGACAAGATGGGAACAAACATAATTTAATAGACCCAGCAACAAATAAAATGTTTATAAACCAAGATCCACGGATCCACCGTGTAATAATGAGAGAACATAATTTTGAAGAGTGTTTCTTAAAAAAAAATTATGCAGAGAGTTCCGTTGAAGAGAGTTTAATAACTTACAGAAAATATTATTACAAATATGTGTATATGTATTTTTTGCAGGTTTATATGTATTTGTTGGTATATATATTTTTCGCAAAAGAAATATTTGGCGGTAAATTTTATATATATTTGTTCTTTTGCAATTGTAGTCGTTACAAATTGATATACGAATTTCAGGTGGAATACAAAAAAGTAAAAATTTGAAAAGTGGAAATATATCCTACGAAAACAAAGCATATATTGGGAGCAAAGTGGACAGCCTCCCAATTGAGCTCCAACACGAAGCTCAAATGCGCATAGTAGACGTGATTTACGAAATGTATCGTAAATAAACAAATGGATAATAATTTAATTTAACAAATGAAATTTGTTTATTCATTTTTACAAATAAAACAAATAATTTGTATTTATTTTATGTATTTTTAATTTCAAATATTATGTTAGGTTCTTTTAATACAGACTTAGTACAGTGGAATATAGTTTTAACGTACAGTTGAATGTAATACTGTTCTTTAAGATTGAATTCTTAAATTGAGAAAACACTGTACTGTTGCAAACATTTTTTTTTAGGTTTTTTTCTACAAGTTGCAATAACGGGATAAACTTGTGCAATAACAGAAAACACGTTTAATTTTGGTTCTTTTTCTTCATATTTTAGAATTTCAGATTTTTATTTTTATTATTTTTGGATTATGTAGTAAGTAATATAAAAATTTTATCATGCATTAGGTGGTATTCGAACAGCAAAACACATGATTTGAAAGCTACAACAGTACCCACTGGGCACTTGTTGTACAGTCCACTTGTTGTTGGTTGCAATGTTGTAAGTACTTAACTGATATACAAATGTAAAACGTTTCAAAAATGATGTTAACAAAGAGTATGAGTGTGTATTCATTTTTCATTTTAAAAATGTTTAATAATTCACACTTTTTTTTCAAATACTACAGCAAAAAAAAGCAAAAATCGATTGAAAATATCCATTATATCTCAGTGCAATATAAGAAAGACTTGCCAGTAGATGTAACTGATCCGATTGATCTAACAGAATATCTTAGTGTGCCGGTAGATCTAATTTAACTGATCCCAATGCGCCGGTTGATCTAACAGAATATCTTTGTGTGCCGGTAGATCTAATTTAAATGATCCCAATGAGCCTGATCTAACAGAATATATTACTGTGCCGGTAGATCTAATTTAATTTCATTTTATTTATTTCCATAAATTCTGTCAAAATATAATATGATGATTTACTAATTAACTATTTAAATTTTTTTTGCCACACACATTACTTCGTTCCATCTGCAATTATATAAATTTTTTATATATCATTAACTAACATAATTTATACATTTCTTTTATAAATTAAACTAAATTAAATTTCAAAGAGAGAGATTTTGTCTGCAAAACAGTGAAAATAAATAAAAGATCTTGGATCTTGGATCTAATTTTCAGCAACATGTTTGTAGCCATCTTGTCCCCTCTTGCATTTTCAGTTTTCGTGTGACCAAATTGCGGTTTGCACATCCTCTATTATATATGGTCCTTGGTTTAAGCTTATGTGCCACATCCAGCTATAGTCTCAGCAAAGTTGGATCCTCTCACGAAAAGCGTGTATAGGGTATCATATAGTCGATCAAGACCAACTGTAATTTTATTACTTTGTAATAAAACACATTAAGAAAGCTGAAAGCTAACTTAATTGCTAAGCCTGAAGAGAATTTTTCAGGGTTTGCCATAATTAGAAAAAAATCCGATCACAGGGGAGATGTGTAAACATCTAGTAAACAAAGATTTTTTTATTGCACTTTTTTAAAATCATACAGAGAGCGTTATCTATTTATCACTTACAGCAAACAACTGCAGGGGCTCTGGTTAATTTTTAATTTTTTGTTCTCCATTTTTTATTTTTAACTTTTCATTTTTCCTTTTTAATTTTTCATATTTAATTTTTTTTTTTCATTTTTTATTTTTCATTTTTTTTTTCATTTTTATTTTTCATTTTCATTTTTCAATTTTCATTTATAATTTTTCCTTTTTCATTTATGTATATATATATATTTATATATGGGCATTTCCAGGAAAAGGTCCACCACGACCAAAAATTAAAAGTTAATAAACAAATGTTTTTTTCTTTTATATTGTAAAGAAATATTTGAATTGCAAGAATATAATGAGTTTACAGCATATTTTTGTTTTTGTTGTGAAATACTAGCACATAACCTCAAAAAATTTAATGTTTTCATTTTTTGTGACTTTTAGTGATGGTTTTGCTTTTCGTTGTTATTTATTATATATTTGTTTTATGGTTGCAATCTTCTTTCAAGATTATTGTACCAACAACAAACTAATACGAAAATAGAAACAGAGATGAAGCAAGCCATGACAAACGGTAAATTTTTGGGTTTCTTTCCCTTGCTGTTTCTGTGTCACATGCGCGTCTGTAAAGTATCAGTTGTTTGCATAACTTCTTAGTCGCCAGTTGCCGGTGGTCAAAAATTCGGATTTATAGAAAGTTTTATGTATAGAATATAAAATTAAATTGCTTAGAAGTAAAGTAAAGAAATAGTTGTTTAACTTCAAAAGTTGTCACGTAACGCTACTAAATTCAATTGTAAGTGTAGTTTCCTACAAATTTAAGAACAATTATTCTAAGTTATGTATGTTTTAATATACATAGATGGAGTATGCGAAGAACAAAGCACAGCTGTACAGGGAACGATTGAAAGAAGACCCACTAAAGCTAGAAGCTTATCGTTTAAAAGCAAAAAAAAAAGAGCGCAAAAGCATCGAAAGAAGCTGCTGGAATTGTCAAAGAAAAACGTGAAAATTTTAAAGGAAAAAAGAGAAAAAGATCGCCTAAGGCGAAAAAATTACGTGAAATAAAGACAAATAAAGCAACTATAGAAAATAATTTCGGTGCTTATTCATGTAAGCAAACGTTGGGAAAAGCTTTGAAAAAAGTAGAAATAGCTTTGCCAGTAGACTTACAAAAAAAAAACAAATTATTAATGCGTTATGAAATAAATACCCCGATTCAATAAATGTTGAAAAAACATTTGATCAGCCTTTGGAGTACCAGCAACAATTACAAGCAGTGAAGGACTTCTACACGCGTGATGATATTAGCGTCCAAGCTGCAGGGCGGAAGGATACTCTAATTATTTATAAACTAGTAGTTCCAAAGCGGTTCATGAGGCTGACCGTATCAGAAGCCTTCGAATTATATAAAAATGAATTTAATGACAAAAGTGTAAGTAAGTCGATGTTTTTTCAGTATCGGCCAAGACAAATTCAACTTACCAACAAGTTGCCGCATAACATGTGTGTATGCCAGTATCATGCAAATTTTGGATTTTTACTTGAAGGCTGCGTTAAAGTTGTAACAAAATTTTCTCCTGATTTCGAAACCTTCCTTCAATCTACCTGCTGTAACATAGAGGATGAAAACTGAATGACAAGCGCTTGTAAAAATTGTGTTCAAGACATAAAACATGATTTAGTTCCACTGAAATTTTGGACAAAATTCGATGAGGATGTGAAATGGCAACATTGGAGGAAAGTTGTTACTCGAGTAACTTTGAGACACACTATCGCTCCTTTTTCTGATCTTTTAAATGAGTTGTAGGTTAAGCTACCCTCTTTTAAGCTGCATTTTTTTGTTAAACGTGCGCAACAAAATTACTTTGACACTAAAAAGAAAAATATTAAGCCTGGAGAACTAATCTTGCAAGTCGATTTCGCGGAAAATTATCGACTTGTTTGTCAGAATGAAGTCCAAAGTGCACACTTTAGCTATGGCCAAGTAACAATTTTTACATGCGTAGCCTGGTTATATGGTGAAACTAAATCATTTGCTATCATCAGTGACAAGTTAAGCCACAGCAAATATGATGTTCACTGCTTCATAACGAAGCTTATACAAAAGATAAAACAAAAGAATGGGTATTTTGAAAATATCTTTATATTCTCAGACGGGAGCAGCTGCCAGTTTAAAAATAAATTTATTGTTCGGAGCTTACCTGCATTTTTAAATGGATTCGGTTGCAAAAATTTCGAATGGAACTACTTTGCAACTTCTCATGGTAAGGGGGCAGTCGATGGTGTTGGAGCTGTGGTGAAAAGAAAAGTTATTTTGCATGATGCATTATCGTTTTCTGAATGCGCCCGGAACAACATAAACGGAGTTCAGTTAGTATATATTTCTTCACAGCAGATTGAAGAATATTCTATTCCGTTAATAGAAAAATGGAAGACCTTGTCAAATATTCCTGGCATTCACCAACTATATTCCATATTATGCGACGGAAAATCAAACATAAAAGTTGCACGTACATCATCAACTTCGAAACGAGACATTTAAAACATTAATTTTTTTAACTTTTTATTTTATATTGAACTGAAATTTACGTTTTGTTACATTATCTTTGATTAATAAAACCTAAAAATCAAAAACATCTGAACATTTTCTTGATTGCACATTAAAATTTTTTTGTGTCACATAACGTCATGTCACGTAACGTTTTATGTTTAGGCTTATAAAAAAAAAAAATAAAAAAAACATTTCTACTTCGCGGCCGCAAATATTGAGTATCTTAAGTCCACTTTATATATAAATTACTTTGATCAAAAAATTGTATCGCTTTTCGCTGTTTTTTGCATTTTTATAGATGCAGGCAGAACCCACTTCTAATTTTGTCGCGTAACGAACTGCGTTTTATTAGTTAATATCTTACGACTAAGATTTCAATGGCTCCCAACGTTTACACTGAATATAGTGCTACCAAAACAATATTCGAAAATTATATGAAGAACAAAACAAAATTACTTTTGCTTCTTTTTTTTCGAATCAAATGCGTACGACTGTCACGTGCATATCCATGGAAATCCCCATATTTAATTTATTATTTTTCACTTTCCATTTTTTAATTTTCATTTTTCAATTCTAATTTTCCATTTTTTATTTTTTATTTTTCTTTTTTAATTTTTTACGTTTCGTTTTAATTTTTAATTTTTCATATTTTATTTTTCATTTTCTATTTTTTGTTTTTAATTTTTTTTTTTTAAGCTTTCATTTTCGTTTTTCAATTTTCATATTTTATTTTCCATTTTTCATTTTTTCATTTTCTTTTTCATTTTCTATTTTTCAATTTTCATTTTTCATTTTTAATTTTTCGTTTTTCGTTTTTCATTTTTCATTTTTTATTTTTAATTTATATTTTTAATTTTTGTTTTTCATTTTTAATTTTTTATTTTTCATTTTTAATTTTTAATTTGTTTCATTTTTTATTTTTCATTATTTTTTCTTATTTTTCATTTTCTATTTTTTCATTTCTAATTTTTTATTTTTCATTTGTAATTTTTCATTTTTTATTTTTCATTTTCTAATTTTCATTGTTTATTTTTTAGATTTTATTTTTCATTTAATTTTTAATTTTTTATGTTTCATTTTCTATTTATTATTTTTCAGCTTTCATTTTCGTTTTTAATTTTTCATATTCATATTATTTTTTTTATATCATTTTTCATTTTTAATTTTTTATTTTTGATTTTTCATTTTTGTCTTCCATTTTTTATTTTCCATTTTGTATTTTCATTTTATTATTTTTCATTTTTTATTTTTCATTTTGTATCTTTAATTTTTTATTTATTTTTTTTTTTTCATCTTTAATTTTCCGTTTTTTTTTTTTTCATTTTCTATTTTTTCTTTCTCATTTTTCATTTTGATTCTTAGTTTTTCACTTTTAATTTCTTATTTTTCTTTTTTAATTTTTAATTTTTCATCTTTAATTTTCCGTTTTTTTTTCATTTTCTATTTTTTATTTCTCATTTTTCACTTTTATTTTTAGTTTTTACTTTTAATTTCTTATTTTTCATTTTTTATTTTTCATTTCTTATTTATAATTTTTAATTTATTTTTTATATTTATAGTTACTTATCATTTCTCATTTTTCGTTTTTCATTTATCATTTTTTATTTTTTATTTTTTATTTTTTATTTTTTATTTTTTTTTCATTTTTATTATTTATTTTTCATTTCTTATTTTTCATTTCTCATTATTTTTCGTTTTTTATTTTTCATATTTTATTTTTCATTTTTATTTTTCATATTTTATTTTTCATTATTTGTTTTACATTTTTCATTTTCAAACAGGTTATTACATATCATAATTTTTTCACCAATACAATCATTAGTCACGCCTATTTTGTCTTACGGCTCACGTGTTACGCTGTTTTTGTGAAATAGAATTTTACCATTAAAAAAAAAACATTTCTTGTGCCTTTTTATTACTTTATATAAGTGAAATTGATAATCAACATCTTCAAAACACACCCCATCAAGCAAAATACCATACAATTTGTTCACTATTTTAAGGTCAACAGGAGCCTCACTAACTGCAGGGTTAAGGATGCGATCATGATTTCCACAGAAGTACAGAAGTTCATCGCTTGTTATATGGATCAAGAATGTGTGTATTTTATAAATTTATTCAAAAAAAAAATTGCTTAAAGTGGTATAACTTATCTTAAAACAATTTTATTATAATTACCTTAACATGTTCCAGACACCCAGCATCTATGTATTTAAGGGCATAAATTTCAATATTATAGCCCATTATCGATTTTTTTACACTAAACTAAACCGTGTCCCGGTACACCATATTGAAACGATTTACAAAATAAAAGCCGAATCGCTTTACAGATTATTTTGACATATGAAACCAACAACTTTTTCGAGGATTAGAGACAACTTTAGGAAAAAATGTGCATTGTATCTAAGGGAGGTTACTTTGAAGTAATCAATGAAATTGATTTGGAGGAATAAATAAGAAAAAAATAATTCTAATTCTAGGAAACTTTATTTTTTCGTTAAATAAAAACCCTAAAAATATGCCTATCAATTATAGCCAATTCACAAATCAACACAAAAAACAAACTAATTTTTATTACAAACATATTAAGAAATTTAATAAACACTCACATAGCATTGTATAATTTTATGTACGTGTTAGTAGCAATTTTAAATGCAATTTACTCAAAATACAGGAAAAAATTTAAAAATCTGTAAATCTGCAAATCAACTAAGAAGAAATACCTTTCAAATAATATACCTTTGATCAAAATCGAGATAAAATGGTAGAACAAAACATCGGTCACAAGAAATCGCCCAGCCTATTAATATTATAGATACTCCTTAGCTGGTTTATAATTTGCTTTTTTCCATTGCTTAACTTAAAATAATTTCAAAGTTAGATTAAAACAATATTTATTTAGCAGTTTACTCGGTTTTCCGCAACAACAGTCAGCCCTGAAACTCTCTAATTTATTTTACGAACTAACTAAAAATTTTTTTTATGACAAAGGGAATAACCCTTAGCACTGGTAAAAACTTTCCGAAACTTTCATACTCGTTACTAAATAGTTAAAAAAAAAAAAAATTAATATCTTAACCACAATTTTGAAATGAAATTTAACCATACTTTCTAACAAATACCACGTATTTTAAGCGAAACATCTTATGGGGCTGAGAGTATTTACGAACAACAATTTTTGGTGGTGTCTTAACTGTAGCAGCTGTGGTTTAACGCGCATTTTGTCTACTTATGCTATTTGGTTAACAACAAAAGATTCAAAGGCAACAACAATAAAAAACTACTGCCACCATTGAATATCCTCGCATGAACTCGAACATCTAATGCAGAATAAGAATGGAATCGTATCAAAATTCCTTAGATAATTTCGAATTGTGGTATTTTTATGACTCCGTGACTAAATGATGTAGAGAAATTCACGCTTAGCCAAGGAGGGGTAGATTACAAAGCATTAGATGGTAGTTAAACTAAATTATATATTTACGCATACATGCTCAACATACACAGACGCACACACACATGTATATACAGTGCGTTATAAAATTTATATATATTAACGTTAGTTTGATTGTTTGATTTTATACAAAAGCATTAAGATTTAATTTCATAGATATTTTATTAACAAAAAAAAACAACTCAAATACAAACTCTCACACATATAGATAATGGAGACAAAACTAGACATGTTCAGTGTTTTATGATAAAATTGTTATATTTTTCCGTTTATGCATTTTATTTAATGTCATTTATGACGATAAATCTTTGTTAATTAAACTGATTTTATGAACAGATACCAATTTAAATGTAATTAGTATTGTAGCAAATATCTACTGTTGTGGTAGTTATTGTTGTCTTTGTTGTTGTTATAGACAATGTTATTTATTATAGGTCCACATAAGCATGTTTCTTGTGTATTTTATCTTTATGTTAATGTGATTATTCGATAGTGTGATCTTGTATTTGTTTACGTAAATGTGTTGTTTGCATAAAGTGCAATCACATGTTTATGGCAATTAAATAACAAATAACATTTGTATTTGTTGTCATTGACAGAATTTGCTCAGATTTTCATGTTCAAATAATTTATATAATTTTAGTTATTTAATAGACATCTTCTGTGGACATCTTAAGATGGGTCCACTTCATAGCACCTCAACAAGTGTAACATGCACCATACTTAAACGGAACAGTGACAGCGTGACCATGTCACCATTAAATACATTCTAGTCGATGTTGTCACTGATACGGCGTGTGATTTCACAGTTATATGAGAGGAAATGGAGACTACACAGTCAGATTCGTGACAATATGAAGCGATGACGAAGAAACTAGCAGGTTTTTTTTAGCTAGAAAAGCGACAGAAAGAGCAAAGAAACAGCGGCAAGTCGGAGAAATGGAGTCGAAGCCAATTGCTGATCGCTCGAGAAAAATTCAACCCACATCAAACAAGGAATACAAATTCACTTGGATCAAACAAACTGAAAGTGTTCCATTGCCAATTTTTCCTTAAGCAAATTGCGACGATTGCCAAGATAAGAAGCCACAGGAATTACACTGTGGAACAAATTCAGGTTAGCAAAAGTTAGGTCGATTCTGAGAGTGAGGGGTGAAAAAAGAGGCTAAATTAGAAGACCCGTAGCGCGGCATTTGTTTATGTTAGTTCGAATTTTTTTTTAATCGACCTTCGAACTTTGCAAATGCCGATTTTCCGCATATTGTTTATCTGGTTTTTTGGCTATAACTCGTCGACTAATTGATATTTTTTCAATCTGTAAAAGCCAAATTATTGCTAGAGACGTGTGCAACAATTAAAATTTAAAAAAAAAATTAAAATAGAAAATTTTTGTGGTGCTTATGAAGCAAAATGTTGGAAAAATTATTTTTTTTTATGCTTTTTGAAAATATTTTCCACAAAACTAAGTCTTTTTTGCTTTCTGTTTGATCTATAATATGCTTCTCAGTTTCTTCAATAAATTTAATTTGAAAAGAAACCAATCGTAAAACAAAACTTGCGTTTTCCAGCTTAATATTAATTTACTTCTCATTTTTTATGAAACATTGAAAAAGAAATTATAAAAATATGAAAAAAAAAATATATTTCTGAAATGTTAGTTATGAAAAGTTTTAAGTAAAACAAGTAAGAAAATTATAGTCGGTCTAGACCGACTATACGATACCCTATACCATGCTTTTAGAAACCCTATCTCTTAGGCCCAACTAACTGGACATTGAAAATAAGCAAAACCCAAATTTGAGTGGGATTTTTATTAATTTTTTTGGCTGCAGATATGAAAAAGTTCATATCGGATGCTATATCTATAAAGGGACTAGGTCCAAAAATGGACCGATCCTGATCATGTTTGGTAAAGTCTCTTGTATTTTGCAAAAATAATTACAAACAAAATTTGAGAAGAATCATTGCAATATTTTTGTTTTTTAATAGATTTAAGTGAAGATCGGGAAGCAGCTCTATATGGGCTCAAAGGGATCATTTTTGGACTACTCATTAGTGGGTATAATGAATGCATACAAACCCAATTTGAGTAAGATCTATATGGCAAATTGGATCTTATGGCAATTTAAGTCGATTTCATATGGGTAATTTGTATGGGGGCTAGGTCTGAACATCGACCGATTCTCACCAATTTCAATAGCGTTCATCCCATGGCCGATAAAAGCTTATATACCAAATTTCATCAAAATATATTCATATTTGCGACCTGCAGTTTGATTACAAACTTTACATGGACACACAGACGGACGGACGGACATTGTTAAATCAACTCAGAAAGTGATTCTGATTCGATCGGTATAATTAAAGATGGGTCTAGGTCAAATATTTTTGGTTGTTACAAACAGCAGCACAAAGTCATTATACCCAAACCACATAGTGGTATAGGGTATAAAAATTAAATAGATTAAATTAATTATTTGGCCAGTTGCCGTTTAGCAGGCGGCTGTGGATCAACATCACTGCTCTCTCTAATATCTTGGTCATCGTCATCATCATCAGAAAGGTCGATTATTTCGTCCAACAGATATTCTGGAATTTCATCTTTGTCTTCCCCTTCTTCCTCTTTTTCCTCGTCTTCCTCTTCTTCAAAGGTGTTTTAATACCACCAACAAATTTCAGCGAGTATTGCATCTGGAGATTTCTTTCCTCTGTACCTGAAACGAAAATAGGTTTTCAATCGTTAACATGTTTAAATTGTGCACTCTGACAAAGATATTAGAAAAATCTAGGAATTCAAAATATGCACACTCTATAGTTACCTTATTTCAAATGGAAGCGCAATTTGGTGATAACGTTCGCCTTGCTCATCAGATTCAGTTGGCAACTGTTGAGCGAGTTAATCAAGATGCTGATGCAAAAGATGAATTTTATACGACATATTAACCCCAATTTCATCGAAAGCTGCCAACATGTTTGCAACAGATTGCCTGTAGTTGTCTTTGCGTTCTTTACCCAAAAGTCCTTTAATGACTGCTTTCAATGCGAGCCATGCACTTAATTCTCGGTCTGTCAGAATTTGGTCAAAATCTTGACGACTCATTAGTTTCCGTATGTCGGGACCATAAACAACCCCTTCCTAAATTTTGGCGTTACTTAGTCTTGGGAAAATGTCTTTTAAGCGGTTGAATACTGCTGGTCTTTTTGCGATACATTTCAAAAATTTTTAGCAAAGCCAAGTTTAATGTGGAGCAATGGCAACAAAATTTTCATTTCAGGAACAAGACTTTCGTGCACCCTATTGTCTTTAGGCCATTTCAGTCCAATGCGACTATTCCATTTATGCTGGTTGTACTGGTTTCTTCCTTTAATACCTTCTCCGTATTGTGAATCCCGATCACACGAAAAACACGGATATTTTGGATGGCCAGATGCTGTTAAACCTGTAATCAGTGCAACTATTTTGAGGACGCTGTAAATGCGCCACTGGTGTTCGTTATATTTGACTACTTCCAGAATGTGTTTCAAATTATCGAAATTTTAACTAGTGTCAGTGTTATACGCAATCGGAACAGAAGGCATTCTATTTGTCTTGTGCAAAAGCACAACTTTTAAACTGATTAGTGAACTATCGATGAATAAACGCCCATCATATTTTTTATAGATTAACCCTATCGTCTCTATTAACTTTTCAATATCGTTGCGATAAGCGAAATTTTTTGCATCATTCACATTGACGAACTTTTCTAACTCTTTTTGGCGTTTTCGATAAGCTGTTACTTTGGTACCTTTCGCCAGCAAATTATTTCCTTTCAAAAATGAAGCCAGTAGTTCTGATTTTTTCTGAGTCAAACACAGATTTGCAACAAATCCATCCAATTGGTTTTGTGTGACTAGGATTTTGTCCTTTGATGTTTCCTTTGATGTACCTTCACCAGGGTCGTATTCTGAGAGGGAATCCATGGATGTAGCAGCGGCAGTTGTAGTACTGATATCTGTTTGAAGATCAATACTTCGGTATGTTGGTACTGGAACGAATTCTGAGTGCGGTAATGGTAATTGGACACTTGGCACTGCTACATAAGTTTTATTATTTGCTTTCCTTCTATTCAAAGTTTTATGGTAGTTGATGCATGCATAGCAATTTTCTTCTTGATGCTGGCTGTTGTCTAACCACATCATTAGTATACCAAAAGGCATAGACTTCTTCTTTTCACTTTTCCATTGCATAAGAATTGAATAGCAATTAAAGCAAACTTTTTTAGGGGCATAGTTTACGTCAGTGATAAACTCTTGCGAGAAATATTGTTTATAGGTTTAAAAAAAAAATCACTCACATTGTCACATTTTTCATCGCTTGCTATGAAACGTCCACAAACATTACAAAAATGGTCCATTTTACATTTTGGTTCCGACATTTTTAATACAATATATATTATACAATGTTTTTTTATCAAACCGATGCACTTAACTTAAATCACTCACAAAATTAAATAAGTTCCAAAAAAATTAATAGCGAATTTTATCACGACCGAGCGAAAATTAAAAGACATCAGCTTCGGCTGAGTTTCGAGTCTTAACTGAATCTTCATTTTTGAAATTAGTTCGCTTGTACGAAATAAAAAAAATCGCTACCTGTGCGGTGGTTGAAAACAAGCAAGTAAGAAAATTATAGTCGGTCTAGACCGACTATACGATACCCTATACCATGCGTTTAGAAACCCTATCTCTTAGGCCCAACTAACTGGACATAGAAAATAAGCAAAAACCAAATTTGAAAAAATTTTGAAAAAGTTCATATCGGATGCTATATCTATATGGGGACTAGTTCCAAAAATGGACCGATCCTGACCATGGTTGGTAACGTCTCTTGTATTTTGCAAAAACTTTTACAAACAAAATTTGAGAAGAATCAGTGCAATATTTTTGTTTTTTAATAGATTTAAGTGAATATCGGGAAGCAGCTCTATATGGGGCCAAAGGGTGCATTTTTGGACTACTCATTAGTGGATGTAATGAATGCATACAAACCCAATTTGAGTAAGATATATATGAGAATTTGCATCTTATGGCAATTTATGTCGATTTCATAAGAATAATTTGTATGGGGGCTAGGTCTGAACATGAACCGATTCTCACCAATTTCAATACTGTTCATCCCATGGCCGGCAGAAGCTTACATGCCAAATTTTATCAAAATACATTCATATTTGCGACCTGCAGTTTGATTACTAGGTTTACATGGACACACAGACGGACGGACGGAGGGACGGACATTGTTAAATCAACTCAAAAAGTGATTCGATCGGTATGATTAAAGATGGGTCTGGGTCAAATATTTTTGGTTGTTACAAACAGCAGCACAAAGTCATTATACCTTAACCACATAGTGGTATAGGGTATAAAAAGTTGTTTTACTTATTCCTAATTCTGGGAACTTCCCTTTTTAATTACTTCTACCTAAATCGCTATTTATTTAATGGTTTTGGAATTTTTAACGCAAATTATCGACTAAGACCATTTTTTTTTTTTTCAAATGAAATTTATTGAAGAAACTGAGAAGCATATTATAGATCAAACAGAAAGCAAAAAAGACTTAGTTTTGTGGAAAATATTTTCAAAAAGCATAAACAAAAATAATTTTTCAACATTTTGCTTCATAAGCACCAAAAAATTTTCTAAATCAATTTTTTTAAAAATTTTTGATTGTTGCACAGATCTCTAGCAATAATTTGGCTTTTACAGATTGAAAAAATATCAATTAGTCGACGAGTTATAGCCAAAAAAGCCATATAAACAATATGCTGAAAATCGGCATTTGACTGCAAAGTTCGAAGGTCGATTAAAAAAAAAAAATCGAACTAACATAAACAAAAGCCGCGATACAGGTCTTCTAATTTGGCCTCTATTTTCACCCCTCACTCTCAGAATCGACCTAACTTTTGCGAACCTGAATTTGTTCTACAGTGTTATTCGAGCTCTTTTTCGATGAGGCATTGCTTCAATATATTTGTGATTATTCGACCAGATATGCTGTTAAAAATCTGAAAAGTCCAGTCGATGAAATTACAGTTGTAGGTAAAACAATTTAAATTTTTCAAATTTCAAAGATAAATTATTATTTTTTATCTGTTTGATTTAAGAACTGCGACTGGATATAATGCAATCTCAAGGTACAAGTCATAATGATGATAATCTTCGCAATAAAATGATTTTCAAATCGATGCGCCGCAATCGATTTTGAAGAAATTCTTCGCACACTACGTTTTGAGCCTATTGATAACCTAGATAAGCCATGGAAGCTACGTCAAATTAATGACCATCTAAAGTCAAATATGTTGAAGAACTTTCATCTAACAAAATATTTATCATACGATAAAAATATGATCACCTATTATGGACGACACGGTTATAAGCAGTTTTTGCAAGGTAAACCAATCAGATTTGGATACAAGTCTTGGTCATTATTGCTATATATCAAGGAAAGAACCCATGCTGTACCAATTAATATAATTAACGATTCGGGAAATGCGCAGCACCACTCATAAATGTGATCAATGCCTTCCCAGATATTTTAAAAGGCCTTCCGTTTTCATTTTATTTCAATAATTTGTTCGCGAGTCTTTCTTTGCTTACGTATCTTAAAACGAGAGGGTATAATGCAACCAGAACTATTCGAGAGATACGCATTCCTGCAAGTTGTTCGATAAACACAAAAAATTTTAAAAATTCAATGCGTGGATCATACCAAACAATCAAGATGAATGAAACTGGCATACTACTGACCAAATAGATTGATTGGTGCTTTTCAAACCTCTTCAGTGCCATGGTATTCGAAAAATGCAGAAAAAAAGTCTATGTATGTTACTCGACCATGCAACATAACTGAATAAGAAGTGGTGGAGTTCAATTTTTACTTGGCTACTCGACGCATCAATCATTCACCCAACTCGAGTTCAAACGATAAAACGCTACTGCAAACACTATGGACTAATACCGATTCCAGCAGGACCAAAGCGGCTGCGGCATGAAAATGATCTGTCGTAAAACATTCGCTACGATCGGACAGATCATCATTTTGATAAATACCACACTCGTTACTTGTATTTACAAGAAATATAATTTCTTTTTTTTCCCAACTGTATTAACCCTAATCAACCCAGAACATTTTTTTCGATTTTTTCAGAAAAATTTCATATGGCGGCTACGTATGTCCTCTGGATTACAAATGTGCAATTTTTTTTCTCCTCGGTGTTTTGTATCTCAAGACATAGGGTTTGACCGTATGGTCACTTTGGGTACGATTAAGAATAATTGTGTTCGTTCAAACAAGAAAAAATAAAGCGAAATTTTTAACACATTTTTTTACTTATTTATTTATATATCAAATTGGGTATGAAAATTAACAAAGCATTTGACACAGACCCCAACATCACATTTTGAGCACTCAGTGCGTCCAACAGAAGTACAATTGTTGGCAACACAACGTCTTCGTTTTGCACATGGGCGAACCAGATGATCTTTTCTATCATATCGCAAAGTTTCTTGTGAATATTCCTGGATATTTCTTTTGCGAGGGCCAAGAGATTTTGGCTTTTCTCCAAAATGTTTGCAGTAATATAAAGCAATCTGTCGTATAAACTCTAGTTGTGCCATATCAGGATGAGCCGAGCGGTGTAATTGCCATGCGTTATGTAGCGAAACATCAACCAGCAATGTGATTATGCTGCTCCACCACCTCTTTCCTCTGACACCAATTCGGTACATGTTCACATTCTGATCCATTCGCTCTACACCACCCATAAAGTTATTATATTTATACCCTATACCACTATGTGGTTTGGGTATAATGACTTTGTGCTGCTGTTTGTAACAACCAAAAATATTTGACCTACACCCATCTTTAATTATACCGATCGAATCAGAATCACTATCTGATTGGATTTAACGATGTCCGTCCGTCCGTCCGTCTGTGTGTCCATGTAAAGTTTGTAATCAAACTGCAGGTCGCAAATATGAATATATTTTGATGAAACTTGGTATTTAATCTTTTATCGCCCATGGGATTGACGCTGTTGAAATTGGTGAGAATCGGTCCATGTTCAGACCTAGCCCTCATACAAGTGACCCCTATGAAATCGACATAAATTGCCATAAGATCCAAATTATCATACAAATCTTAGTCAAAATTGGTTTGTATGTATATATTACATCTATTAATCAGTAGTCCACAAATAATCCTTATTGGACAACTCTTAGTCATAGGCCCCATATAGAGCTGCTTCCTGATCTTCACTTAAATCTATCAAAAAAGAAAAATATTGCACTGATTCTTCTCAAATTTTGTTTGTATATATTTTTGCAAAATACAAGAGACTCTACCAAACATGGTCAGGATCGGTTTATTTTTGGCCCTAGTCCCCATATAGATATAGCATCCGATATGAACTTTTTCATATTTGCAGCAGAAAAAATCAATAAAAATCGCACTCAAATTTGGTTTATGCTTATTTTCTATATCCAGGTAGTTGGGCCTGAGAGATAGGGTCTCTAAACGCATGGTATAGGGTATCGTATAGTCGGTCAAGACCGACTATAATTTTCTTACTTGTTTTTAACTACGCATGGTTGTACAACATTAATTTTTTTCTTTTGTTCTGTACAGTACCGTTGAACATTACAAATAGGTTTTCTTCCATGTACACTCGATGCAATATTTACAACAGCGTTGTCATTCCACTATGTTAACACAATATCAGTCTCCTCCACTTTAATGGACTCTACATAACCTCGAGCTTTCTTCTAAATGATTTTTTTTTTTTTTTTTGTCTGCAATGGGGCAATTTTTGGGTATACGATTTTCACGAATTGTTCCTGTTGCAGTGTATCCACGGCATTTTAAATAATGGAGTACTGGAAATCCGGTAAACAAATTGTCAAACAAAAAAATTGAAAAAGGCATGCTTAGAACCTCCAGAGAGAAATCGTCGTTCATATTTATAAGAGGTGCGGTGCATTTGCCAAATCTTTCCTCATAGATGGAATTTGACCGAGGATTTCTTCCTTGGTACATTTCAAAATTTACCAGATACCCAGAGGGCGTACACAATGACCACACTTTAAATCCAAAGCGTAATGGCTTTCCTTTAATAAATTTTTTGCAGCCATGGCGCCCAAAGTATGATATCATACTTTTGTCATACAATAAATGCTGCACTGGATAGAATTTTTCAGCATATTTGTTTTCAAATGATCTGTTAAAAGCCGAAGCTTCAACATTTTTTCACCGTCGTCAACTTTTTTAGCACTATCTTCAAAATGGAGAAATTGCGATATCTTCTGAAATCTGTTTCTTCGCATAGCCGAATATATCAACTCGTTTCTCATGTCTTCATCTGCACCCCAGAATGATCTATGGCCTGCTCGACCGTCATAGCCCCTCACTATCAAAATACCAATATACGTTTCTAGTTCTGCAGTAGTTATATTTGGAACATTCTTTCCAAGAAACACTGCGTATTTATGAGATTCGTTGATAATGTGATCCAACAATTGCTGATCAAGAAACTGTTCAAACTGTTCGGGGTTCCAAGTTCTTTCAATCTTCAAAACTTGGGGACGGAAATATTGAAGGCATGGCAATTGAAAAATCTTTAACCCACGTAAATGAAGCGTTCTTATTCGCTGGTGGAAGCTCCAATGCTGATATGGTTGGTTTTACCTTTTGTAAACTATTTAACACGGCAGCAGCTGCTGATGTCGATGGCTCAGACGATAAATTTAAATCCAAAACTGTGCGGAAATATCCAAAGGCAATTTCTGAGTTTCTGAGCATTAAATCATCTTCATCATCACTAACTTCTAGGCCATCAAACGTATCAATGCGTCTGCCATTGTTCATAACCAGTTCACAAGATGATTTCAGCTGGCTAACACAAATGTCAACAGGCGTCCCAACATCATCCTCATCTGCATCATCCGTACCACTAAGTACGCTACTTTCAACTTCAGGTGAAATTATATATAAGGCAGCAACAGGCCCATTTTCACCTCCATCACACAATTCATTTAAGAAATCTACGGCTTCTTCTGTACTTAGCGCCCTAGAAATAATAATGTATTTTTTTGAAATCTTACCCAGTGTGACCATACGATCACAGCGGTAAAAATTGTTCAAATTAACATGCAAAATATTTGAAAATTTACAAATCTCATTTTTCAACTATTAGTTGAATTCATTGCCCAACAAAATATATTTGTTTTAAGGCCAGAAACTCTTTCTTACTTTATTAAAATCGGGGAATCACACGAATTTTAGATTTATTTTTCTAAGCCTATTATGTGACGTTGGGTTGATTCGGGTTAAAATATCTTTTATGAATGAAATTGTGTCTAATTTCAAGTTTTTCTATAAGACATGTGACCATATTGCCACAACCATAAAATTGGTCAGGTAAGTTTTTTTTAACATTTTTGGATTCAGCCACCCCAAGTCTATAAACTCTGAAAGTTTCGTCAAGAAATTCGAAAAAAATAATTACAGGACCATTCGGGTTAATGATGTTTACAAAAATGTTTTCTGTTCTTTTTTCGTAAGTACAATTAATTATTTCATTCAGAATTCACAAACATCAGATCTTATTTATATAATATTAATTCTATCATCGCACACTGGGTCGAATCGCCAAATAATTCGCATAAAGTCAAGAATTTTCTTGAAGCAAATCTTAGTTTTAATTTAATATATTTAAACTAGATTCTCTATATATGAAGAATCAATAAATATTTTCCTTAGAAATGAAACCCTGCAATTTTGTTCGATTTTCAAAGTCAGGTGTTTAGTCTGCTAACTTCTGTGATAAAATTGGCGGGAAACTTTTGTTTAATTTGTGCACTCGGCAATTTCACATGCTGGGACAGTAAAATATTTTCAAAAATGGATTTTAAAGGCCATGGTATGTAGAATGAAAAATAAAATTTTGCCCAAAAAATGAGAAAACCAAACCAAAGTGCTCGACTTCTGTGGAGTAAAAAATAACTTTCTGCGTGTGCCTGCTATATATAACGTGTGTTAAAAGTTAATAATAATCCTCCTTGCGGCTCTTGCGGTACTTTAAACTTTTAGGTGAGCTTGAGTTCTGCCATGCAACGCTGCTGGACGTATGGATCGACAATGGTCGTAACACCAGCGCCCTTGCAAACTGGATATTTGACCAACTAAGGGAATGTACGCTAACCGATGAAAATGGAGTGAAATTAACGCAAAAATAAAAAGTTTTGAAATTTATGTTAAATCGAATCTGCAAAACTACAGCCAAAATATGAGGATATTCAGAGGCAAACACTCACAGTAGCTACTAAAGCGTTAAAAAATTATTTTGGACAATTAAGAAGAGATGCGCAGTTTTAAAAAGGGTAGACCAAAGCTAACATATGATGAAGCAAGGCCACATCGAGAAAGAAATCTAGCTGCGATGTAGCATTCAATAATTAAAACGATTCCTAACTTTTAATTCATGTAGCCACAATGTCAACAAGGAAATCAAATGAAAATAATACTGCATTTAAACTTAAAAAATGTAATACTTCTGATAGCGTGGCAACTGAAGCTAAACGAAAGCTCGGCATAGCAGAACATTTAGTACATTTAGCAACAAATGATCCTTTGGAATTCTCGCTAGAAAATTCGTTATACAAAAGATTGTGTAAAGAAATTCATCATATAAGCAAACAGCATATTTTCGACATATACCCAAATTACCATAAGGTTCAGGAAGCTAAATTGCAATTGAGACCTGCGGTAATAACAGCTACAGAAACTATGGCAAAATTTGCATTACAAGATTTGTTAAACCGTACTGCCAGCCATATCTTACTGTATTCGCTAACTTAGAAAGTATTTCAAGCGTTACATTAATTGCGAATTACGGATATGATGGATCAACTGGACAAAGTATTTACAAAAAAAGATTTGAAGCAAACGAACCAGACACTTTCGTTTAGTCTTTGTTTCTTACAGCTGAAGTTTGAAGATGAAGCGGGAACAATTTTTTGGAATAGTAGCACTCCGCAGTCTATAAGATTTTGTCGACCCCTCAAAATGGAATTCGCCAAAGAAACAAAAGATCACATTTATGCAGAAATAAAAATTTGGACACACAAATAAAAAAAATTGACTCCTTGTGTAGTAATGTGATGGTTTCATATGACCATCACATGGCCGTTATACACCCACCATATGACCCGTTTTAAAGGGCACAAAATCTTGCAAATTATGTACAATCTGTGGCGCAGGCTCAAAACAATTTATGGAAGCTAACGAAATAAATTCTTTTAAGCCAAACCCTGGACATGACATCATCACTTCATGCTTGGATACGCATTTTTGAAATGCTGCTTAAAATCTCATATAGAATGGGGTTTAAAAAAAGACACATTGCTCCGTATTTTTTTGTGGGTAATACATCAAATGTTATATTGTGTGATCAAGGGTCTGCTCCATATTTCTCAAAACATGATTTGATATTTTTAACTTGCAATTTCAAGGTTTAACGAGCACAACAAACAATTAACTATCGTGTTTTAAAAAAATATATTATAATTTGCTAAAAGAAAATTTTTACCGTGTTGATTGGAGCAAGTTTTATTTTTTGAAAAAAAAAATATTCAACGTCTTTACGACGATAATGTTCCATTAAGATCAAAGATTCTAACAACAAAATCAAAACCATGATTTTCTAATCCTTTAAAGCAACTTATTCATAGCAGGGACTTGGCTTACTCAAAATGGAAGTGGTTTAGAATACTTGAATTGAAATCAGAATATATAGCCGCTAGAAGGGTTGTTAATGCCAACATAATAAGTGCAAAAATTTAATATTTTTCTAGTCGTTTTAGTGCCGCAGTTGGCTGCAGACAGACATGGAAGCAAATTCGTGGAATTGGAATTATTAATGTAGATAAGACAAATAATTGTCGATGCTGATGCACTAAATAACTCATTTGCCGATATACCTGTGATACCAATCAATAAAAACTTTTACCACTACTCATGCTTGAATACAAGTAATGTCTAAAACAATGTCAATAATTTTGAATTTTCTTGCGTTAGCCAATCTGATGTCTTTTCAAGATTTTCGTCTAAGAAATCTAACGCAGTGGGCTGTGATAACATGCATCCAAAGTTTAAAATATATTGCTGCCATTAATCTTACCTTATGTAACGTACTTATTTAACAATATCATTATGTTCAGTACTTTTCCATCTAAATGGAAACATGCAAGAATTGTTCCATTGCCGAAAACAAATATGGAGTTCAGGCCCATAGCTATTTTATGTTATCTATCAAAAGTGCTAGAAAAACTTTTGCACCTGCAAATGAGCTTGTTTAGCAAAGAAAACAATTTGTTAACCGATGCACAGTCAGGATTTCGTTCACATCATAGTTGCGTACCTACTTTGTTGAATGTCTCCGAAAGCATATGCAGTGAACTTGATAATGGTAATTGAAATTTTTTATTGCTTTTTGACCATTCGAAGGCCTTTGATGCGGTTGACCGTAGCCCACTTTGCATGAAACTTATGCACTTTTTTAAGTTTTCTGATGCCTCAACGAGGCTTCTTTCTTCTTACCTAACAAATCGTTGGCAATCCGTTAACGTGAATAACACATGGTCTAATCCTTTAAGACTCATCAGAGGAGTGTCTCAAGGGTCAATACTTGGACCCTTACTTTTTTTCAATTTATGCAAATGATCTACCAAAACAGCTTTCACATGCAATCTGTTGCCGCTAATATAGCAAGGCTAAACGATGATTTACAAAAGATTTTTCTCTGGGCAACAGCAAATGGAGTTTGTCTTAATCCAAATAAGTCAAAGTGCTTGATAATTCATAAAAGAACAATTGATTCTGCCATAAGTGGTTATATTTTAATAGATGGGGGAAAAATAGCAACTGTAAATTCTGCCAAGAACATTGGGTTGATTTTTAACAGCAATTTAACATGGACAAATCATGTAAACGTACTAGTCGGGCAAACTTACAGTAAGTTAAGGACGCTTTGGTCATCACAATATTTCACCCCTTTACGAATAAGAATTCTACTCGCTAAGACATATTGTCGCGTGGGTAAAATATTGTCGTATATCACATATCATGATTTTAGGGAAAACGCATTTGAAGTTTGGAAACCTATTGTTCCAAAACGCCACGGTAGATTTTCTTGAAAACTGTAGGGATTATTAAGCGTTTCATGAACAATAGATATCAATAATGTTTGTATATAATTTAATGATATTATAGGAGTTAGTACGAGTTTTCTTCAATATGATTTTGTCGTATATGACACCTTTAAAATGTATGCTTAAAGTCCATACACATACCACAAAATACTATTAAATATTATAACAGTCAAAAATACTATTGTACAAATAATATTATAGGATAAAAAAAAAGTAAATAAATAAAAAAAATTTGTTAATACTTTTATAACAAATTCACTTTTTATTTTCCACAAAAATACATAAAGTAGAACAAAATAAAAATAAACATAAAAATATTTGCTTTAGATACAAAAGTAAAAATTAAGGAACATTAGTTTCAATATAAAATTCAGTCTGTGTTACATAAAAATATTTGCTTTACATGCAAAAGAAAAAATTAAGGAACATTAGTTTCAGTATCAAATTCAGTCTGAGTTGTATAAAAATATCATTTCTAATATACTGGTCGCTATTAAAGACAAAAAGTGTCAAAGATCAAACCAACGCAAATTACACCATAGCAATAGTTTAATTTAGTTTAAGTTCAACTGTGATACTAACATTAAGAAAAAGTTTAATCTGTGATATTTTATTTTATATTTATTTATTTTTAATAATTGTGTGTTTAATGTCGTGCTGTTTACTCGTATTTTACCACATACTTAAAAGTTTTTAAATTTAAAACTGACAAAAAAGATTATATGTAAGTTGAATTTTTTACTTGATGTTATGTTTTCCCTTGTTGTTATTAAATTGTATTATTCTTATTGTTATGAAAAATTGCCAGATTCAATAAATCAAAATCCCTGAAGATGTTGGAATAATCCCAACGAAACGTCGGATTGAAAAAATGGAATAATCTTTTATTTGCATTTGAAACCCATGACCTTGAAAGCCTGATTAGAGTAATTTCTACTTTAAAACATCTTTAATAAAAACTCAAAAAAGGTCGATTAGAATTTTATAATTGATAAAAGTTTCTATCTTCCTCTTTTTCTAAAATGAATTCTAAAATGAATTCAAGGAATAGGGCCTCTTTCAAAATAATTGTTCCAGTAGACCTATTTGATCAAATTGTAAATACTAACTTTTGGTCGAAAAATGCACTGGTACGTGAATTTATTTATCGTGACGAAAACTTTGCACGTCTCCCAACTTCTGCCAACCTGAACCCAAAAAACTAGTAACAACCTCAACTCTTAACATTGTTTACCAGAATGTCAATGGGATAAATTCTAAGCTCTCTAATATATTCCTGAACAGTTTCGATTTTGAATTTCATATTGTTTCTTTAACGGAAACCTGGCTAAAAAGTAATATTAATAACTCCAAAATAATGTGTGATAAATATCAAATCTTTAGGCGAGATAGAAATGGAAAGCTTGGTGGCGGTGTTTTAATTGCTGTGTCGAGTATGTATCCTGCTGAAGAAATCATCGTAGAAAACTCTTTCCATAAAATTTGGAAAGAATTTACTATACCTCCCAACTCCGATTTCCAACTTTATGAAAACCACGCTTTAGCTATTAGATCTGTTGCAAATAAAATAAGACCAACTGACTACCTGATCCTACTTGGCGACTTTAATATACCGACAACATCTTGGATAAACTTAGATGATACTGATTTCTTAGTTCCAATTACCCAAACTGATTGGAGTCATGATTTCCTTAAATCTCTTGCTGATATGTGTGTTTTCCAAATAAATGACGTTCCTAACTGCAATGATAGAATGCTGGATCTCGTGTTCGTAAATAACCCTACACTATTCAGTGTAATTAGAACAAGTCCGTTAAGTTTTCCTGAGAATTGTCATCATCCAACACTTTTAATATCCACACCACTTTCACAGAGACCTAATATTTCTAGTTTTTCTGAATCATTGTGCTTTAAACGAACTAACTACCAGTTGTTAAATCAATTACTATCTGACTATAACTGGCTTGAAATCATTTCATTTTCAAACGATGTAAGTAATTTTGATCAGCTAATCGAAACTTTTTATAAGATAATTTCAACAAATATAACGAAAACTGTTCCTTTAATAAAAATAGCTAATGTAAATGCTCCTCCATGGAATACAATCACACTAGCATGGTTGAAAAATCGGAAAAACAGGCTCTATAGGAAATTTAAGAAAAGTAATAACCAAATTGATCAAAGTCTATATATTATAGCTAGAAGTCATTATTACCTAGAAAATAAAAAATGTTACGATAGTTATCTTAGTAAAATGAATTCAAATATAAAAAAAAAATCCAAAAATGTTTTACAACTTTGTAAATTCCAAACGTAAAATTTCATCATACCCAACCACTATGAAAATGAATGGTACTGTCCTTTCAAACGATGTTGATGTTGCAGCTGTATCTTAAGAAATTGTGCTGAAATATTGGCTACCCCGTTAACTCTTATATATAATAACTCTCTTAAATTCGGCTTCTTTCCAAAGTGTTGGAAAAATTCATTTATTATTCCGCACTACAAATCTGGTAGCCGCAGAGATGCTACTAATTATAGAGCAATTGCAAAGCTTAATGCTATACCTAAACTTTTTGAGAAAATTATAACTGATATATTATCACACGAAATGTCATCAATTCTATCACCAGCTCAACATGGCTTTTGCAAAGGACGGTCTACGACTACTAATCTAATGGAATTTACTTCTTATATAAACTCTGGATTCTGCAAAAATAAACAAACTGATGTTATATACACGGACTTTAGCAAAGCTTTCGATAAGGTTAGCCAGATCTACTGCTAGCGAAACTTGAAGCTATTGGATTCTCCGGGAACTTCTTAAAATGGACTCGGTCGTACTTAAAACATCGTAAGCAATGTGTAATTTTCAATAACTCTAAATCGAAATATATAGATGTTACTTCCGGTGTCCCTCAAGGGAGTCACCTTGGACCTCTCCTATTTTTGCTGTTTATTAATGATCTACCAAAGTCTATTCAATATAGCAATATTCTTATGTATGCCGACGATGTAAAAATCTGCTCCACCATCATAAACAACGAAGACAGTATACGTCTCCAGTCTGACTTAAATAGCTTCAACAAATGGTGCAATGTCAACTTAATGGAATTAAATCTAAAAAAATGTCAGTCTATGACCTTCTCTAGATATTCGCCATCTTCGAACCACTATGTCATCCATGACACAAAACTAAACTCAGTTGAATCATTCATAGATTTGGGAGTTCATTTTGATAAAAGACTAAGTTTTAATTCTCACGTAACAATGACTGTTCATAAGGCAAATGGTGTTTTATCTTTTATAAAGCATTGGGCAAAGGAATTTAATGATCCTTATATAACAAAAAATCTATTCACGTCTTTGGTCAGGCCGATACTTGAATACGCATCAGTAATCTGGGATCCACAGTACAATGTTTTCATCAAAAAATTTGAATCAGTTCAGAAACAATTCTTACTATTTTGTCTACGATATCTTGAGTGGAATGCGGAATTGGCTCTAATAAAGCTTCCAACTTTGAAAAGTAGAAGGATCATTTCTAATATAACATTCTTCCTCAACCTGGTTCATGGTAAAATTGATTCTGAATGCCTTCTCGGAAAAATTTGTATAAATGTGCCTAACAGACAACTTCGATCGTATGAGCCGGTTTACCTGAATTTCCACAGATCAAATTTCATTAATTTCGATCCATTCCGAAGAATTTGCACCGAAGTGAACAGACACTATGCTTTAATTGATTTATCCGATGATGGTGATGTTATTAAAAGAAGATTAACGACATATTTGAACTCTAATGATTATGTTTATAACTGTATTTAAAGTCGGTATTATTTTTATAAAAAATTTTTGTAAATATTGCTCAGCTGTTGCTTTATTGTAGCTGAATTAAATAAATAAATAAATAAAAAAAAGGCAACTTTGTAAGCCCTTTTTTTATTGTTATCAAGTGTTTTTTTGGGAACAGCTCGAAGATTGTGTTTCCAAATCTGTGTTAAACCTTCCTTTATTTTTCTTTAAATCGAAAAAGTGATATTCAAGTTCTTTAAATGATAATTTTGTTCCCACTTTAAAGTAGTCATTGTTGGAATAGTTAATAGACTTACACTTGAAAAATTGTACGTTTTTGAAAATCAAACTTTCTGCTTTTATCGAAAAGCATTTAAAATCAATATCGTTCATTTACAGTAGTTGTAATTTGACGTTGGGAAACTGTGCGTTTTTGAGTAGTCGAATTAAACACAATTGGCTGGGAATCTCCACGTTCCGCAAAAATATTTCAATTGTGCTATGAACACTAACAAGTTGCTGTAAAGAAGAATGTCCAGGTTCGCTGAATTTTTGCACAATGTCTTGAATTTGCGGGTGATAAACTGAAGTATAGCAGATGATGTAATTTTGTTACGATTTTGAGGAACGCAGGAATCGCTCCACAGCGTAAATTTGACTAGGTTAGAGTGGCAATTTACTGCTTTACTGAGTATTTTAATTAATCCACTGGCGATATCGTTTCCACTTCTACCACTTAAGGTCTCATTCCATAAAGCACAGTATGTAATCTTTTCCTGACCAGGTATAATCAGGGTGCCAGTAAGATTATAGACGCATAGCTTTCTTTTATAGTAGAAGCTGGATGCGAACATCTTTGGGAGAGTAGATACGTTTTCCAAGTCAAACATTAAAACAGCTGCATTTGTATCGATACTCTGGAGGTCAACGTCCCGTTCGGCAGTCGTAAATCTTTTTTCTTCCAGGTGTTTCTCATGCAGTTGTACTTCAGCGTCGGAATGTTTGATGGCATTGACTTTAAATAGTTGACATCTGTCGCAAATATCTTTTCTTGGTATATAAAAAGAAAGATTAAAGCATGTGTTGAATATCTTTCTGTACGTGTATATGCCAACCGGGTTATTAACGGCGGTCTTGTAAAGATCATACATTTTTTGTACACTTAGATGCGCTTCTAAATACTTTCTTGAAGTCGAAGCTCTACAGTAATGTGACTCAATTGTAGGGAAATTTGAGATATGATTCTTTACTTCCATGACTTGACTTTCATCTGTGGGGTTTCTTCCACGCTGCTCATTTTTAAACCCGACTTTGAAAGTATCAATTGCATAGTGTTTTGCAAAAAAGTAATAAATGGTTCTTTCGGAGATTGCTAGGGTGCTCAAAAAGTATTTTTTTACAAACTTGAAATGTTTTGTCGCCTGCCATAAAGAAGAAGTGAAACGATGCCTGTTTTTTGAGATGGTCCTTTACTACTGAAGTTCTTCTGCGTTTAACAGCTTCCCTTTTCACAAAATTTCCGTAAAATATTTTTTTTTTTTCACCCGAAGTTAGGCTCCAAAAATATGAGTGGATGATTTGCCTCTGCTCATCAGGTATATTTAAAGTGCAGGTGCAGAAACAAGAATGGTTGCAAGTCGGTCCCATTGCTCTACCAGGTCTTTGATTTTCGCTTTTGTTGGTAAATGGCAAACCACGCTCACGAAGATTTTTCCGTACACTCTGCTTCGACAATTCAGGAACTCGCTTTCGTTTTCTTGCAACAGGAGACTCAGGGCACGCTGAAAGATTAATTGATCTGTCTATATAAGCTCGATGCAAAGAATAATTTAAACAGATATTAATTTTTATGTGCCATATACTTACATGAGCTGCTGTAATCCGATGGTAGTCGCAAGACTTCGGTAGTATTTGGAGTAATTGGCGAAACAATTATATACGCGGATTCATAGAAACTTCTTCGGGTCGATTTCGAATTTTGGACAAAATTGGGATCATTTCCTTCGTCGTCTGATGAAAAATCGCTGTAACTTTCGTCTTCCAGTATTTCGTGACGCATGCTATAACAAAAGTAAAGTTATTATATGTTTTCCAATATTATAGCTAGAGTTTGCTATAGCACTTACGAAAAAATTTCCTGCGAACCGACCGATCGCGACGACATCACGATTGATACTGAAATTAGTACAATCAATGCATTTCACCATAACACATACGACAAAATTCTACCAAGCGGTAATAAAATTTTGTCGTATGTGTCAAGCCATTTTGCACATACGACAATATTTTAATTATAAGAAAAAATCATTCATTTGTATGTGAAAATTGTCGTATGTGCAAAATCATCTGGACATAGGGCAAAAAACGAGAAAGTCGCTACTGACGTTGGATATATGACAAAATCATACTGAATATCTCGGAGAATAAGCGAGATATCGAAAAACTGATGTCACCAATCGAAAGATCTTATTTTAAAATATATAAATGCATCTAAAACTAAAAATCGTCAAAATGGCGCTTACGACAATATTTTACCCGGGCGTGTAATGAACAATTAATATTATTTATTTATTGTTGTTAAATTCGGTGAAATGGTGTGATTTTCAAAAAAATCGAGAGAACGTGCGGGAGCCATTGATAACCACTAGCATTCAATCGGTTGGGGGGGATATTGTCCCTCAAATCTTTCTTACCGAAATGAAAACGTTCATACATAAAATTATGATATAGACTCCCTCAATCACATAAAAAACCATTAAAACAGGAGAGGATTTATATGTTGATTAGTAAAACTATTCGATGATATTTACCCCATATTTTCAAGCCATCAACCGTAACCAAAAATAAAGCTTATATTTTTGGATATCTCCAGATGGAATTGAAGATAAACATCTCTTGACCCTCCCTACCATTGATCTTTAGCCATGCCATTGTTTATGCTAAGATCCCTAACTTAATAAAACTTACACCATTTCTATCACATCTCGTAAGAAAACTGAATTGATTTACAATTCCATTATAAAATTCATTTGTTTATTTAAAAATCATTATAAGAAATATCTATTTAAGTTTTAAATTTTTTTTATTTTTTTTTTAGTTTAATACTCAACAATTCCTGTTTCTTAAAATTAATGGAAGTCGCATTATTAAAATATAGGACGTAAAAAGGTTAGACTTTATGAATATAGGATAAACCTCTTAATAGTATGTGAATACCCCTAATAATAAGTTTAAACAAACTATCAAAAAAAAATTACTTAACTATTGAATACTAATAGGAGTATTATTACTTTGGAGCAATCCAATAAATGGTTAAAGATAAACCATAATGATGTTTAAGTGGAGCAAAACCTAAAATACCGGTATTAATTGATCTGAGAGTGAACTGACGAGTGTTTAAAAGAGTCACAAAACGAAATAATGTTATTGTAAAAAAAAAGTATAAAACAACAAATTAAAGATTGGTTGGCTCGTCGCACTTAGGCATTGTTTAGTTGTTGCTTCAGCAAATTTAAAAAAAAAAACAAATTATTAAAGCTAAATAGGAGATGCAAAATGAAAAAAAATAAAGATGTATTTATTGACTCACCAATATCTGCAACTGCGGTTTGATGAGGCCTCTTCAAATTGCTGCTGCGATGATGATGTAAAAGAGTGTTAATGTAATTATTGGTTTTGCATGTAAGATATGGGGAATTCCATATAACTTAACGAATTTACTAAATAATTTACTAGAAAAAAATTATAATGAGTCAATGGCTGAGATATAAAAACCTAAATGCCAATATCATAGTGCTGTAGGAATTTAATTTTATACGATAATGATTTCATAATGTTTAAGACTTTTTCCACATCAACTAACTAAAGAAATATTTAAACACTATGATATTCACATTTAAGTGTAGGAATTACATATGTATTTTAGTTACAGCTGGGGTTTATTATTTAACGTGGTGTCGACTGAAAGTCCATGAAGGTGATGTACGTGAAGATTTGTTCCTTTATAGACCTTTATAAATTAATTTCAGGTTTCCACTGTTAATGCCAGCATATAATCCTAATAATGCGGTATGGTAGAGAAAAATATGGTAGACGATCTAGGTGACTTTGGCCAGTAAATGATGGGACACACACTTGAATTTGTAAGTTGTGAAATTTTGTCTTTCGGAAATTTACCCCAACTTAAAAGGCGATTTAACATACGTTATCGGATGTCCAAGATTTTTGGGAGACTTCACTTGGTATTAATAAGTAATAAATTGTTTATTTCACTGTTTTTTCCCCCATTATAATATAGTTCTTGACATGAGGTTTATTATACAAATACTGATGAGTATAATCAGCGTTATTGTTTCGTGTATAACTTTCAATTTTGTTTTTGATGATTGTTCAGTAGGTCAGTGTGGTGTAAAAAATACTGTTGTAGAGAGACTTTTTTTTTCTGTTTTTTTGATATTTGATTGGCGTGGAAAAAACTACACAGTGGTGGCTCGTGAAGACAGACCCCTACTGATGTTGTTGTCAACCTTGAATTTGAGGATGGCAATTCATCCAATGATAATGCAGAATATGGAAGATACTCATGAATTGGATACGCCGTTGAACTTGCTTTTGTTGTTAGCAATTATTATATTTTCTGTTGAAATCTAGCAGGAACAACTTTTTTGGCGAAAGGTCTTCACGCGTTCAGAGAAGGTTCGAAAAAGAAATTCTAAAAAGTACGCAGCCTATAATATGACATTCTAAGGAAATAAAGCTCGAAGATTTTCGATAAATTATCGACTAAATCGCATGTTACTTTCTGCGTTGCAATGCGTTCATATGCGTCATGATTAACTATGTTTATTAAACACAGCACCCAAAAAAAATTATTTCTTTAGCAGGATACCTCTCAAAACTGATGGAATGGATATTGCAAATATTTTCTCTACTTTTATCACTATTTTTATTTTTCTTTCTTAGATACTATGACCAAATGCATAATAAAATATTTAATACTTTATACTAATATAACAATCCAATATGTCAGTATAAGAGTTTCATGTAAATTAGCGGGGACACAAACCATTTTGATGGTGGAGCTACTGAAGTTTTAATTGCTTGAAATAAAAAAAAAGTTAACATTATGTGAAATGTACAGGCGACGATAAAACTTAAAACAATATCTAACAAGTAAGAAAATTATAGTCGGTCTAGACCGACTATACGATACCCTATACCATGCATTTAGAAACCCTATCTGTTAGGCCCAACTAACTGGACATTGAAAATAAGCAACAACCAAATTTGAGTGGGATTTTTATTAATTTTTTTGGCTGCAGATATGAAAAAGTTCATATCGGATGCTATATCTATAAAGGGACTAGGTCCAAAAATGGACCGATCCTGATCATGTTTGGTAAAGTCTCTTGTATTTTCCAAAAATACATACAAACAAAATTTGAGAAGAATCAGTGCAATATTTTTGTTTTTTAATAGATTTAAGTGAAGATCGGGAAGTAGCTCTATATGGGGTCAAAGGGATCATTTTTGGACTACTCATTAATGGATGTAATGAATGCATACAAACCCAATTTGAGTAAGATCTATATGACAATTTGGATCTTATGGCAATTTATGTCGATTTCATATGGGTAATTTGTATGGGGGCTAGGTCTGAACATAGACCGATTCTCACCAATTTCAATAGCGTTCATCCCATGGCCGATAAAAGCTTATATACCAAATTTCATCAAAACATATACATATTTGCGACCTGCAGTTTGATTACAAGCTTTACATGGACACACAGACGGACGGACGGACGGACATTGTTAAATCAACTCAGAAAGTGATTCTGATTCGATCGGTATAATTAAAGATGGGTCTAGGTCAAATATTTTTGGTTGTTACAAACAGCAGCACAAAGTCATTATACCCAAACCACATAGTGGTATAGGGTATAACAAAATCAGAATGCAGGAAAACCATTAACAGACTTTTGACCATTAATCGTATATTACAGGCGACGATATCTAATTCCAGGTTTAGTTTATGAATGTGAGCTTTTTGCAAGCTGCGATTCTACCAGCAAAAGAGGACTTAACGTTATCTTCAACAATATTATTAGATATGTGTATGGATTAAGAAAGCATTCTCAAGTCTCCCACATTTCAACAAATCATTATGGCGTCTCGTTCAATAGCCTGCTTAAGAACCGTGTACTTCCTTATCAACATAAAATTATCTATACACAAACCCTACTATGCCTTTTCGAAAAAATTCAGTTTACCATATCGCAAAGAGGAAAAAACATTATTATTTCATTTCACCATTGCCTTGCATCTGAATGACAGTTTTACTTGTATGCTTCACGTCTTTGGAATATTCTTCCACATACCCAACAACTTAACAGCAACGCAAATAGTTTTAAACAGTTTTTATTTAAATTTTTTGCACAAGCTTAAATGTAATATACTGTATGTGTTTTTTCTTTGAATAATTGTTCTACTATATGAGTCATTCCATGTCAAACCGTACGATTTTTGCTAAAAATTGACTTTGATGTCTTCGATGTCTTTCAAAATTTGAGAACGAAGTCTTCATTAAAAAATATTTTACACGTGTTTCGGGAAAAAAATTAAAAATTTTTTTTTAAAAAGTTATTTGCATTTGAAAATCGTCAAAATCGTGAAAAATCTTCCGACATGACAACATTTAAACTAATGTTTTTATAAAACTAGTGAATGGATTTTGAAGTTCAATACCTTGTTTTAAAGGTATTTGAACCTTCTTTTTAAAAAAAATATTATTTTTTATAAATTAATTTTTTTTTTAATATTAAAATTTGGGTTTTTTACTTAATTTCTGTTTTCCACAATCTTCGAACAAGTCGAAAAATCTGAAAAAAATATTTTCTTTAAGGTTAATATATTCTTAACATTCCCTCAAAATTTCAGAGTGGAGGTCGAATGGATTCTATTTTTTTTATGATTTTTTTCCATTGCAGCACCACAAAAAAAATAACATTTTGTTTATAAACATTTTACTTTCAAGCATGTTAACGAAAATTTCAACGCATGTATGTATGTGTGTATGTATGTATGAAAGTAAAAAAGTGTATTTTTATTTAATATATAACTAAAAGTTAAATAATAAGCAATTTTAATTTTTATATACATTTTTATAGAAAAATCAGCTGCAATTGATGTAGTATGAACTTTAATTTGTCTCTCTTGGTACGGAATAAACGCATGGTAGCCTAAAGTACCTGGTATAATTTTTGCTTTAGTAAACCGTTCTTTAAGTTTTTTCTCCTGCTCATTATATTGTTCCGTACTAAAAAATTCGCAATTTATGTTTTTAACATTTTGTTTAACCCATTGATAAAAAGTAGTCGGGGTATTGATTGGATTGTCAATATTGGTCAAACTGGCTCGGGCTGCTAATCTTTTAATTGTGCCTCCAAGCCCATCGCAAGGGCCCTTTCCGTGCGAAGTTGCATAGAAGTGCCACTCTGCTTTTATAGCGAAATCATCTTCGTGAAATGCAAGATTGACAAAATTTTTCTTGGTTTTATATTGAGCACTTGCACCATCTGAGAAGTAAAAAATTTTTTTTAAGGAACTCAATGTTTCTTTAAGGAATTTGATTAGACCTTCCTGAAATAAATTGACAGCTATTGTGTCGTGTTTTAAGCATTCCGATATTGCAACATAATTAATAAATTTTTCTTTCCCATTGTCATTGTAGTAAATAGCATTAAAGTTCATACTACATCATTTGCAGCTGATTTTTCTATTAAAAATGTATATAAAAATTAAAATTGCTTATTATTTAACTTTTAGTTATATATTAAATAAAAATACTCTTTTTTACTTTCATACATATATACACACATACATACATGCGTTGAAATTTTCGTTAACATGCTTGAAAGTAAAATGTTTATAAACAAAATGTTATTTTTTTTGTGGTGCTGCAATGGAAAAAAATCGTCAAAAAATAGAATCCATTCGACCTCCACTCCGAAATTTTGAGGGAATGTTAAGAATATATTAGCCTTAAAGAAAATATTTTTTTCAGATTTTTCGACTTGTTCGAAGATTGTGGAAAACAGAAATTAAGTAAAAAACCCAAATTTTAATATTAAAAAAAAATTAATTTATAAAAAATAATATTTTTTTTAAAAAGAAGGTTCAAATACCTTTAAAACAAGGTATTGAACTTCAAAATCCATTCACTAGTTTTATAAAAACATTAGTTTAAATGTTGTCATGTCGGAAGATTTTTCACGATTTTGACGATTTTCAAATGCAAATAACTTTTAAAAAAAAATTTTAATTTTTTTCCCGAAACACGTGTAAAATATTTTTTTATGTTTATTACGTCTGGCAAATTTAAAGAAAATCGGAAGAGATAGTGTAAAAAAGGTGTTCGGTCTGACATGGAATGACTCATATGTTTGCCTTAACGTTACTTTTGGTTATTGCATTCCTGTACTTTAAATATAAGATTAAATCTTATTGTACAAGAAATGGAAAATAATAATAATATATAAATAAATAAAATTATAATGAGGATGAAATCAAGTAAGACCGGCTATATGATGCCCAATACCATGCGTTTAGAGTGCATGTCTTTTAGATTCAACTAATATAAAAACTAAGCAATATCTGAATTTGAGTGCCATGCTTATAATTTTTTGCTTTCGGATATGCAAAACTTCATATCGGATGCTATATTTATATGGGGAGAAATGGACTGATCCTTACTAAATTTGACAAGGACATTTCTTTTTCGCAAAATCATATACAAACCAAAATTGAGAAAAAGATCGGGAATCAACTTCATATGGCGACTATGACTAAAAATTATCTATAGGGTTTATTTTTGGACTACTTATAAATGGATGTAGTTAACAAAAACAAACCCGATTGGGCCGAAAAGTACATGATAATTTGGATATTATGGCAATTTAAGTCGATCTCATAGAGGACTAAGTCTGAACATGAACCGATTTTCTCTAGTTACAACAGCGAATATCTTATGACCGATAAAACTTATATACAAAATTGAATCAAAATCTATTTCTATTTGTGACATTAAGTTTGATTACAGTGTTTACACGGACACACAGATAGACGGATGGACCGGCATTGCTCAATCGACTCACAAAGCGATTCTGAGTGGATCATTATAATAAGAGAACAGGGTCCAGGTCAAAAATTGTTGATTGTTACAAACATCAGCACAAAGTCATTGCACCCTGATCACATACCGGTATAGGGTATTAAAAATTGTTTTTTCGATTCTGCAGCTTTAAAGTTTTGCATTTCTTTGTTGCTGGAAAATTATCTACATTAAAATTCAAGGCTAACCGTGCCCACTTCCCGCCCCATTTCTATAAAATTTGATGCAGTGAACCCTTTTTATTTATACATTTCTCATCTTACTAATAAATAATTTAAAAATTTACAACTTAATGACTGTCATTTATGTAAACGTTGTTAAATATTAAGCAGTCCTGTTGGCTTATTGTTGTTTCAAATACAACAGATAGATGTAAAAATAGAAGAAGAAGAAGAAGATGAAAAAGAAGCAGAAAAGATATTAGCAAAGCCCCCAAAGCTGTTTGTAAATGTTTTTAATAAAAATTTATATTTATTATTTTTGTCTTAACTTCCTTTAGACAATAATAACGTTAACGTTAATTTTGATATTATTCCATAGTTGCTCCATTCCAGTATAACTAACTTTACTAGTTAGAACTGATGCTGGCCTTGGTTGAAGTAATTTAAACAAACTCAACTCTAACAGCAACAATGCGTTTGTTTCTATTCCATTTGTAGTTATTTCTTCATTGATATCGCGTCCAAAATTACCCCTTTGTTGAATTGGGGATGTAATAAAAGTTATTTCCAAAAGGAAAGACTTTTAAGTTTGTTTCGAATAAAAACAACAACTAGAAGCATAACTTCCGAAACAAATCTAGTTTGGTAAAATTTTATTAAAAATAAACAACTTTAGCTGTTGTTGTTATCAAGTAGTTTAATATTATAAATTAAAAAAGGAAACTATTCGTGCACTATTTGAGTGCTTAAATTGTAACAAAAATTTAAATGTTTGTTTTTAGCAACTTTTTTTAATCTGTCGAATTGCTAATATGTTTATATGCTTAATAATGTAGGATTATGCATATTAGAAGCCTTAATATATTCCAATTTATTTAAATAATTAAAAACAAAATACCATGTTATTATTTATTTATTTTTCATGTTAATTTTTAGAATTTATATTAAATTCTTTAAATGGCTCTGTTTTATATATATTTGTATAAATGGCGCTATTTAAGTGTTCAAATATTAAACAAAAGCTTAATGTGAACTTAGCTTCGGTGCATAGAAATAAAAATGGTGTAAAACATTACCACAGGCCAACTGAATTATGATATGAATATGATATCCATCTGTCGTATATATTTATTTTTATATATATATATCTTTATTTTTTATTTAAATATATACGATAGAATTCGTTTATTTTTTCTTTTTAAGGGTTTTAGGTTTTGATGCATTTCTGATGGCGTATACTCTATTTTTATTTTATCCAACAAATTCATTATACGCCTTATGTAGTAGAAAGGGTTTTTTAATATAAATAAAATATCAAAATGACATTTGCAAAAAAGAAAAGATGCTTGCAGGAGTAATCAGGATAAATTTTTGTTACGATTCTATTACAAACACAAGCAACTACAACAGACTGAAGCTTCCACATCTATATAAATATGTAGAAAAATTTTCCGACAGCACTTTAAGCGATATAATCAAACTGGCGTTGAAGAAATCAAAATGGCACTTACAAAAAATATTATACACAGAAAACGGATTCGTGGCGATAATCAAAAATGTGGCCAATCGTATTTTTTTAAGTTCCATGTCCTATGGGTCCAAAATGTATTTCGATCTAGCGATTTTTATGGGGAAGTTTGACTTTGTATGGCAGGTATGCCTAATTTTCAATCGATTTTGACTATCGAGATAAAATTTAAAAAAATTTAAAAACGTTTCTTCAATCGTTAAAAATAAAAAAAAAATTAAAAATTATAAATTAGAATATATTAATTGAATTTCAGAAAATCATATCAAAACGTCGGAAATAATAATTTTAAATTTAGAAGACATCAATTGCATCTTTAATATACAAATTTTATTCGTTAAACACAAATTGATTTCCAAAAAAAAAAAAACTCCAAATATGTTTATATTTAAAAAAAATATTGCCATTCAGGAGAAATTAATAACTTTTCAGTACCGCGATTCAGTAACTTTTTTTAACGATAGTCGAATCGTTAAAAAAAGAAAAGTGCAAAATTATCAGTAAAATTTTTAAACGATATTCGCTATTGTTAAAGTCAGCTGTTGTTGTTATCTAAACGACAACCATTTTTGTGTTGTTTATTCAATCAATAAAAACTTAAATTTTTAGGTTGAAATGTCGTCATACATAAATAAAAATCATAAAATAGTGACAATATTTTACTTTTATTAAAAAATTAATAGCATATTCAATTCATTATATCATTTTCAAATAAATAAACAGAAATATTAGTAAACAAAATAAAGATATTGAACATAAACATAAAATCATCCTGTCAAACACGAAGTAATTTGTTTTTTTTTTCTATTCTTTGTGTTTTTCGCTTATTTTGACAGAGATGCCACTCGTTTACAATTTAAATAAGTAGAAAATAGATTTTTCGACTGTCGTTAAGATGTATGTATTTAGTGAATCACTTAATGCTTAGTGCAAACAACAATAGCTGTCGATATATTTTGCGACTTCGGATAGTTGAAATGTACAGAATCGCACTACAGAAAACATTAATTTAAATTCAATGAATTTTATAAAACCTCACATTTTTTTTGGATGAAAATTTGAAGTTTTTCAGAAAACAAAGATAATTAATTACTTGTTTAAAATGTTTGGGACTTTTGGTTTTTTGCGTTTGGCATCCCAAATTTGATTATTTATTGTTATAAATTTATTCTCTATGTTTTCAAAATATGGCAATATTTTAATAAAAAAGATGAGAGAGCTTTTTTTTTGGTTGTTATTTTGTTACTCCATCTGACCTATATGGCCACAATGAAGAAATATTTGGCCAGTTAAAAGAAACTATACAGCCATCTCCAATCACCCTACACAACCATTACCTTTGCAATGGAGGTTAGCGCGAGCTATTTAATTAGCAAAAACTAAATTAAATGAGAAGTTATGTCATATAACCGGAAACGCATGTATAAAGGTATATAACCTAAATGCATGGCGATCAGCAACCACTATGACCAAAAAGCAGAAAAAAATCCCAAATAATAGAAAAGACGAAAACCAACCCAAAGAATTTGTTGAAATAACAAATTGTTTACTTTTTCCAATATTTTGTTTACAATACTCAAACCGAGGTGGAGGGTATCAAAGATTCGGCAAGCCAAACTTAACACTCTTTCTTGTTTTTCTTCATTTTCTTTGTTTTTTCTCACTGTTTGGGCTAACAGATCAAATTCGAAATCATAACCCACTTTAAGAATATGCTCCATAAAACGTATTCTAGCATGAAGAGGGAATATTCCAAATTTGTAGGCATTCTTAAAACTATCGTCTTGTGGTATGGTTTGGCTTAATTAACTTGATGTCTTTTGGCATATAATGCAACTTGACGATGACTTTGTTTCGGTTAAAGCTTGTGCAACTTTTTCATCAATCATTGTGAAACACATTATAAATTTACTTTAATATCTAGGTCATAAAATTGAAATATCATATCTTAAAAAGGGGTGTCGCGAGATTTTTTTTCCCATTTTGTCACGTATTTAATCAAGTTCCGACTATTAACGTTTATGAAAAATACCTATGTAAATGTACCTGTCAAAATAAAAAAGATTTTACCCATTCATTTAATTTAACAATTAAGCGTATTATGTGTCAACCCTTTTTAAACTCTTTCTTTTAACTCATACTCTCTGTCTGTCTGTCTGCCATGGGTGGACCCCATTCCCCCTTATCCAATTGATCTGAAACTTGGCCCATAGTTTTGTCGTGACTCCATGACTACAGATTAATTTTGGGGTAGTCACGCAGAGTCACGCGTGGTCATGCACAGCCACGGAGTGATCTAAATGTCATTTCCCTTCATCTGATCGATCTCAAACCTGGTCTATACACTTGCTGTGAAAAAAAGATTAACTTTGACTTAGTCACGCACAGTCACACGCGGTCACGAACAGTCACGGAGTGATCTAAATGTCATTTCCCCTCAGCCAATCGATCTCAAACTTCGTCCATACACTTGCTGTAAAAAATAGATTAACTATGACTTAGTCACGCGCAGTCACGCACAGTCACGGAGTTATTTAAAACCCATCTTCCCTTATCAGAACGATCTAAAACTTGGTCGATAGACTTTCTGTGAAAAAAGATTAACTTTGACATAGTCACGCACAGTCATGGAGAGATTAAAACCCCACTTCCCCTCATCCGATGGATCTGAAGCTTTGTCCATAGACTTGTTGTTGCCAAAGATTAATTTTCAGATAGTCACACACAGTCACGGAGATATTCAAAACTCACATGCATAAGGAAAGAAAGGGTTTTAATAAAAACTTTGTTTTTATGGGTTTATTTATGGATTAATTATAAGTATATAAGAACTCGTGTCAACTCTACCGTTTCCTTTTTCTGTTAGTATAAAAAACACATAAGCTCACTCAAGAAAAATACACCGTTACGACCAACTTCTGTATTCATAACCCACACAGGTAGATGGAGGGACATCGTTAAATCGACTCAGAAAGCGATTCTGAGTCGATCCGTATAATAAAAGATGGGTATGGGTCCAATATTTTTAGTAGCAAACTCATTATACCCTAATCACATAGTGGAAAGCTTTCGTATTCATACATTTTGCACAAAATATCTGAACTTGGGTCAAAAAAATTGTTCTGGTGCACACGGGCGGAAACTGGCGGGTACACAATGGGGGTTTAGGAGTATAGGGGAGGTTTCGGACTATAGAAGAGTGTAAGATTTTTTTGATGGTATTTGATGGGTAGGAGTTATGCTCTATTAAGTAGGAGATTTTCGGGAAATTTTGACCTTTTAAAAAATTTTTTTCTAAACGACTCAGTCACTTTATATTTCTAATATTAATTGCTTGGAAGTAAAAAATTATACAAAAATTATTTTAATTTAAAATCTTTTAAAACAATAAAATTAAAAATTAAAATTTGCTGTGTTTCCATCATTAGAATTTCCTTCTCCTTGCTTTGGCTGGTCAATTATAAGGCCTATCTCACGGTATTTTTCTTGAATATCTTTTTTTTTAGCTTTCTTTTTTCCAAATTTTCTTTGTTGTTTCTCACTGTTTCGCCTAACGGGCCAAATTCCAGATCGTATGCCAATTTAAGAATATGCTCCATAAAACGAATTCTAGCATGAAGAGGTGACATTCCAAATTCATATGCTTCATTAAAACTATCGTCTTGTGTTGGTGGTTGGCTCAATTGACTTGATGTTTTTTGGCATATGGTGCAGCTTGACGATGACTTTGTTTTGGTTAAAGCTTGTGCAACTTTTCCATCAATCATTGTGAGACACATTTTAAAATTTACTTCAATGTCTTGGTCATCAAATTTAAATGTTACTGGTTGAAGTTCTTTAATTTGATCATTTATTTTTCGAACTTCTTCATCTATGACATCTTGAGTCTCCTTTTTTGTAAGCAAACTTTATTGGTCTACAAAATTTTGTTGACGAGTGAATTTCATTCTTCCATACATCTATCTCTGCAGCTCTACTAGTTGATGGCTCTGAACCAATATAAGTTTTTGTTAAACGTAATGGAACGAAAGAAATCATGAATAAATTGGCATCTGATGAATTTTCCGCATTACATTGTTTGTATTGTTTCTGGCCAGAGGACCCATCACATCCCCATTTAGAAATTAAAGTCATGCTGCAATTTTTAAACTTCTTTAAATAGTCAGCATCAAATGTCTTTAATAATCGTTCTGCAGTGTGTTCAAGAAGATCCTGCAATTTTATTTCTGCTGAACTTGAAGTTACACTAATAGCAGTTGGTGAAGGTAAGCAATCTTTTTTGGCAGAAACTATATCTCGATATGATGGAAAAATTCCACAATTTTTTTCATTGGTTCGCTTCCGCAATTCTCTATATTGGTTTTTAGTCATATTCAAATCCAAAAATAGTGCAAATGCTTCTTCTGGAGTAAATTTATTTTCTTCAGTTTGTGTCGGCATACTTTCTAAAATCCTTTTTGTGCATCTGGGGCTTGCTTCCACTATTTTTTCAATGATAGCAATTTTACCCTTTTTAGTTTTCGATGGTTGAATTTGATGCAGAAATGAATCCTTTATGATGCTACAAGAAACTTCTTCATTGATATGTTTAAGCTTGTGTCTTCGTGCTCTTTCCCTACAATTATCAATTGGCTTTGCTGGTCGACCACCTTTTCCAGTTTCCGTGGTAGTTACTGATGGCTTTTTAAAAATAAGTTTATTTCTTAGCCATTCTTGGTTGCGTGAGTAAAACAATTTCTTGTTTCTGGAACATTGATTGTACCGTTTTCTTAAAGTATTTAAAAAGTTTTTTATTTTTAAGTTATGAATTTTAATTTCTTCTTTGTCACATATTTTGAAGAATGGATTATTCATTATATGTTAAATAATGTCGTTTTCATCTTTCAGTTCAAAATATATATCAGATAGAACACTATAACTAAATTTAGCCATTGTTTAAACAATAATGAAGAAAAAAAATGAATGCATGGATTAATATACTATTGCTCGAAGTTTCAACATGATCTTTTTTACCTCTTTGAAACTTAATATAACAGGTAGTTGGTTTTACCAGTTATTTCCATTGGTTTTAAATTTATTTGCAATTTTCACGTATTTAAGTTGCGTAATATTAGATGGCAATAAAATCTTTTTTACATTTTCCAAATGAATTGCCAGATACCACATAATTTGAGACTTCTATTGTCAGTTTTGTCAAAATTTTGTACACCCTTCTATGTGGACTAGGTCGAAATATGGGCCAACTTCTCCTAATTTCAACAGAATTATTTTTTGGGTCAATAAGAACTCTTGTACAAAATTTCATCAAAATATATGCATAATAGCCACTTTCACATACAAATAACTTCTCAAAAAATATGACGTGCATTTGTACCGAATATCTTACCTTGGGTCAGAAAAATTGCTGTAGCTCAAAAAGTGCAGTCCCGATGCATAGACATGTATATATAGGAATGTAGAGGAGAGCAAGGACTACAAAATAGTAAATTTGTGTTTTGACTCAGCTTGACTCACAGGAGTTGTGCTCTATGTGCTCACAGGAGTTGTGCTCCGAGAAATTTGACCTTTTTTAAAAAAAAAAATTTTAATTGCTCTGAAAACAGTACAGCTTCAATTTTTTTACCAGTAATAGGAAATAAGTCATGTTACAACACAAAATTTATTTCGTCCAAAAATCTTGAAAAACAAAAAAGTTATGATCATTTAAACTTTAAAAATTAACTAAAAATATCATAAATTTTCTAAATTCTGAAAAAGCCCATTTTGGACCACCCTGTTCTCAGTAAAATAGTTGAAATAGAGTTCTAATTTTTTGGCTCCCGAGGTTTACTACTGTCTACTTTCATATGAGTCTAATAACTTTAAAATCGGAGAACAAAAACAAAAAGGAGTTTTGGCCGCTATCTCAAAATATTGACCACAGTGCGCCGGCTGCGTTTAATAAAGTATTTTACTGATGTTCTATGAAGTACTTGGAAAAGTTATATGTTTTATACTGTAGTGAGAGAAAAGTACTATAATTTTTCAATTACTTATTAATTCTTTTTATAGAAGACGAAATCGTCGTTTTTTATAACAAGAAATTATAATAGAAACTGGTCAAAAACCAAAATTGGTTGTAATGTTGAGTTTAAGATACAGATAGATGGAGGGTATAAAAGATTCAGAATAGCCGAATTTCAATAGTAATTTTTCTTCTTCGAAAAAAACCTTTAAATATGTACCTTTTTTTAAAACGCACCTTCAAAATTTTCTTAAAAAAGCAAATTTTTTTAAAAATCATTTTCTTTAAATATCTATTCCTGCAAAATTTTCACTCTCTTAATAAAGGCTCCCTTTCTTAAATAAGTACCTTTTCTTAAAATAATATCTTTTCTTAAAAACTATATTTGTTCCAAAAGTATATTATCTTAAAAGTACATTTTCTTTAAAATCAACTTGTCAGAGACTTGTCAAAAGTATTTATTATTTATAATATTTTCTTAAAAAAAGAAAATATCCTTTAAAACTTCTTTTTTAAAAAAGTACCATTCCAAAAAGTACCATTTCTTAAAAATTACCTTTTCATAAGGAAGCAAATTTTTTTAAAAAAATAAATTTTCTTATAAATTATTTTCTTTAAATAACTATTCCTAATAAATTTTCACTTTCCTAATAAAGGTACACTTAAATAATCATCTTTTCTTAAAATAGTACCTTTTCTTAAAATAGTACTTTTTCTTTAAAAGTATATTATCTTAAAAAGTACCTTTTCTTTAAAATCAACTTGTCAGACTTGTCAAAAGTATTTATTTTTTATAATACTTTCTTAAAAATAAAATTTCCTTCAAAATTTCGTTTTTAAAAAAAGTACCATTCCAAAAAGTACCATTTCTTAATAACTTCTTTTTATTAAAAACAAGTATTTTTTTAGTACCATTTTTTAGAAAAGTACTTTTTCTTAAAAAAAATATCTCCTCTCAAAAAAGTACATTTTCTTTAAAAATTGCATTTTTTAAGTAATAATCGCATAGTAAAAAGGATTGTTGGTATAACTAAGTCGGTGAATTTCATAGGTACAACTAACTATGTTAGTTTATTATATGTACGAGTATGTAAAATAGCAACAAAAAGAATGGCTTTTAATTTATTAAAGTTTACGACAAGAACATTTTCTTGTAATTCTGCCCATTTGTAACCAACCAGTAGCTGCAAAACTAAGATACATGAACTAAAAGACTATGTTGACTGTGAGCAGACATTGCCTAAAATTAGTTTTTCATGTTCTGTTCCCTTTCTACAGTCACTACATATATCGGTTTATGATCAGATAAATACATAGTTTGGAAGGTATAAATTGTAAATGCCAGGTTAACGTTTTTTCCCAGTATAACCCGGTAAGAAATTATGAATTATTTATTTAACTCAATAAAATTTAAAATTTGAAAATATAAAAAAATTTAACGACCGCCTATTTAAGAAATGTATATCGTCAGTCTGACATAATACAAAAATCAAAGTAAACGTTTAATACGACAAGTGGCATAGTTAAAGAAAATAAATCTTTAGTTGCAAGATAAAAGTCGATACACAAATCGTAGACGTAGATCTTTGTATAGAATTAAATTATGTTACTCTTTAGTTTAGCTATTGTTATTAAAACAATTAAACTTATCTAATATTTAACATTATATATATCATATATTTTAATTACAATCTGTATACTTGTGTCCTTTGTCCTTAATTGTACATATTATGACTGTAATATAAATAACAAAACAAAATTCTATTGTTTTGAAACTGAAGCCTGAATTTTTTTTTTTTTTTTTTTTTATTTAGTATACTCTAGCTGATCATTAGTGGTTTTTTGATACATATTTTATGCACGAACTTGTTGTTTATTCACATCCATTATTAATGTAGGATGTTCCGTAGGTTGAATCTTATTTTCGTTTAAATTTAACTAAATGAAACATACTTTTAGGGCTTATTATGAATAAGCATAATGAATGAATAAATGACGAAACTGAAACTGCACCGTCGATTTGAAAAGAGTCAAAAATATATCTTTGTCTATGAATTGGAAGGTCAACTAGTACGAACGACGAAGTAGGTTTTGGAAGCTGCAATAAGACTTCAGCCACAAATCACGTGGTTAAGTGATGACAAATTGAAAGCTGACTCACAGTCAGGGTTTAAAGTGATGTTAGAGATGCTATAGTATTTTAGATATTATTTTATTTAAATGCATATTTATCTTATATTTATATATATTGATGTGTAAACATCTATACGCTCAGGGGGTAAAAATCTATTTCACAATACAATCACAAAAACAGAGTAAGGCAAAAACGGTGTGAGGTACGATTGTATTGGTGGAAATGGATTAGGAAATGTTTGCAAATAAAATGAGGGAGCGAATAACGTTAAAAAACGTCTTTAAAAATTAAAAATGGAAAATTATAAATTAAATGTGAAAAATGAAAAGTAAAAAATTACAAATCAAAAATGAAAAATTAAAAATGAAAAACGAAGAATGAAAAATGAAAAATGAAAAATGGAAAGTTTAAAATAAAAAATTAATAATTAAAAATTAAAAGTGAAAAATTAAAAATGAAATATGAAAAACGAAAAATATAAAATAAAAAAAGAAAGAAGAAAAATAAAAAATTAAAAATAAAAACGAAAAATTAAAAATGAAAAATAAAAAAATTAATAATGAAAAATAAAAAATTAAAAATAAAAAAATTAATAATGAGAAATAAAAAATAAAAAAATTAAAATTAAAAAAATTTAAAAATTAAAAATCAAAAATAAAAAATCAAAAATAAAAAAAGAAAAATTAAAAATTAAAAACGCAAGCGAAAAATTAAAAATAAAAAATTAATAATGAAAAATAAAAAATGGAAAATAAAAAATGAAAAAAGAGACATAAAAAATGAAAAATGGAATATAAAAAATGAAAAATAAGAACCTAAAAATTAAAAATAAAAAACGAAAATTAAAAAATGAAAAATGATAACGAAAAACGAAAAATGAAAAATAAAAAACGAAAAATGGAAAATAAAAAATGAAAAATAAGATATGAAAAATGAATAATGAAAACTGAAAAATTAAAAATAAAAAATAAAAAAATGAAAATTAAAAACGAAAAATAAAAAAAAAGAAATGAGAAATAAAAATTAAAACATTATAAAATTAAAAATTAAAAATAAAAAATGGAGAAGAAAACCGAAATTTGAAAAACTAAAATTAAAAATAAAAAAAGAAAATTAAAATGATAAATAGAAAATTAAAAATAAAAAATTAAAAGGGAAAAATGGAATATGCAAATTGAAAATTGGAAAATAAAAAATTAAATATAAAAAACGAAAAATTAAAAATTAAAAATAAAAAAATTAATAATTAAAAATATAAAATAAAAAATAAAAAATTAAAAAAGAAACATAAAAAATGTAAAATAAAGTATGAAAAGAGAAAAATGGAAAATAAAAAATGAAAAAAAAATTAAAATTGAAAAATGAAAAATAAAAAATAAAAAATGAAAAATAACAAAATTAATAATGAAAAACAAAAAATGAAAAAACAAACATAAAAAATTAAAAATTAAAAGGGAAAAATGTAAAATGAAAAATGAAAATTGAAAATTAAAAAATGGAAAATAAAAACCTAAAATGAAAAATTAAAAATAAAAAATGAAAGAACAAGGAAGAAAAAAAAATATGAAAATTGAAAAATTAAAAATAAAAAACGAAAAATAAAAAATTAAAAATTAAAAATAAGGAAAAAAAATTAAAAATATAAAATGGAAAATGAATATGAAATGAAGGAAAATAAAGAAACAATGACAAAAAAAAATATTAAAAATGAAAATTAAAAAATGAAAGAAAAAAACAAAATATGAAAATTGAAAATTGAAAAATAAAAAATTAAAAATTAAAAATGAAAAATGAAAACAGAAAAATGAAAAATGAAAAATGAAAAATGTAAAAAAGAAAATTGAAAGATGAAAAATAAAAAAAAAAAATAACAAAATTAATAATGAAAAATTAAAAATGAAAAATGAAAAATGAAAAATGAAAAATGAAAAATGACAAATGACAAATGAAAAATGAAAAATGAAAAATGTAAAAAAGGAAATTGAAAGATGAAAAATAAAAAATAAAAAAAGAGAAATAACAAAATTAATAATGAAAATTAAAAAATTAAAAAAGAAACATAAAAAATTAAAAATAAAAAATTAAAAGGGAAAAATGGAATATGCAAATTGAAAATTGGAAAATAAAAAATTACATATAAAAAACGAAAAATTAAAAATTAAAAATAAAAAAATTACTAATTAAAAATATAGAATAAAAAATAAAAAATTAAAAAAGAAACATAAAAAATGTAAAATAAAATATGAAGAGAGAAAAATGCAAAAATGGAAAATAAAAAATGAAAAAAAATGAAAAATTAAAATTGAAAAATGAAAAATAAAAAATAAAAAATGAAAAATAGAAAATTAAAAATTAAAAGGGAAAAATGTAAAATGAAAAATGAAAATTGAAAATTGAAAATTAAAAAATGGAAAATAAAAACCGAAAATGAAAAATTAAAAATAAAAAATGAAAGAAGAAAGAAGAAAAACAAAATATGAAAATTGAAAAATTAATAATAAAAAACGAAAAATAAAAAATTCAAAATTAAAAATAAGGAAAAAAAAATGAAAAATATAAAATGGAAAATGAAAATAAAATGAAGGAAAATAAAGAAAAAATGACAAAAAAAAATTAAAATGAAAATTAAAAAAGAAAGAAAAAAACAAAATATGAAAATTGAAAATTGAAAAATAAAAAATTTAAAATGAAAAATTAAAAATGAAAAATGAAAAATGAAAAATGAAAAATGAAATATGAAAAATGTAAAAAAGAAAATTGAAAGATGAAAAATAAAAAATAAAAAAAGAAAAATAACAAAATTAATAATGAAAAATAAAAAATGAAAAAAGAAACATAAAAAATGAAAAATAAAAAATGAAAAATTAAAAGAGAAAAATGTAAAATGAAAAATTAAAATTGAAAATGAAAAAACGAAAATTAAAAAATAAAAAATGATAAATGAAAAATAAAAAATGAAAGAAGGAAGAAGAAAAACAAAACATGGAAATTGAAAAATGAAAAATTAAAAATGAAAAATAAAAAATGAAAAATGAAAAATGAAAAATGAAAAATTAAAACTTAAATATGAAAAACTAAAAATGAAAAATGAAAAATTGAAAATGAAAAATGAAAAATTAAAACTTAAAAATTAAAAATGAAAAATGAAAAATGAAAAATGAAAAATGTAAAATGAACAATAAAAACGAAAAATGAAAAACGAAAAATGAAAAATGAAATATTAAAAAATTAATATAAAAAATGAAAAATGAAGAAGGAAAAATTAAAAACAAAAAAAGAAAAATTAAAAATTAACCGGTTGAAATAATAAATAATCATAAATATTTGTATATTAGCAGAGACCCGGAAGTTGTTTGTTATAAGTGATACTTATGTAGATGACGCTTTCTGTTTGATTTTAAAAAAGTGCCATAAAAAATCTTTCATTACTAGATGTTTACACATTTCCTCTGTGATCGTACTCACGTGATTTTTTGAAATCGAAAGTTTACAGCAGTAAACCCATTGCAGTTCTAGAGCTTAAAAACAACATTATCGAGCCGATATAAACCAGTGACAATACTTTATTGAAAAACGTGATTGAGAATTTTGGTAAAAGATTGGGAGCCAGCCGATTATGTGGGGGGGTCAGTTGACCGACATAATTTTTCATTTTTAACCAAAACCTTTTTGTAATAAACTGAAATAAAAATATTTTTAATATCTTAAAAAACACTTTTTTTATTAAAATTAAAATGATACCTCAATTATATAGAAGATGCCATTAGTAGCACAATACTAAAACTTGATTTTGCCATGATCCTCCGCTCACAGATCGGCCTTCACATTGTTATGCACTAATATAGAAAAATGACCCATGTCTTTATAAAAATATTTAAAAATGTATGGTGTATGCAAACAAGTTAAAATATATTTTGCAAATAATATTTATGCACCATAAAAATTAAGGCCGCCCTTATATTTTTGTTTTTGTGTTTGTTTAGTCTGTATATCGCACACATGTATTTTAAATACGTTCGGTTATTCCTAGCATTTATACAACAATATGCTTAAATATGTATAGAATACAATATGCTATGTTAGTTAACCCTTTCAGAACCAAGCTTATAATAGTGAGCTTTTAGAAAAACTTTCAAATATAATGAAATAGTTTTTAAACCAACTAAAAATGATTTCAGACTAACAAAACAAAGGGTAAAAAAATCGATTTACTTCCTTACCCAATTTGCTTCTTACAGGGTTATAGTGGATAATGAGTTTGTTTGTTGTATGCATTTTGTTCTTGGGGTTTTATAATTAAGTGTTTGGTTTTTAGTTTAATTTTGTGTAAATTATTAAAGTGCTTTTTTAGAAATTACCAGTTTAAATTAAAATGTGATTTATTTTATAGCTAAACAAAATTATACAATGGATTATATGGAATTAAAAAAATCTTCTTTAAATTATTTAGAATTAGTGTAATGAAATGCAAAAATTTCCATTTGATAATAATAAAAAAATATAATTTAAATTTGCATACATATTTTTTTTTTTTTTATTATTATTACTAAAACTCAGCTGCTAAAGTCGTTTTTTTATCTAATGAAATATAATCAAATTTACATTAAAATACCTTTATCTAATTATAATTCATAATCAAGTTTTTATTACATTTTGATTACAAAGAAAATAAAAAACTTTGGCGAAAAGTTATGAAAAATAAACAAAAGAGAAATAATTCATTTATCGATATGCAAATTAAAAAAAAAAATATTTCCATAAGAATTCATCCCGCTTTTTTTATGAAATAAATTGGAAAATAAAATGAAGCCAGCATCCATCCAGCTTTGCCAATAATAATTGTATTTTTAATGTAGAATTGTATTAGAGAATAATTCTGAAATAATTAGTATGCCAAGCACATAACAATCAAAAAAATATTATTCTTAGAAAAAAAAAAAATGGAAAACAAATTTTAAACCAAACGAGATGACATATAAGATATGGCCAAGTCCAGACATATGACTCCCTATAATAAACAAACACCTACAGCTAGTTGAAAATGGTAATGGGTTTTTGATAGGGGAACTGTGTCCAAAATAGGCATCACGTTACAAGCAAATCTTAGAGAAATTTATATTCGGTCATCATTTATGTCAAAGGTCATATTGCTTGAACGTTTTCCACTTCATTAGAGACAAAGGAAAAACTTGTTAAGAAAAAAGCTTGAGTAAAGTCTTGCCGAGGGTCTTTTATATAAACTCAAAATTTAATTGCCTCACAGCACCCATACTCCATTTGAATCTATGGTTGAATATTGAAAAAATCAAAATTAAAAACATATTTTTATCGATGCTTATATGACGACTTATAAGTACTTGAAAGCATTTATTTTACACTTATGGTAAAATATCGAAAAGTGTTTCTTTTTTTGACTACAGACTCTTAAGTCATACACGAATATTTAAAGACTACAGAGAAGACAGATGGTCACCATTATATATAATATAATTAGATCTATTATTTTTTGTTTCCCAGTAACAGTACAAACTCATTATACCCTATACTATACTAAAGTGTAGGGTAAATGAAACTATGTCCGCCACATCCCTAGCTTGTGTAAAGCACGAAAGCGTAAAATTGTTTGAGTCAGTAAACAATTTTATAAAATATTTGTTTTCCTAAGCAGTAAACAAATTTTATGGTAATGTAATGAAAAATTCGTTAACGAATGCTTATTAATTACAAATGCCAAGCAGGAGTAGGAGCAGATTTTTAATGAAAGCTAATAGAATCAGAAAGGAAAAATAAATCGGCTGACATTAGCGAACGTAGAGTACTGTATAATATTCATTAGGCATACAATTTTTATACCCTATACCACTATGTGGTGAGGGTATAATGAGTTTGTGCTGTTATTTCTAACTGCCAAATATTTTTAATGTGTAATCTTCTATACGCTCAGGTAGGTAAAAATCTATTTCACAATACAATAACAAAAACAGCGTAAGAAGTAAGGCAAAAACGGTGCGAAGTATGAGTGTACTGGTGCAAAAATTATGACATTAAATTATTTCAGCTATTACAACAACCTCTGCTATAACAAAAAAAAAATCACAATATCAAAGTATAACACATAACTCAATATCTCCACAGATATAATGCTATTATTAATATAAAAATTATTTCACCTAATTCAACAACCCCAACTGTAACAATGAGTTGTTATATATTAACTGAGCCCCTGCAGTTGTTTGCTATAAGTGATACATAGATGACGCTTCCTGTTTGATTGATGATTGATTGATGTGTAAATAGATAATTACAAATCTTCCCTGTGATCGGATTCACCGATTCACTAAGAATCGCTTTATGAATCGGTTTAGCAATGTCCGTCCGTCCGTCTATCTATTTATCCATCTGAATGTATATATTAACATTCTTATCAAACTTCAGGTCGCATATATGAATATATTTTGATTTACTTTCATAGTATAAACTTTTATCGAGCACAGGATGAACGGTATTGAAACTGGTAAAAATCCGTGCATGCTCAGACGTAGTCCCCATACAAATAACCCCTATCAAAATTACTAAAATAGTCATAAGATCCAGATTATCTTATATATAAAGATAAAATTTGGTGTAATTGTTTCTAATATACCCACTGATGAATAGTCCAAAAATAAACCCTTTGAATCATATTTCACCATTATGCCGATACGAATCTGAACTCCGATCTACATATCGGCTGCTATATTTATATGGGGACTAGGTCGAAAAATGCAAAAAGATATACAAGCCAAATTTGAGAAAAATCTGTGCTACATTTTTGTTTTTGGTAGGTTTAAATGAAGATCGGGAAGCACCTTTTTATGGGGGCTATGACTAAAAATTTTCCTGTTGGGTTTTTTTTTCTGAATGCTGATCAATGGATATAATAAACACATACAAACCCAATTTGACTAACATCTATTTGATAATTTGCATCTTATGACAAGTAGATCCCATAGGGGTAATTTGAATGGGGACTAGGTCTGAACATGCACCCATTTTACTAATTACAATCCTATGACCGACTGAAGCTTATATACAAAATTTCATCAAAATAAATTCATATTTGCAACCTGTAGTTTGATTACAAGGTATACTCAGACGGACAGTCGGAAAAACGAACGGTAGATCGTTGTAATAAAATATGAGTGTAGGTCAAATATTTTTGGTAGCTACAAAGTCATTGTACTCTGACCATATAGTAGTACATGGTATAAAAGTTAAAAAAATTCTGACCTCACTACTGTGACTCGAATTGCAAATGGATGAAAACATTTTTTTGCTGCACACAGACTTAGCTCTTTTCGAGTTAGTCGCAGCGCTGTTAGAAAATATTTAATATTTATATAATATTAAGTGGTCAGGGTATAATAAACAGTTGATACAGTTATACCCCGCACTTACGTACACTTTGGAACCAGAGCGTGTACGTAAAACAAAAATGTACGTAAAGCGAATCTACTGATTTTATATGTTTGAAACAAACTAAAACAATAGCTATATATTAGGGCGGGTCAAATTGTATGGAACGATTTTTTTTGATGAAGTGTATAGCAACAAGTAAGAGTGTTAAATTCGGCTGTGCCGAATCTTTGATACCCTCCACCTCGGTTTGAGTCTTTATAATAAATGTAAATGAAAAAGTAAACAATTTGTTAAACTTAATACCAAATTATTTCAGCAAATTCTTTGGGTTGGTTTTCGTCTTTTATATTATTTCGGATTTATTTCGGTGTTTGCTTTTTGGTCATCGTGGTTGCTGATCGGCATGCATTTAGGGTATATACTTATATGCATGCGTTTCCGGTTATATGACATAACTTCTCGTTTAATTTAGTTTTTGCTAATTAAATAGCACGCCCTAACCTCCATTGCAAAGGTAATGGTTGTGTAGGGTGGCTATATGCATTAAATCATGCTTATTGGAGATGGCTGTATAGTTTCTTTTAACTGGCCAAATATTTCTTCATTGCGGCCATATAAGTCGGATGGAGTAACAAAATAATAACCAAAAAAAAAAACTCTCTCAATTTTTTTATTAAAATATTGCCATATTTGGAAAACATAGAGAATAAATTTAAAATAGTAAATATTAAAATTAGGGATGCCAAACGCAAAAAACCAAATGTCCCAAACATTTTATATAAAATAATTTGTTCTCTTTATTTTCTGAAAAACTTAAAATTTTCATCCAAAAAAAATTGTGAAAATTTGTATATAAAAAATCACATTCTCATCAAATTGCGTTTATTTATGTAACAGTTTTTATATTCGCAATTCTTAAATATCATTTGACGTTTTCTAAAATTCATTGAATTTAAAGTAATGTTTTCTGTAGTGTGATTCTGTAACTTTCAACGATCCGACAATCGCAAAATATATCGTCAGCTATTGTTCTTTGCACTAAGGATTAAGTGATTCACTAAGTACATACATCTTAACGACACTCGACAAATCTATTTTTCTATTTATTTAAATTGTAAACGAGTGGCATCTCTGTCAAAATAAGCGAAAAACACAAGAAGAACAGAAAAAACAAATTACTTCGTGTTTGACAGGATGATTTTATGTTTATGTTTAATATCTTTATTTTTTTTCCTAATATTTCTGTGTATTTATTTGAAAATGACATAATGAATTGAATAAGCTATTTAATTTTTTTATTTATATAAAAAAGTTTTTTAATTAAAGCAAAATATTTTCACTATTTTATGATTTTTATTTATGTATGACGACATTTCAACCTAAAAATTTAAGTTTTTATCGATTGAATAAACAACACAAAAAGGTTGTCGTTTAGATAACAACAACAGCTGAGTTTAACAATAGCGAATATCGATTTTTAATAAATTTCAAAGGTCGAATAATAATTCATCATTTATTAATAGCGAATATCGTTTAAAAATTTTACTAATAATTTTGCTATTTTCTTTTTTTTAACGATTCGACTATCGTTAAAAGAAGATACTGAATCGCGGTACTGAAAAGCTATTAATTTCTCCTGAATGTCAATATTTTTTCTAAATGTAAAGATTTTTTAAATGTAAACATAGGTATTTGGGGTTTTTTTTTTTTTTTTTTTTTGGAATTATAATTTGTGTTTAACGAATAAAATTTATATATTAAAGATGCAATTGATGTCTTCTAAATTTAAAATTATAATTTCCGACGTTTTGATATGATTTTCTGAAATTCAATTAATTGTAATTTATAATTGGAAATTTTTAATTCCAGTTTTTAGAATTGATATTTCCTTAAATTTGAATGGAAAATTTAAAAAGTGCAATTTTTTATTTCTGTGAACAATAATGCTTTAGTAATTATAAACAATTTTTAAAAATTAGATGTAATCGCAATCAGATATTTTGTAGGTAAAGCAGAATAATAATTCTATATAACTATGTAGAACTGTTTTGAAAGCAAAAAACTCATTGATAAACTCGGTAACTCGGTAAAATATAGATTGCTGAACACATTCAAAGCATCAATGGTAAGGCAAAATGAGGACTTTTCAACATGTTGGCAGCATCTTCCGATCCACTTATTTTTTCCCTGCGGCATGTGAAGTCATGAATAGAGTTAGAAAATAATTATAGTTTAGAAATGATTAGTCTTTTAGATATACCTTCTCTTACGAATTGTGATGAATATTTTACAGAAAATTGAAAAAATAAATTTAAAAAAGAAGTAATTTTTTTTAATTTGTTGGGTAATAATTTAAAATATAAAACCCTAAAGAAAAAAAATAAAAACAATCTAAAAATGTAAAAATAATTTTTTTTAGTTACCATAAAATTGATTTTTCTACAAATTTTAATTTTGGTAAGCCATAAGTAGGCCCCTACAAAGCGTAGCACCGTTTCCAAACGCTCATTTCATAGGCTATCATATGCTGGTTAAACTGTTCAATTAGTTATTCGGTTCAAAAGATATGATTTTTGCAACGAAAAAACTCAAATGGCGCCACTGTGCGGCGTTTATAATTTTGCTCACTTTGAAGCACTCTTACATTGTCAAAGTCTGAAGTGTGGTTTTCTTTAACACAGTGGGTTGTCAATGCTTTCTTTGTTGTAAAATTGCTGAGTTTGAATTTTTGATCAGATTTATGTCCTGACAGTCTTGTTTTTAACTTGTGTTTTATTGTTCCAATATAAACCTTCTCACATTTATCATCTTTGTTACCTATACAGGGGATCTTGTAAATAACATTTGATTTATCCATATTCTCCATATTTTACCTTTTGTTTCACTATATATTTTTGAGAGGTTATTTTCAGTTTTGTGTGTCATTCTTATGTTTTCACTCCTATATACTCTCGATTTTTCAAATCTTTCAGATATATCAGGTACGTAAATCAATGATTTGAAAATTTTTGGTTCTTCATTTATTGTGGTGCCCTTATTGTTGTTCTTTTTATAATCTCGGATAAGTATATTAGTGAGTTTATGTGGGAAATTATTGTCAAGTAGAATATTTTTGATTTTAATTTTGTTATTTTTATGGAATTCCGAGTCACTGATGTTCAATACTCGTCTTATTAAGTTATTGGCCGTATTGATTATAATCCTCTTTGGATGCTTTGAGAAGGAATTAATTATTCTGCCTGACGACGATCGTTTTTCATACCAATCCATTTTTGATATGTTATTTTCTCTAATTACCAGAGTGTCCAAGTATGGTAATTTTTGAACCAACTCTTTCTCTATTGTTAATTTAATACTAGGGTGAAAATCATTTAATTTAGTCCTCAAATGCACTCTCCCGTATTACACTAAAGATGTCATCAACATATTTCGTCAATATTTTGGGTTTTTTTTAAAAGCTTACTAATCACTGTGTCCAATAATTTCTCCATTACAATGTCTGCAACTATCGGTGATGCTGGGGACCCCATTGGTAAGTCCTTCTTCTGCGTATATATTTTGCCATCATATGTGAAGCATCGATTGTCCTTAATGCAAAATTTCATAGTTCGTAGAAACAAGTCCTTTTTCATATTAGTATACGTAGAAATTTCGTCCCATCTATATTCTATAATCACTAAAGCTAAATAAACAGGGATACTTGGAAACAACGACACAACATCAAACGAAATCAATCTTTCATCGTCATCTATAATCAGGTCCTTGATCTTATTCTTAAATTCCACCGAGTCCTTAACATTATATTTTGAATTTTCATTAATTCTTTTTAAAATACTAGTCATATATTTGCATAGTTGGCTTGATGGGGCATTAATACATGAGCAAATCTGTCGTAAAAGGTAATTATCCTTGTGAATTTTTGTTAGACCATAAATTCTAGGAGCAATAGCAACATCTGTCCTAAGTCTATTTTTTGTCGTATTCTGATATTATATTGTTTGTAAACAACTCCTCAACTAACTCATTATTTGTCCTTTGTAACCCATTTGTGGGATCTTTAATCAGTCTTCGGTATGTCATAATATCTCCAATTATATTCTGCATCCTCTCATCATACTCTTCTTTCTCCATAGCCACCGTCACATTACCTTTATCTGCGTTTAAAATTAAAATATTGTTGTTGTTCTTAAGAAAATTTTTGGTCTTATCTACAACATTAAGGGTATATTTATCCCTATTATTAATATTCATTTTGTTTAAGTGATTGTCAATAATCGTTGTAAATTTTATCCTAGCCGACTCTTGTCAAAATCAGACCTCGAGCTCAAATATTTAATTCTTATATAAAATTATATTTTTACATTTTTTATTGAGACCTAAATATATTTTTTTATACTGCTTCGCATCAAATTTTGACATAACAAACCTTTACAGAAAGTGACCAATGTTATAGAATAACCGTATTAAACTCAGAGTTACTCTTTTAAGTTTATTTTGTAATTTTTATACTTACTAATAAATTAAATTAATTAAAACATGACGTTGAGCTCAAAATTTCGTACGATCCCTTCGCAAACCATATCCGACCATATTCTAACTCCTTGGCTTTCTGTAGTCGTGCAAGCAATATTTGCACACTTCGATATTATGAAAAATTATGAGCCCCATATTTTTCCAGAGCATCTGGATTACAAGAATTTTGTTGAGAATATGCAATTATTTTTGTCCATTACACTGTAGATCATTTTTGGTGTCATATTGCGGGGCTAATAAACTCTAAGTTAGGGTGAAAGCACTAGACCATTATAATCATACATCCAAATAGTTTGGCGTTATCAGACCAAATAATTTTTTAATGACCTTTTATATTTTTTCCTTATCTTAGCGTTTATTTGTTTAGTTTCTCAGCTCTAACTCAAGAACCATTGATGATTTCTCATTTTATTCTTTAGCAAATAGCTTCGACGAATTAAGTTGCTCTAATTTCTTCAAAAAATTGTAAGTTTTTGAATAACATGACATATGCAGGGCCTATGTTTATTATTTTTTAATAGAGTAGAAGAGATGTATACGTCTGAGTAATATTTTTAATACTAAATCAAAAATATATCACTATACCACCATGTGGTCAGAGTATAATGAATTTGTGCTGGTGATTGTAACTACCGAAAGCATTTAACATAGACCTGCCTTTTATTATGCCGATCAATACAGAATCACTTTCTGAGTCGATTTAGCGATGTCAGTCCTTGTGTCGATATGTCTGTCTGTGTGTCCATTTACAACTTGTAATCAAATTAAACGTGGCAAAAATCGTTCAGACCTGGTCCCCATAAAAATGATCCCTATGAGATCGACTTAAATTGCCATAAAATCAAAATAATTATTTAGATCTTGGTCATATTACGTTTGTGTGTGGTTATTTTATTCATTAATTAGTAGTTTAAAAAAAAATCCTGTAGGAGCATTTTTGGTCATGGACCCCATATAAAGCTGCTGCCCGATCTTCACCTAACTCTATTAAAAAACAAAAATATTGCACAATTTTTGCTTTGGTCAGGATCGGTCCATTTTTCAACCTAATGATAGTTATAGCATCCTAGATATAGCATCCGATATTAAAATTTTCAGATCTTTTTTTAAATCAAACAGCAAGCGTCATCTTTGTATTACTTATAGCAGACAACTGCAGGGGCTCTACTAATACAAAAATATTTATTATTATTTATTATATCAACTGCTTAATTTTTAATTTGTCGTCTTTCATTTCTTATTTTTTAACCTTAATTTTTTATTCTTCAATTTTTATTTTCCATTTTTTATTTTTCATTTCTCATTTTTCATATTTTATATTTAATATTTTACTTTTTCAGTTCTCATTTTTCAATTTTTATTTTACATATGTTATTTTTAATTTTTCATTTTTAGTTTTCATTTTTATTTTTAATTTTTTGTTTTTTATTTTTCATCTTTTATTAGCAATTTTTAATTTTTTATTTTTCCTTTTTCATTTCTCAATTTTTATTTTTGATTTTTCATTTTTCATTTTCCATTTTTTATTTTCGAATTTTCATTTTGCATTTTTCGTTTTTCATTTTTAATATTTTATTTTTAATATTTTAGTTTTATTTTTATACCCACCACTCCAGTGTGCAGAGGGTGTATATAAGTTTGTCATTCCGTTTGTAATAATTAGAAAAAAAAATTTGGACCCCATAAAATATATATATTTGTGATCCTTACAACAACCGGAGTTGATATAGCGATGTCCGTCTGTCCGTCCGTGGAAATCACGATGACGGCATTAATCGGGCATTAACATTAACATCCTGAGAAGTTTGCTATTTAAAATCGTCCAAATCGGTCGATTAGGGCCTCAGATTTGAATGAAGAACTAAAAAAAGTCTTGAAAAATATATTTTTCTATGTTGTTCTTGTCACGATCACGCCTTTAATAGGAGAGATAATGTGATCATTTTTAGTGAGAATGATTCAACAAATTAAAGGAAAGATTTCTATTTCAAAAATCATTAAAATCGGTGGAATAGGTCCAGGGAAATCTCTGAAAAATTAAAAAAAAATGAAAAATATGATGTTTCTATATTGTTCTTGTTGTTATTCTAAATGCTGTATCGTTGTCATAGCAGGACTTGTTTTTTTGTGGTCGTGGTGGTAATAATATAATAAAAACAAGTAAGAAAATTATATTCGGTCTAGACCGACTATATGATACCCTATACCATGCGTTTAGAAACCCTATCTCTTAGGCCCAACTAACTGGACATTGAAAATAAGCAAAAACCAAATTTGAGTGGGATTTTTATTAATTTTTTTGGCTGCAGATATGAAAAAGTTCATATCGGATGCTATATCTATAAAGGGACTAGGTCCAAAAATGGACCGATCCTGATCATGTTTGGTAAAGTCTCTTGTATTTTGCAAAAATATGTACAAACAAAATTTGAGAAGAATCAGTGCAATATTTTTGTTTTTTAACAGATTTAAGTGAAAATCGGGAAGCAGTTCTATATGGGGTAAAAGGGATCATTTTTGGACTACTCATTAGTGGATGTAATGAACGCATACAAACCCAATTTGAGTAAGATCTATATGACAATTTGGATCTTATGGCAATTTATGTCGATTTCATATGGGTAATTTGTATGGGGGCTAGGTCTGAACATAGACCGATTCTCACCAATTTCAATAGCGTTCATCCCATGGCCGATAAAAGCTTATATACCAAATTTCATCAAAATATATTCATATTTGCGACCTGCAGTTTGATTACAAACTTTACATGGACACACAGACGGACGGACGGACGGACGGACGGACGGACATTGTTAAATCAACTCAGAAAGTGATTCTGATTCGATCGGTATAATTAAAGAGGGTCTAGGTCAAATATTTTTGGTTGTTACAAACAGCAGCACAAAGTTATTATACCCAAACCACATAGTGGTATAGGGTATAACTAACCCTTTGTACATTTTTTTTTTTATCATACCCTATACCACTGTGTGGTTTGGGTATAATGACTTTGTGCTGCTGTTTGTAACAACCAAAAATATTTGACCTAGACCCATCTTTAATTATACCGATCGAATCAGAATCACGTTCTGAGTTGATTTAACAATGTCCGTCCGTCCGTCTGTGTGTCCATGTAAAGCTTGTAATCAAACTGCAGGTCGCAAATATGAATATATTTTGATGAAATTTGGTATATAAGCTTTTATCGGCCATGGGATGAACGCTGTTGAAATTGGTGACAATCGGTCCTTGTTCAGACCTAGCCCCCATACAAATTACCCCTATGAAATCGACATAAATTGCCATAAGATCCAAATTTCATATAGATCTTACTTACATTGGGTTTTATATGCATTCATTAAGTCCATTTATGAGTAGTCCAAAAATGATCCCTGTGGCCCCATATAGAGCTGCTTCCCGTTCTTCACTTAAATCTATTAAAAAACAAAAATATTGCACTGATTCTTCTCAGATTTTGTTTGTATATATTTTTGCAAAATACAAGAGACTTTACCAAACATGATCAGGATCGGTCCATTTTTGGACCTAGTTCCCATATAGATATAGCATCCGATATGAACTTTTTCATATCTGCAGCCAAAAAAATTAATAAAAATCAGACTCAAATTTGGTTTTTGCTTATTTTCTATGTCCAGTTAGTTGGGCCTAATTGTTCTAATTAGCTTTGCAATAGTTATTTCTAATTTAACATGAATGTCAATATTTTCGACTAGATATCATACAGAACAATGTTAAGAGTATACACGGGCTGGTCTTTTATTTCATACGTTTTTTCATTATGAACATAAATTTGGCATATAACTTTTTTTGTCTTTACAAAATAGAGTTACCGAGTTCATCAATGAGTTTTTTGCTTTCAAAGCAGTTATTATTATTCTGCTTTACCTACAAAATATGTGATTGCGAATACATATAATTTTTAAAAATTGTTTATAATTACTAAAGCATTATTATTCACATAAATACAAAATTGCAATTTTTAAATTTTCCATTCAAATTTAAGAAAATATCAATCCTAAAAACTGGAATTAAAAATTTCCAATTATAAATTAAAAAATATTAATTGAATTTCAGAAAATCATATCAAAACGTCGGAAATAATAATTTTAAATTTAGAAGACATCAATTGCATCTTTAATATATAAATTTTATTCGTTAAACACAAATTGCAATTCCAACAAAAAAAAAACACCAAATACCTATGTTTACATTTAAAAAATCTTTACATTTAAAAAAAATATTGACATTCAGGAGAAATTAATAGCTTTTCAGTACCGCACTTCAGTAACTTCTTTTAACAATAGTCGAATCGTTAAAAAAAAAAATATAGCAAAATTATCACTAAAATTTTTAAACGATATTCGCTATTGTTAAAGTCAGCTGCTGTTGTTATCTAAATGACAACCATTTTTGTGTTGTTTATTCAATCGATAAAAACTTAAATTTTTAGGTTGAAATGTCGTCATACATAAATAAAAATCATAAAATAGTGAAAATATTTTGCTTTAATTAAAAAACTTTTTTATATAAATAAAAAAATTAAATAGCATATTCATTCATTATTTCATTTTAAAATAAGTAAACAGAAATATTAATAAAAAAATAAAGATATTAAACATAAACATAAAATCATCCTGTCAAACACGAAGTAATTTGTTTTTTTCTATTCTTCTTTGTGTTTTTCGCTTATTTTGACAGAGATGCCACTCGTTTACAATTTAAATAAATAGAAAAATAGATTTGCCGACTGTCGTTAAGATGTATGTACTTAGTGAATCACTTAATCCTTAGTGCAAACAACAACAGCTGTCGATATATTTTGCGATTGTCGGATCGTTGAAATTTACAGAATCACACTACAGAAAACATTAATTTATATTCAATGAATTTTAGAAAACGTCAAATGATATTTAAGAATTGCGAACATAAAAACTGTTACATAAATAAATGCAATTTGATGAGAATATTATTTATATATAAATTTTCACAATTTTTTTTGGATGAAAATTTGAAGTTTTTCAGAAAATAAAGAGAACAAATTATTTAATTTAAAATGTTTGGGACATTTGGTTTTTTGCGTTTGGCATCCCTAATTTAATTATTTATTATTATAAATTTATTCTCTATGTTTTCCAAATATGGCAATATTTTAATAAAAAAGTTGAGAGAGCTTTTTTTTTGGTTATTTTTTGTTACTCCATCTGACCTATATGGCCGCAATGAAGAAATATTTGGCCAGTTAAAAGAAACTATACAGCCATCTCCAATTAGCACGATTTAATGCATACAGCCACCCTACACAACCATTACCTTTGCAATGGAGGTTAGGGCGAGCTATTTAATTAGCAAAAACTAAATTAAACGAGAAGTTATGTTATATAACCGGAAACGCATGCATATAGTTATATAACCTAAATGCATGCCGATCAGCAACCACGATGACCAAAAAGCAAACACCGAAATAAATCCGCAATAATAGAAAAGACGAAAACCAACCCAAAGAATTTGCTGAAATAATTTGGTATTAAGTTTAACAAATTGTTTACTTTTTCATTTACATTTATTATCAAGACTCAAACCGAGGTGGAGGGTATCAAAGATTCGGCACAGCCGAATTTAACCCTCTTACTTGTTCATTTTTAATTTTTTATTTTTAATACTTTAGTTTTATTTTTCATTTTTCATTTCTAATTTTTCATTTTTCTTTTCTAATTTTTCGTTACTCATTTTTAATTTTTTTAATTTTTATTTTTCATTTTTTAATTTTTATTTGTTTTTTGTGCTTTTTATTTTTATTTTTTAAATTTTATTTTTTATTTATTTTTAATTTTTTATTTTTCATCTTTGAATTTTTTTTTTTTTAATTTTTTTTTTCCTATTTTATTTTTCATTTTTTATTTTCCATTCTTCATTATTAATTTTCAATTATTTATTTTTCATTTTCCATTTTTTATTTTTCATTTATTTTTTCAACAGTGACAAAAAGGTTATTACATATCATAATTTTTTCACCAATACAATCATGAGTCACACCGATTTTGTCTTACGTCCTACATCTTACGCTGCTTTTGTGATTTTAATGGGAAATAGATGTTTACACATCAAAAATTATTTATTTCAGCCTTAGCTGCAATTTATTTTCATTCAAACTCTTTTACATATGTAGGGTGTTCAGCGCAACAACCAAAGTCGAATTCATCTGAACTCTAAACGAAAATAAGTATTGCAAACTTAAACCTGTAGGCTTATGAATACGAATTGTTTAAATATTTGTTGATTCTAGCAAAGGTACCAAACAGGTAATTTTAAATACTTGTTAATTGTAAAGTTGGTATGTGTGTATATATTTAGTCCACACCACCATAAGGGTCTAGCGATGAGTGGCATAGTTGAACATTAAACTTATTTCTGCTAGTTATTTCCATACAGAGGTATTTCATTATAGTATTGAATTCAACTTTGTTTGAAAGCCACGTGATTCTATGCAAATGCAAACAAATGTTATCGACTACTTGCCCCACATCAAAGTTAATTGCAGCTTTTAATGGCACATAACAGCTTCAAACTTTCATTCTTATATGGGGTAAAAACCTGTAGAATGGTTAATTATATTTTTCATTGGCATCGCGCTACAACTTTTGCTGTTCGCTAAGTACTTGAGTACTTTTGAAAAACACCAGGAAAAAAATAAATCTTTATCGGCTTCGTTGATTGTGTAGAATTTTAGTAGGTTTTTTTTGTGTTTTAATTTAATTTCTAGCTATTTGTTTGTACACGTTCTCTCTCTTTAGTTCGCACTGCGAACAAACGTTTGTAGACTTTAGCTAATAACAATAGCAGCAAATTTGAGTAGATTTTAATTAGTCGATTTTATGTTGAAGTGCTTTGCAAATTAAACACCATAACAAAAAAAAATATTGTTCAATTAAAAAAAGATTAAATTTCATTCGGAAATATTTTTGAAAACTTAAGGAACATTGTTGCTAAGGAAAAAGCGAGAATTAAATTAATTTAACTGCTCGTATATCGCATAAATTTCAAGAATCAAGTTCTATTTTTTTTCACTTAGTAAAAAAAAAATACAATTAAATTAATTTTTTTTAATTTCTTATACTTAACACTCTTAAGCTTTTATTTTATATTGTATTTTTTATTAAACTTCTCTACTTATATTAAATAACGCACACGCTTAGAATGTTAAATGTGAATGACTTTAATGTGACCCCCACCCTCCACCCCCCCTCCACACACACCTAACTTTACTTCTTGCATCAGGAACTTTAAGTGCCCTTTCAGGGCGTTGTTAAATTGTTGTCATGCCAATGATTTTCCTTTTGCTGTTACTTTGATCTCATCTTCATTCAGACAATATTGTCAATGACTTGCAAGACGAAAACTTGACACTAATGAAGTTTTTTTTTTTAGAAAAATTTGAAGGTTATAAATCAGCAATAGATAAATATGCTGTTTAAGCTGTGCTTCTTTGATGCTGGCTTGAGTAGCAGCCAAACATTGGTCTACATTGTTTGTTAGATGATCTTCAAATGAACAAGAAATTCAACTGCAGACAGACGAACATATGGAAATGGATAGGTCGAGTTATGAAGTGATTTTAATCAATCGATATAGCTACGATTATTAACACAAACCTATTATACCCTGAGTACAAAGTGTATACGGTGTAAGTATAGGTTATAAATGTGAATACAAAATAATATACTTTGTTGCATTGTCTATGTGGAACAGACCACATGTTACTTTTCAAAATATACCAATCCTATTAGTGGTCTCATCAAATCATGATAAGAATAGAATGGTGAAGAGCATCAAAAAAACACGTCAGAAAATTCATTCAAAATTTAGTCCGCCTTTCGGAGGGGTTGTTCAAAAAGAAGGTAAAATTTCAATAACTTGCTCCATGCTACTTAGTTTTCGACTTTATTAAAATCCCAAATTTAATACGTAAACGTATGCGAGATAACGATACTTATACGTGCGTAAGATGCGCCTAACTCAGTGCTGCCAAGTCTTTTTTGTGTTTCCCCTAAAAAAATTAAGAAAACCCTCCAAATTTAAGTGAATTCGAAAAAATTGCCCTAAAATAAAATTTTAGTTAATTACTTTTTTTTAATTAGTAATCAAGAGTATGTAATTTAGTTTATACATATGAAAAAAATTTAAAAGCCCATTTTATCATTTTATCAAAAAAACACAAAAGAAAATTGTATGTAAATATTAATTATTAAATTCGTAAAAGTAAATAAATATATACAAACATATATACTAGACCGTATCACCTTACAGGCACAAAAAAAAAAGTTCTCCGTACACCAGCGAATATATAGTATTGTTCCAAGGACATTTGAAAAAAAAATTTTTTTTTTTGCAGAACGTAGGGGTCGCCTTTTTAGTTTTTTCGTTATATCTTCCATATTTACAGTCCGATCTTAAAGTTTGATATAGCGAATTTTTTTGTCTCAGGGAGGCCAATAATTTTGCTCTGAGGTCCATTGACCTCAAGTGTACCGTTCTAGTACCTACCTCCCAAATCTCATTTCCTACCACCCAAATGTGACACCCTAATGTTAGAAATTTATAGCTCGCGAAAAATCATAAAACTTTTGCTCAGAAAGTATTTCGATAATTACAGCACAACTATTTAAAAAAAGCTTTTATAAATTCATTGTTGCAGACCGTATGGGTCACCTTTTTATACCCTATACGACTATGTGGTTTGGGTATAATGACTTTGTGCTGCTGTTTGTAACAACCAAAAATATTTGACCTAGACCCATCTTTAATTATACCGATCGAATCAGAATCACTTTCTCAGTTGATTTAACAATGTCCGTCCGTCCGTCCGTCCGTCCGTATGTGTGTCCATGTAAACCTTGTAATCAAACTGCAGGTCGCAAATATGAATCTATTTTGATGAAATTTTGTATATGAGCTTCTATTGGCCATGGGATGAACGCTATTGAAATTGGTGAGAATCAGTCCATGTTCAGACCTAGCCCCCATACAAATTACCCATATGAAATCGACATAAATTGCCATAAGATCCAAATTGTCATATAGATCTTACTCAAATTGGGTTTGTATGCGTTCATTACATCCATTAATGAGTAGTCCAAAAATGATACCTTTGACCCTATACAGAGCTGCTTCCCGATCTTCACTTAAATCTATTAAAAAACAAAGATATTGCACTGATTCTTCTCAAATTTTGTTTGTATATATTTTTGCAAAATACAAGAGACTTTAACAAACATGATCAGGATCGGTCCATTTTTGGACCTAGTCCCTATATAGATATAGGATCCGATATGAACTTTTTCATATCTGCAGCCAAAAAAAATTATAAAAATCCCACTCAAATTTGGTTTTTGCTTATTTTCTATGTCCAGTTAGTTGGGCCTAAGAGATAGGGTTTCTAAACGCATGGTATAGGGTATCGTATAGTCGGTCTAGACCGACTATAATTTTCTTACTTGTTAAATTTGTCATAGCTTCAGTATTTACATTCAGATAGTAAAGTATGATATATCGATGGGTTTGTCTGTGGCAGACCAATTTTTTTTAATTCAAATTATACAACAAGAAATAAGCAACAAAAAGCAAAGTAATATAATAGAAATTTTAGTCGATCATATCTCGACGTGATTCCAGTTGGCAATAATTTTGACGGCTGTCGAGTTTAGATAAAATGTGGCCCATGCGTTGCTCGTCGGTGACCGCCATGGAAGATTCATGTACTACATGGATAAGCTGTGAAAATAAATAGGTTTAGGTCAATGGACCTAAGAGCAAAATTATTGGCCTCCCTGAGACAAAAAAATTCGCTATATCAAACTTTAAGATCGGACTGTAAATATGGAAGATATAACGAAAAAACTAAAAAATGTTTTCAAATGTCCTGGGAACAATACTTTATATTTGCTGGTGTACGGAGAACCTTTTTTTTTCGATACGGTCTAATATATACATTACAAAAAAGAATTAGTTTTTTTCAAATATATCCAGAACTGCCACATTTTCGCTAGAAATATCGGTGCTACTTATAATGGTATTGGTGAAAAAATTATGAAGTGTAATAACCTTTTTGAAAATGAAAAATGAAAATTAAAAAAATAAAAATGAAAAATAAAAAAAGAAAGGTAGAAAAGTAGAAAATGAAAAATGAAAAATGAAAAAACGAAAAATGAAAAATTAAAAATGAAAAACGAAACATGAAATATGAAAAATAAAAAATTAAAAATAAAAAGTGAAAAATATGAATCGATATAAGAAAAATGAAAAATAAAAAATTTAAAATAAAAAAGAAAAATTAAAAATTAAAAAATTAAAAATTAAAAATGAAAAATAAAATATAAAAAATAAAAAATAAAAAATAAAAAATTAAATATCAAAAATAAAAAATAAAAAGTAAGAAGTAAAAAATAAAAAATAAAAAAAAAATAAAAAATTAAAAATTAAAAATTGAAATTGAAAAATTAAAAATGAAATATAAAAAATGAAAAATAAAAAATAAAAAATAAGAAATAAAAAATATAAAATATAAAATAAAAAATAAAAATGAAAAATTAAAAATTAAATATTAAAACGGAAAAATGAAAAATAAACAAGTAAGAGTGTTAAATTCGGCTGTGCCGAATCTTTGATATCCTCCACCTCGGTTTGAGTATTGATAACATATGTAAACAAAATATTGGAAAATGTAAACAATTTGTTAAACTTAATACCAAATTATTTCAGCAAATTCTTTGGGTTGGTTTTCGTCTTTTCTATTATTTCGGATTTATTTCGGTGTTTGCTTTTTGGTCATCGTGGTTGCTGATCGGCAAGCATTTAGGTTATATACCTATATGCATGCGTTTCCGGTTATATGACATAACTTCTCGTTTAATTTAGTTTTTGCTAATTAAATAGCTCGCCCTAACCTCCATTGCAAAGGTAATGGTTGTGTAGAGTGGCTATATGCATTAAATCGTGCTAATTGGAGATGGCTGTATAGTTTCTTTTAACTGGCCAAATACTTCTTCATTGTGGCCATATAGGTCGGATGGAGTAACAAAATAATAACCAAAAAAAAAAAAGCTCTCTCAACTTTTTTTTAACATATTGCCATATTTTGAAAACATAAAGAATAAATTTATAATAATAAATAATCAAATTAGGGATGCCAAACGCAAAAAACCAAAAGTCCCAAACATTTTAAATAAAATAATTTAATGTTATCTTTATTTTCTGAAAAACTTCAAATTTTCATCCAAAAAAAATTGTGAAAATTTATATATAAAAAATAACATTCTCATCAAATTACGTTTACTTATGTAACAATTTTTATGTTAGCAATTCTTAAATATCATTTGAGGTTTTCTTAAATTCATTGAATTTAAATTAATATTTTCTGTAATGCGATTCTGTAAATTTCAAATTCAACGATCTGACAATCGCAAAATATATCGACAGCTGTTGTTGTTTGCACTAAGGATTAAGTGATTCACTAAGTACATACATCTTAACGACAGTCGACAAATCTGTTTTTCTATTTATTTAAATTGTAAACGAGTGGCACCTCTGTCAAAATAAGCGAAAAACACAAAGAATAGAAAAAAACAAATTACTTCGTGTTTGACAGGATGATTTTATGTTTATGTTTAATATCTTTATTTTTTTTTTTACTAATATTTCTGTTTATTTATTTGAAAATGAAATAATGAATTGAATATGCTATTTAATTGTTTTATTTATATAAAAAAGTTAATTAATAAAAGCAAAATATTTTCACTATTTTATGATTTTTATTTATGTATGACGACATTTCAACTTAAAAATTTAAGTTTTTATCGATTGAATAAACAACACAAAAATGGTTGTCGTTTAGGTAGCAACAACAGCTGACTTTAACAATAGCGAATATCGTTTAAAAATTTTACTGATAATTTTGCAATTTTCTCTTTTTTGCGATTCGACTATCGTTAAAAGAAGTTACTGAATCGCGGTACTGAAAAGTTATTAATATCTCCTGAATGGCAATATTTTTTTTTTTAAATGTAAACATTTTTAAATGTAAACATATTTGGTGTTTTTTTTTTTTTTTTTTTTTTTTTTTGAATTTCAATTTGTGTTTAACGAATAAAATTTATATATTAAAGATGCAATTGATGTCTTCTAAATTTAAAATTATTATTTCCGACGTTTTGATATGATTTTCTGAAATTCAATTAATATTTTCTAATTTATAATTGGAAATTTTTAATTCCAGTTTTTAGAATTGATATTTTCTTAAATTTGAATGGAAAATTTAAAAAGTGCAATTTTGTATTTATGTGAATAATAATGCTTTAGTAATTATAAACAATTTTTAAAAATTAGATGTAATCGCAATCAGATATTTTGTAGGTAAAGCAGAATAATAATTCCATATATGTATCTATGTAGAACTGTTTTGAAAGCAAAAAACTCATTGATGAACTCGGTAACTCTATTTTGTAAAGACAACAAAAAGTTAATATGCCAAACATATGTTCATATTTGTAAAAGAATAATGAAAAAACGTATGAAATAAAAGACCAGCCCGTGTATACTCTTAACATTGTTCTGTATGATATCTATTTGAAAATATTGACATTCATGTTAAAATAGAAATAGCTATTGCAAAGCTAATTAGAACAAAAATTGTGGCGCCATCTACTGTGGCATAGTCACGCTGAGCAAAATGAAGTGACACTCTGTTAATGCAAAATAAATGTATTTTCCCCACAACAAAATATTGCAGAATTTTATGTAAATAAAATAATATACCGATTTATTTCTAACATGCAGTTACTATGAATATACATACATACATAAATGTGTATAATATATGTATACTATTTGTATTATTTAATATGTGTATGTATGTATATGTAAATATTACACACAAAAAATACATTAAACGTTATTTTTGTGTTTTTCTCTTTAAATAAATTAATACATAAATTTTTTTTGCTAAATTTACATTTGGGCAATTCACAACAGGTGTTGTATATTGTATGTTGTATTGAAATACACAATACAATCATTTGTTGTGAACACTCAGTTGTATTTTCATATTGTAAAACGCTTTCTTTGGTAATTTTCGATCCAACGAGGAAAGATCGCTTCGTCGCTTCTGCTATTTTGTATAAGAGAAAACACTTGTCAGTGTTTGCTTTTTGGTCGTGAGATATACCCTGGAGTTTTAGTTACGTACCTCTTGCATTTTAATTTATAACGAAAAAAAAAATGTTAAATGTTTTGGTTGGTACTGAAAGAGAAAATACATAATAAAAAAAATATAAACATTAATTTTTATATAAATAAACTTATCGATGTATTTGCGTTATTTGCATTATTTGCCATATTTTATTTTATAATTATTTATGCTGATAAAATTCTATGTATTTGTTTTTTCTTTTTCATAAAAACTGGCATTCACTTGGAACTGATATGTTATGATACAATATACAACATTTACTAAACATAGCAAATGAAGTTGGATCGTGTATCAGATTTTTCAGTGAAAATTACCAACAACAATTTTACACTATTGTAAAGTGATACACGATACAACGATACATTACCCATTGTGAATTGCCCAATTGTTTTTTTTTTATTAACAACTAGGTATCTTAGCATTATTTGCTTAAGATGTTGGTGAATTTTTACTCCCTTTATATTAACTCGTAGTGTCTGCTTGTCGAAAAAATTTTGGATCGATTTTAACCACTTTCCCGTGACCCAATCGATCTGAAATTTTGCAGGCAGGCTCGTGGCAATGACAGAAATGATCTAACAAATTTTTTTAGTGATGCCAAAACAATGGAAACTTTTAAATTTTTCTACCAGAATTGATAAAAAAAAATGTACAAAGGGTTTGTTTTTATTATACTATTACCAGCTATGATAACAATGCAACATTTAGAATAACAACAAGAACAATATAGAAATATCATGTTTTTCATTTTTTTTTTTTTACTTTTTCAGAGATTTCCCTGGACCTGTTCCACCGATTTTAACGATTTTTGAAATAGAAATCTTCCCATGAATTTGGTGAATCATTCTCACTAAAAAAGATTACCCTAGCTGTCCTATTGAGGGCGTGATCGTGACAAGAACAACATAGAAAATTATATTTTTTCAAGACTTTTTTTAGTTCTTCATTCAAATCTCGGGCCCTAATCGACCGATTTGGACGATTTTAAATAGCAAACTTCTCAGGATGTTACTGAATCGTTTTTTATTGCAACGAGTACCCTAGCTGCCCGATTGATGCCGTCATCGTGATTTCCACAGATGGACAGACGGACATCGCTATATCAACTCCGGTTGTTATAAGGATCACAAATGTATATATTTTATGGGGTTCAAAATTTTTTTCTAATTATTACAAACGGAGTGACAAACTTATATATACCCTCTGCACACTGGAGTGGAGCGTATAAAAATGAAGAATAAAAAATGCAAAATGAAAAATGAAAAATTAAAAATGAAAAATGAAAAATGAAAAATGAAAAACGAAAAATGAAAAATGAAAAATGAAAAACGAAAAATGAAAAATGAAAAATTAAAAACGAAATATGAAAAATAAAAAACTAAAAATTAAAAATAAAAATGAAAAATAATATATGACAAGTGAAAACGAAAACTAAAAAATGAAAAGTGAAAAACTAAAAATAAAAATGAAAAATAAAAATGAGAAATAAAAAATTAAAAATGAAAACTAAAAATGAAAAATTAAAAATTAACCAGTTGTAATAATATATAATAATGAATATTTTTATATTAGCAGAGCCCCTGCAGTTGATTGCTTTAAGTCCTACATAGATACGCTTTCTGTTTGATAAAAAAATCTTTAATCACTAGATGTTTACACATCTCCCATGTGATCGGACTCACGTGATTTTTTTTTCCAACTTCATACCAAAATTTTACTGTGGATGATACATTATTCATTTTATATAATGCAAAGAGTTCCATTCATTAGCAGTATCATCTATATCCTCGCAAATGTTTTTGAAGTGCACTACAATACCAGTTATGTGCGGGTTTCTTTTCTGTGCATTATCGGAGGAAAATTTTAACATTTTTACCATAATGTCTATATTATCCGTAAACCCTTGTTTTATTTGCTGAGATAGTTCTACAACAAACGATTTTTTATTATCTTTTACGAATAAAATATTATTTATTTTTACTGATGAAGCAAAGTTTGTTTAAGTAGTACCCAAAATTTAGGCATTAAGATGGCATTAAGTTGGCATTAAATATTCAATAAATCTAAATTGTTAATTTGTCCTCATTTGCCAAAATATCTGGATGAATTGCTTTTTCTAAGAGGCCAAAAAAGCCATCTTTCAAATCTTCATAAATTTCTAAGCAATCAATATATTCGCTTTGGAACAGTTTGTTTAATTTTATAACTGGTTTCAAAATTGAAGCAGCGTGGCATTTGTCTTCCGAAGACGCCAATTTGATATGAAGCTCCAATGCTTTCCACTGCTCTAAAATTTTTTCAATTGCACCATATCTAGCTTACCAGCGGGTACCGCTTAGCTTATCTATTTTTGCTGGATTTTTATCTGCAATCAATCTATATATAGCAGAAATTCAATTTGCCATTTGGTGCTATGACAAAGCCAACCAATTGTTTCATGGATTATAAATTCTAATTCTAAAGGTATGACCTTCATAGCATTTTTGCACGCAAGATGCAATGAGTGATGGAACCTTTTTGGATATTGAAATATTTAATCATAATACAAAGTATTTTCCTATTGTCAGTGTATGTACTTTCATCAATTATTAAAGAGTAATAACCATCTCCTAAATCTTCCAAAAGTTTCTGCAAAAAAGCTGGTGCCATATGTTTTTTATCAAAGCAGAAAATTTAGTTCTGCATTTGTTAAAGTGGGTTTAAAGAAATTTTTAAGTGGTATAATTAATTCAGCTTTTTGGAAAAACCTTCGTATGTTTTTAATTCTTTTTCACAATAAGATCTTTTTTGTGTGCCAACATTATGCTTTTGCAATTACTACAAAAGGCTTTATGTGCGTTTCCCTGAACTGGCCCTGGCCAATCTAAAATTTAAATTAATACTAGATTATATTTTCGTTGAACTTACTCCATTATATATTACCTTTAAAATGATCATCAATTTCCCATTCTTTTTTATATTTTTATTATATTTTTTACCTTTTTATGCCACTTATCTTTAACGTCAATTTTTTTTTATAACATATATTTTCAAAATTGATTGGTTGCATAGGACTAAGATATTTTTCTAAAAAACAACTGTTCAAAAATACCGCAAAAAATAGCCTATAAATTTTTGTCGCCCCTAAATTTTCCACTAACTAATTTTGCCCCCTAAAATATGTTCCAAACGAAAAAAAAACTAAATCTAGGGGAAAATCTCCTAAACTGGCAACACTGGCGTAAGTAGATATTAATTTTTTTTATTTTTTTTCCGAATGTACAACATGTCGAGAGTCTTGTGTCAAGTAAATCGAAGCAAAACTAACGAAAATACAGCGTATCAAGCAACCGGCCCTCACACGGTATATCGTATGTGTTAAACACTTTTAATCGATTTTCTCGCAAACAGCATTTTTGAAGTTCATGAACATCATAACTCAAAATGTACTTGACCGATTCTTTTTAAATTTTATAACTGTTTCTACTCATAAATCAACAGGTAATCAGGAAGAGTTTATTAATTTTTAAAATTTTTCCCATTTTTTAATAATAATTTCATCGAAATTTTATAGCAAAAATCATGTTTTTCACTTCGAAATGCGCCAAAAATAAAGAAACACAAAAAAAAACTTTTCCTGATTACCTCGGGAAATATATCATGTTCTAAATGGATTTCGATTTTCTTATCCGGTATAACGTTATGATGTTCACCGCAAAAAAACTTCAAGATATTCGTTGTCACGGACTTAATTATCAAAATTTTTAATTGAAAATTCCTTCAAAGATACTTCAAATGCTATAGTATAACGTGAATATGAAATAGATAATCCAACATTATACATGTCTTTAAAAAAAATTATCAAAATACACCTTAAGATCATAGATAAAGAAATTTAAAAAAAATAATTTTAAGAACCAATTTATAATTTTTATCATTATATCCTCCACTCCAGTGTGCAGAGGGTATATATAAGTTTGTCATTCCGTTTGTAATAATTAGAAAAAAAATTTTGGACCCCATGAAATATATATATATTTGTGATTCTTATAACAACCGGAGTTGATATAGCGATGTCCGTCTGTCCGTCTGTCCGTCTGTGGAAATCACGATGACGGCATCAATCGGGCAGCTAGGGTGCTCGTTGACATTAAAAATGATTTACTAATATCCTGAGAAGTTTGGTATTTAAAATCGTCCAAATCGGTTGATTAGGGCCCGAGATTTGAATAAAGAACTTAAAAAAGTCTTGAAAAAATATAATTTTCTATGTTGTTCTTCTTACGATCACGCCCTCAATAGGATAGCTAAGGCTATCATTTTTAGTGAGAATGATTCAGCAAATTCATGGGAATATTTATATTTCAATAATCATTAAAATCTGTGGAAAGGGTTCTGGGAAATCTCTGAAAAATAAAAAAAAAAAAAATTAAAAATATGATGTTTCTATATTGTTCTTGTTGTTATTCTAAATGTTGTATTGTTGTCATAGCTGGACTTGTTGTTTTGGTGGTCATTGTGGTAATAATATAATAAAAACTAACCCTTTGTACATTATTTTTATCAACTCTGGTAGAAAAATTTAACAGTTTTCATTGTTTTGGCATCACTAAAAAAATTTGTCAGATCATTTACGTTATTGCCACGATACCGCCTGCAAACTTTCAGATCGATTGGGTCACGGGAAAGGGGCTAAAATCGATCCAAAATTATTTCGACAAGCAGACAATTGATATAAAGGGAATAAAAATTCACCAACATCTAAAGCAAATAATGCTAAAATACCTAGTTGTTAATAAAAAAAACAATGTAAATTTAGCAAAAAAAAAAAAATATGTATTAATTTATTTAAAGAGATAAACACAAAAATAACGTTTGATGTTGTATTTTGTGTGTGTAATATTTACATATAATACATACACATATTAAATAATACAAATAATATATGTACATACATATATTCTATATATGTATGTATATCCACAATAACTGCATGTTAGAAATTAATCGGTATATAATTTTTTTTTACATAAAATTCTGCAATATTTTGTTGTGGGGAAAATACATTTCTTTTGTATTAACAGAGTGTCACTTCATTTTGCTCAGCGTGACTATGCCACAGTAGATGGCGCCACAATTTTTGTTCTAATTAGCTTTGCAATAGCTATTTCTATTTTAACATGAATGTCAATATTTTCAAATAGATATCATACAGCACAATGTTAAGAATACACGGACTGGTCTTTTATTTTATACGTTTTTTCATTATTCTTTTACAAATATGAACATAAGTTTGGCGTGTTAACTTTTTGTTGTCTTTACAAAATAGAGTTACCGAGTTATCAATGAGTTTTTTGCTTTCAAAACAGTTCTACATAGTTATATAGAATTATTATTCTGCTTAACTACAAAATATTTGATAGCGATTGCATCTAATTTTTAAAAATTATTTATAATTACTAAAGCATTATTATTCACATATATACAAAATTGTACTTTTTAAATTTTCCATTAAAATTTTAGAAAATATCAATTCAAAAAAGTGGAATTAAAATTTCCAATTATAAATTAGAAAATATTAACTGAATTTCAGAAAATCATATCAAAACGTCGGAAATAATAATTTTAAATTTAGAAGACATCAATTGCATCTTTAATATATAAATCTTATTCGTTAAACACAAATCGAAATTCAAAAAAAAACGCCAAATATGTTTACATTTAAAAAATATTTACATTTAAAAAAATATTGGCATTGGCATAATAACTTTTCAGTAATTTCTTTTAACGATAGTCGAATCGTTAAAAAAAGAAAAGCAAAACTATCAGTAAAATTTTTAAACGATATTCGCTATTGTTAAAGTCAGCTGTTGTTGTTATCTAAACGACAACCATTTTTGTGTTGTTAATTCAATCGTTAAAAACTTAAATTTTTAGGTTGAAATGTCGTCATACATAAATAAAAATCATAATATAGTGAAAATATTTTGCTTTAATTAAAAAAACTTTTTATATAAATAAAAAAAAATTAAATAGCATATTCAATTCATTATTTCATTTTCAAATAAATAAACAGAAATATTAGTAAAAAAAACATAAAGTTATTAAACATAAACATAAAATCATCCTGTCAAACACGAAGTAATTTGTTTTTTTCTATTCTTCTTTGTGTTTTTCGCTTATTTTGACAGAGATGCCACTCGTTTACAATTTAAATAAATACAAAAATAGAGATGTCGACTGTCGTTAAGATGTCTGTACTTAGTGAATCAATTAATCCTTAGTGCAAACAACAATAGCTGTCTATATATTTTGCGATTGTCGGATCATTGAAATTTTCAGAATCGCACTACAGAAAACATTAATATAAATTCAATGAATTTTACAAAACCTCAAATTATACTTAAGAATTGCGAACATAAAAATTGTATAAATAAACGCAATTTGATGAGAATGTTATTTATATAAAAATTTTCACAATTATTTTTGGATGAAAATTTGCAGTTTTTCAGATAATAAAGATAAATTATTTTATTTAAAGTGTTTGGGACATTTGGTTTTTTCGTTATTATTATAAATTTATTCTCTATGTTTTCCAAATATGGCAATATTTTAATAAAAAAGTTGAAAGAGCTTTTTTTGGTTATTATTTTGTTACTCCATCCGACCTATATGGCCGCAATGAAGAAATAATTCGCCAGTTAAAAGAAACTATACAGCCATCTCCAATTAGCACGATTTAATGCATGTAGCCACCCTACACAACCATTACCGTTGCAATAGAGGTTAGGGCGAGCTATTTAATTAGCAAAAACTAAATTAAACGAGAAGTAATGTCGTATAACCGGAAACGCATGCATATAGGTATATAACCTAAATGCATACCACAATGACCAAAAAGCAAACACCGAAATAAATCCGAAATAATAGAAAAGACGAAAACCAACCCAAAGAATTTGCTGAAATGATCTGGTTTTAATTTTAACAAATTGTTTACTGTTTCCAATATTTTGTTTAAATTTATTATCATTACTCAAACCGAAGTGGAGGGTATCAAAGATTCGGCACAGCCGAATTTAACACTCTTACTTGTTTTTATTTAAATTTTTATTCTTAAATAATGTGAAAAAAAAAAATTTAACTGGGCAATCTTTTTGTTAATGCAAAAAGTACGTAAAAGTAAGTATATTAAAATCCAGAAAACATACTAAAACAGCAAGATAAGTGTTAGACATTTATAACTCTATAAAATACTTTATTTTTTACAATTATCCAAATTTCTTTTCAACTAAAATCTGAAAATACTCAATATGATCAAAAATTTAAGTTTTTGTGAGTCTCTTGTTAACCCCGTAACAATCACTAAATGAATTTACTAATAAATATTATCAAAAACTAAATTAAAGTATTATGTATATATAATTCTACTTCATATATAAACTACATATGAATTCTATATAGTCAATAGAAAAATTAATGTATTTTTAAAGTCATTAGTAACAACGGATGCTTCTAATATTCCAAACCCTTACAGCATAAAAGTGAAAAAAAAAAAAACAAACAAAAAAAAAAACTTACATAACAATTATTTTAGATATTTTATTAATTTTTATTTTTTGCACTACAAAAACACAACAATAATATCTAAATTTTTATGGTTATGAGAATTTCTATTCCAACAAAATTTATGTATACAAATGGAAAACAAAACACATTTATATATAACATTAATATCACACATTTGACACATTTGTGGTTAATAACAATAATCATATGGAATAGTTGACAAACCATATATACACACACAACTACACACAAATGCACACAAAGTGAAACCCTAAGTATATAAAATGAAATTTGTTTTGATTACATTGTGGAACATTAGCGTGGCCAAATACACGAAAATAAAAATCCTTAAATCTAAGTTAGTAAAAAAAATTAAATTATTTCTATTAATTTAGAAAACACATATATATATATACATATATATATATATTATATGTACATTTGAGAACATTTATTATTTAATAAAACATTAAAAATTTTTCTTGCACCCGCTCATATTCTTCCTCATTTTCGGCCCATGGTATTTGTTAACGCTACTCCCAAAATCCTAATAATTTTATTTTCTTTCGATCTAGCAACACCATATTTTTTCAATTCCGAAAAAATAAATATGTTTACTATCATCATTAATTTTTAACGAAAGTATTAATTGTCAAGATGCGTCTTAAATTTTTCGCCATTTTATATTAATATATTCATTGGATTAGACGTGGCGTGACATCTTTAGATTAAACAAATCCGTTAACCTTTCCAGTGGTTTCCATACTAAAAAGTATTATATAAATGAAACATATATCTTAATCTTTACTTATATATAAATATATTTGTTTTTTATTTATAAGGAATTTTAATATAAATACATTTGCATGAAGAAATCAATCCTTTTATTCATCTGGTGTATTTTATTCAAAATCATCTGGAAATTGCTGGCCCGGCCAATTGCCTTCTCAACAGTATTGTTTTAATATAATCGTTTGTGTTTTTTATATATTCGAAGACAATTAATTTTAAAAAAATAAAAAAAGTATATGATGGAATTTTACAATTAATAAACTTATCATATTTAATCTTTAGTCCATATTAAATATGAATTAAAGAATTTACAATGTTTAAAGAAATTCCTCATCTTGTTTTCAAAAAAAAAAACTAAATGCGTTGAGCGCTATTTCGACTTCAATCTAAAATAAATCCGCACTGATTCTATTTATTTATTTTGGTGGTTATAACAATTTGGAGATTTCTTTTAATCTTTTATAAATTATTTTATAAAATTTATATCATCTTCAGAGTTTATTGAAAAAATTTTGTCAACGCTGAGTTGAGAATTTTTAATGTAAATAAAAGGAAATTGAGTGATTAATGGTTTGTCCAATTCTTCAATATTATTACCAAAGCAGGCCTTTTCACAACTACAACATAAATAATAAATTTCATTAATTCCAGGATCGATCTCATCATCCAAATAATCAAATTTATGCGTACATGCACTTATCCTATTTGCTAAAGTATTTTTAATTCTAGAATAATTGTATATATTTCTGAACAGCGTCATTGTTATAATGTCTCCCATAATTCCCTTTACACAAGCCAAAATCATTTAAAACAATTTCATAATTCTCGGGAATTGACACATTTTTTCAAATTTAGCTTTTTGAATTGCATTTCCGTTCTCATAACGAAAATGCAATGCAACAAACTATTTTGGTAATTAAATTTCGAAGAATTGTTTTTCAATAAATTGTTAACACATTTTTTAAACTTGAATTGCATTTCCGTTCTTATAACGAAAATGCAATACAATAAACTGTTTTAATAAATAAATTTCGAAGAATTGTTTTAAATAAATTGCATTCCGCAATTTATTTAATTTTCTCACAGACATTTTTCATAAGAATTATTTTTGCGTTTATAAGTTTGTTTTGTCCCCAACAACGGAAACAAAACACACTTATGCTTAGTGGGCAGAAATCGACGATTAGTTTTTAATCATATTTTATTATAAATGTCAATACTATTGGATTAAGAAAATTAGTCTTAAGATAGATTGAAATAAAGAAGGTTTATTTATCAAACCAAAACCAATATTACAGTTGTTTTTTTTTAAGATAAGAAGACAACGGTAATAAAACTGGCGCAGTCGGTAGGATACCCGGGTATCCTTGTAAATTAAATTAAAAGTGAAAAATTATACAACGATACCAACATTTTAATGTTTTACGGGTATTTAAAAAAAAAAAAAAACTATTAGTTTAAAAAACGAACTTTTAAACTTTAGACTCTAAAAAAAAAAAAAAACAAGACCAAATAAATTAAGTAAAAGTGAATCAATACATTAAATAAAGAAGTGTTCCGTCCAAAAAAAAATTTTAACCCAAAACTACATAAAAAAAAAAAAGTTTAAATCTACGAAAAAGTGAATACAGCTTTATAATTTCAAAAGCCCAGCGAAAACTACATGAAAAAACTTGTAATAAAAATTTCTCAAAAAGACTATAACACATCAGTGACAATTACTCGATTGTCTTTAAATCCTCAAAGAAAATTGCGAGTTCTTTTAACTGAGGCCTTAAAAGTCTTTAAAAACAACAAGCTTAACAACAACATATTAATAGAAGAAGCAAATTGCCCACTCAGAGGTAACAACACCCCAGGACGATTGGACCTGGGTCAGCAAAGGAAGCAACCAACTGAAGACAATAACAGCAACAAACGACTAAAAATAATCAACAGCAGCAAACGATTGAAAATCATCAGCAGCAACAAACGATTTAAAAAAAACATCAGCAGCGGTAACCAGCTGAAGGACAACAGCAGCAGTGACAAATTATTAATGTAAGTTATTTTAAGATATATATATATATTTTTTTTTTGAATGCTCAAAAGGAAAGCGACTTAAGAATTTTTTTTTTTTTTTTTTGAAGTATGTGTTTAAATAAATTTTAGAAACCCTTTACGATAAATATAATAGAACGGAAATAATCAGATTATAGGGACACTTTCATTCTCATGAGTAGCAGCGAGTCTACGAGTGATTACGATACCGGCGGCTCTAGTACAGAAACCTTCCTTTGGGTGACTGAAGAGGACTCGGGAGTAGAAAACGACGTAAAAAGGACTGAAAGTAGGAGAAGAATACTTCTTTCTAGGGAACGGAGACGTTTTTACTATTATCTACGTCGACAAAGATTAGGCAATCAGGAACATTACTCATAAAGACAAGAAGACAATTTTTTTTTACCATATAACTAAAGAGGAAAATTTAAGAGAACCAGAAATAGGAACCCACGGAAACATATTAAAAAAAAAGAAAGGAAGAAACCTACAAACAGATTCTTATACTAATAATACACAATCAAGATGGTAGAACCTAACAGATTAGTAATAGATCCCCTAAAATATCTTAACAACATACCAGAATTCCACGGCGACACTAGAGATTTGCAAACTTTTATAACACTCATTGATAGGATACACCCACACCTACGTACTTTTGACGAACTGTCCCATCTACTTTTCTCGGACATAATAAAGTCAAAATTGAAAGGAAAGGCAAGGCAAACTATCGAGATAAATTGTCACGCTGTCGCTTGGACAGATATAAAGAGTGTACTCCAGAACAACTTCGGGGATAGACGATCATGCGACGAACTGTTCGACGAGCTCAGAAGCGTAACCTTTAAAACCAACACTTTAGAGTTCTATAACGAGGTAAAGAATAAATTACATAAGTTGAACAATAAGATGATAGTGATTTTGGGAGAAACAGAAGCGGCTAGGGAAAGTACGGTTAATAATATGCGTACCGCACTGAACATTTTTAAAAGTAAAATGCCAGAACCAATGAAGACTATTCTGTTCTGTAGGGACCCAAGAGACTTAGAGGGAGCTATGGATATTGTCTTTCAAGCAGGTTATGCGTATATAGGAAATGATAACCAACAATTAGGACGGTTCAGGAATAGACAACCAACCAGAGATGGTGTACAATCGAACAGACAGGGCAATTACAACCCTCAACGGGACAATAGAGAGCGACAGGTTGACCACCGGGATCGACAGGGGAATTTTCCGCAACCATTCCGAGGGCACCATGGAAATTTACAGCGACCATTCCGAGACCAACGGGGAACCTCTCCGCGGACATTTTTGAGACAACGTGGACCATTCCAACGACCATTCCAGAATCGTGAGAACTTTTCACAACCCAATCAGAATCAGAGAATACAAAATGCTCAAAATAACCCCTTCAACTACCAACCTCAACCTGGAAGGGTGGAACCAATGGACGTTAATACAAATGAGATAACTGAAAATTTTCGGTCTTCCGCCTCAGGGAATTACCATATATAAAAGTAAAAACTAAATTGGGACACCTGAAATTAATAATAGACACAGGCGCAACGAATTCCATTTTGAACCCGAATATTTGTTATCCAAAATGGATACAGAAGATAGACACAATTACTATAAAAACACTACAACATAGGATAAGTTTAAATGAAAAAGTTCAAGTCCCAATTTTTGAGGAATTTGGTACAGATCTTGGAACCATAGAATTCTATATAGTTAAATTTCACGAATTTTATGACGGACTGATAGGTAACGACTTGCTTAGAACACTGAAAGCCCACATTAGTTACGAGGACAACGCGATACGATTTGGGGAGAATACATTACCCCTTTTTATTAAGAGTGAAGACAACAATAGGAAAGTGGATAGTCCAAATGATGAGCTTGATTATATGGATGATTTACATAAGAATGGCGTAATAAATCAGGGAACCTTGAACATAGAGCTGAATTTTGTTTCCGATAGGAGAAGTGTCGCGAACTGTAATATGTTGGATAGGAAACCCCTTAAGGAGCAGATTCGGACAGAACACCTCAACTCCGAGGAAAAATCCCTATTGATATCGATAATAAATAAATACTCTGATATTTTCTACCAAGAAAATGAAAGACTCTCATTTACCTCTGCCATAAAACATAAGATAAGGACAGCCAACAATATTCCTATATACACTAAATCATATAGATACCCCTACATTCATAAGAATGAAGTAGAGACACAAATCCGAGAAATGCTTGATGGCAATATAATCCAACATAGCAATTCTCCATATTCCGCACCCATTTGGATCGTGCCTAAGAAGGTCGACGCTAGTGGAAAAAAGAAGTGGAGACTTGTTATCGATTACCGAAAGCTTAATGAAGTAACTATTGACGACAAGTACCCTATACCCAATATTGACGAGATCTTGGACAAACTGGGCAGATGCCAGTATTTTACCACACTTGACCTCGCAAAGGGATTCCATCAAATAGAGATCGAAAAAGAAGACATTCATAAGACCGCTTTCACAGTTGAGGGAGGTCACTATGAGTTTCTGCGAATGCCGTTCGGACTAAAGACAGCCCCGGCAACTTTTCAGAGACTAATGAATGGTATTCTTGGAGATTACATAAACAAAATTTGTCTAGTTTACTTAGACGATGTAATTATTTTTTCGACATCATTGCAAGAGCATATGAATTCTATTAGACTGATTTTCGACCGCTTGAAAGAAGCAAACCTTAAAGTTCAGTTAGACAAATCTGAATTCTTAAAAAGGGAAACCGAATTTCTCGGTCACATAGTGACACCAACGGGCATCAGGACAAACCCAAAGAAAGTAGAATGAGTCAAGAATTTTCCAATCCCCAAAAGCCCAAAACAAATTAAACAGTTTTTAGGTCTGACCGGTTACTATAGGAAATTTATTAAAGACTATTCCTTGATTGCAAAACCAATGACCAGATATCTGAAAAAGGACGCGAAGATAAACATTACCGACCCAGAATATGAGAAGAGCTTCAATACCCTTAAGACACTATTGATCAACGACCCAATATTGGCATATCCGGACTTTACGAAAAAGTTCACTCTTACTACGGATGCCAGCAACTATGCCTTAGGCGCGGTACTCTCACAGGATAATCATCCGATATGTTATGCTAGCCGTACACTCAATGAACACGAAGTTAACTACAGTACCATCGAAAAAGAATTTTTGGCCATAGTTTGGTCCACGAAATACTTTAGACCGTACCTATTTGGTCGTAAATTTCTGATCGAAACTGACCATAAGCCGTTAACATGGCTTTTTTCTATCATAGAACCAAATTCCAAACTCGTTAGGTGGAGAATAAAATTATCTGAATTCGATTATGAGATAAAATATAAAAAAGGAACCAAAAATAGTAACGCTGACGCATTGTCTAGGATCAAACCTGAATTAATTATAAATAACATAGAATCCAATCCCAGGACGATATTAGAGACTTCGTCACCAATTAATTTATTCAAAAATCAGATGATTATAGTAAAAACGACATCAGGATCAGTAAGGATAAGGAATAAATTGATTTTTAAAAATAGAAGGAGGACTATTTACATGAAAGAATTGAATAGAGAATCGGCTATTACTCTGCTTAAGAACCACTTTAACCCCACACAATTGAATGCTGTTATGATAGAGGACGAATTTTATACTATTTTGAAGACGACTTACGAAGAACTGTTTTCAGACAATGACAATTTTAGGATCATTCGATGTTTCAATTTGTTGGAAGATATAGAAGACGAAGAGAAATTGGCAGAGGCTATCAAGAGGGAACACCTGGATAAGAATCATAGGGGTATTCACGCAGTTTTTGAAGAATTAAAGACACAAATTTACAATCCCCAATTGAAGTTAAGGATAACACGATTCATAAACAATTGTGAAGTTTGTAATCTAGAGAAATATGATAGAAAACCCCCCAAAATACCGTATAAAATCACAGAAACCCCATCTAGGCCCCATGAAATCATACACATTGACGTTTTCTATACCCTAGGAAAACAACTTTTTATGACGATGATTGACAAATTTACAAAGCTAGCCGTAGTCTACAAGATCAACGGAAGGACGTGGACAGAATTTAAGACAAAACTTATCCAAAATTTATCCACCCATGGCAAAATAGAAAAGATAATCGTGGATAATGAACTTGGCTTTAAGGCCATTCCAATGCAACAGTTCCTAAAACAGGAAATCATCGACATACACTACACTTCGAATAGTAACCATACGTCGAATGCAGATATCGAAAGATTGCACAATACAATTAATGAACACATTAGACTTTTACGGCACGACGAAACAAACCAACACGAGACCATAGAAGAGAAAATGTTGAGAATAATAGGTTTTTATAATTACACTATACATAGCACTACAAAAATTAGACCGATCGATTTCATAAATGGAAAAATCTCAGAGGGAGAATACCCAAGAATTCACAACCTAATCTTAGAGAAGAAAGAGAAAAATATTAATAAAATAAACAAAGATAGAACAGACGTTAAGATAGAGGAAGGACCAAATTTCATCAAGGAGATTAGAGGTGGGAAAAACTATCGCAAGTACAGGAAAATAGATGCCAGCAAGATAGACAATGAACATTTAAAAGATAATAGGGCAGGTCTAAAATATTATAAAACTCATGTAAAACCATTTAAGAAATTCCAGGGTATAAATTAGCTTATGTACAAAAGGATCGAATTAGAAACGCAATTTATATCATGCAACTAGTTTAATTATATATTATAGTATCACTATATAGAACACTACATATACATCTACATATATTTGCCTATATTACATACGAATTAATTGGAGGAAATAATGCCATAAGTTTAGAGAAAAAAAAACAGACAAGAAACAATCCTAATATAAACAGGGAATTATAATAAAAAAGGAAAATTTTTATTAATTTATTTTCAGATGAAAATTTTCATCATAGTCTTTAGCCTTTTTTCTACCCTCGACGCACAGACTTTTGACATCCAAGACTTGACCAATAATAATGGATACATTCCAATCAAAGTTGGCGAAACAAGAACAATTAAACAGTACAGTAAAATTCTTCACGTAGTCAATATAACAGCATACATGGACACTTTGGCCTTAATTCATAGGAATATGCAGACACTAAATTCTACCAGAATGGGACACGAGGTGGATAGCCTACTTGGTAGTGTGACCAAGAACTATGACTTGCTAAAAGGAAAAATTTACAGCCTGAATCCACACTTTCGACAAAAAAGAGGACTCGTTAACGTAATAGGACAAGGATTAAAATATATAGCAGGAACTATGGACAGTAATGACGAAATTCAAATAAATAACGCACTTAAGACATTTTCAAATCAAGTAAATGATCTAACGGTGTTTAATAGCCTTATATCTGACCAAATAAAAAATATCACCGGCCACATAAATCAAAAACAAACAATAATTGAAAAATATTTGAATAAATTCAAAAATTTCCTTCAGAACAAAATAAGAGATTTAGAAGACGACGTAAAATTTATGGGAAATATCTACCAATTAAATAACGACATTTCACTTCTGAGAGACCATGTAGACGACATCGGACAAATTATCTTTTCTAGTAAATTAGGAATAATACCCTCAGACATACTAACAGAGACAGAACTAAACTTTATAACAGATTTTGACAGCTACACAAATATTAAAGTCGCAATTATTCTTGAGAACGAAAATATCGTAATAGTACTCCTTATCCCACAATATTCAGAAAAAATCTTGTCGAAAATTAGATTTGAACAAATACCAAATGGAAAAAATAAGTCTATAATGTTAGAAAATTATGAAGTACTAATAGATACTGAAAACAACATTTATAATCCGAAAGTCGAAAAGAATCTGAGCAAAAATCTAATCACAATGGAAAACACTTGTCTACGGAACATTATTAATTTTGAAGAAGCCAATTGTAAAATGGTTACGATGAAAGAAACTAGTGTTACTGAAATACTACCAGTTATTTTAATATTTAAAAATTTTTTCTCTAATATAAAACATAACTGTAATAAAAACAAGATAAAAATGACTGGTACTTTCCTTTTAAAATTCGAAAATTGTGAAATAAATGCACTAAACAAAAACTTTACAAATGTCAAAATTAGATTATATGATAATTTTATTCTACCAAATTTTATAACTAAGATAAGAGATAATTCTAACACAACATTAGCAGACTTAAAATTAGAAAATTTATATATAGAACAAATCAAACATGAAGAAACCATAAAAAAAATACTTTACCTTAATAAAAAATCAAATGTTGCCAATATAAGCATAGATATATTAATTATACTTACAATTGTAATATTAACTTTAATTTCTATGTATAAGATGAAAAAAAGATTATCTGTATTTCATATTTCGTCGGAGCCTCAAGCTAACGGTGGGGGTGTTATAATGTCTCCCATTATTCCCTTTACACAAGCCAAAATCATTTAAAACAATTTCATAATTCTCGGGAATTGACACATTTTTTCAAATTTAGCTTTTTGAATTGCATTTCCGTTCTCATAACGAAAATGCAATGCAACAAACTATTTTGGTAATAAAATTTCGAAGAATTGTTTTTCAATAAATTGTTAACACATTTTTTAAACTTGAATTGCATTTCCGTTCTCATAACGAAAATGCAATACAATAAACTGTTTCAATAAATAAATTTCGAAGAATTGTTTTAAATAAATTGCATTCCGCAATTTATTTAATTTTCTCACAGACATTTTTCATAAGAATTATTTTTGCGTTTATAAGTTTGTTTTGTCCCCAACAACGGAAACAAAACACACTTATGCTTAGTGGGCAGAAATCGACGATTAGTATTTAATCATATTTTACTATAAATGTCAATACTATTGGATTAAGAAAATTAGTCTTAAGATAGATTGAAATAAAGAAGGTTTATTTATCAAACCAAAACCAATATTACAGTTGTTTTTTTTTAAGATAAGAAAACAACGGTAATAAAACTCGTCATCTCTAATAATTTTTCATTAACAACGTTAAAATGAGTCCTTCGTTCCAGCCACATATTCGATGGGATATTGGAATATTTGTTGTATAACTCCAAAAGTATAATTTTTGAGGGAAATTTTTCAATATGTTTAATTTTGTTAAAACATTAAAAGCCAATTTAGTGCTTTTTATGTAAGTCATTAAATGGGAAAAACATGTTTTTGAGTAGTCAAAAGGCGGTAGCTCTAGTGCGAAAAGCGAAAAGTTTGTATCACGGCTCTTGAATATATAAAAAAATCTTCATTCTTACTTTACTATTTTCATTATTATTTTATATCATCAATACCACTGTTCAGTGGGTATATATCAGTTCGTCATTCCGTTTAAAATACATCAAAATATAAATTTTTGACCCCATGATGCTAATAGAAACTCGAATTGATATTGCGATGTCCGACTATCCTTCTGTCCATCTGTCTGTCTGTCTGTTATATTGTGTAATTGACAAAGTAAACAATTTCACTGGGTTGGCATAGTATTGTTTGCCATTATTTCTAGTAGGTTGGTATGGGGTAAATCGGGTACCAATGTGCCAAGGTTTGGCCTAAAATATGGAGCTGCCTATAAAAAGTGCAATAAAATTTAATATAAAAAGTCAAAATCGTATATATAATACGTAACAGAACATGTGCGTGTATATACATATGTATTAGCGATGCTTACACACATGTTTCTGTTGTGCTTGTTGGTTTTGTTTTTTTTTTTCTTTTTTTACGTGCGAACGAATGGTTTATCAATGAGAGTAAGAGAATAACGTGGTCAGTAGATGTAATTATATGCGTTCACATTTATGCTGATTGTATTAAATAATTGCTTAAAAAAACGAAAATACCAAAATTTTTTTTCCTAAATATTTTATTAAATGTCAGCATCATTGTAAAAAATTTAGCCATTATAATATGTGCTAGAATCGGAAAAGCCGAATTTAATGCTATTACTTATTTTAATTGCAAATACTTAACATTTTTGTTCTACTTAGCAGAGCCCAGACCTCGAAATTCGAGTGAAAATTCTACGAAATTTTATTTTTCCATTAAATTTTTTCTATCAATGTTTTTTTAATCTATATCTATAAAAAAATATGAATATTTAAATAAAGTTAAATTGTGAATTTTTAAATAAAATTCTTTAAGTTTATTATTAATATCTGTCGAACATACAGAAGATATATAACTGGTTTTGGAGCATAAAACATAAGTCATCGTTACGTACAAGAACATTTTTGGGTAATAAAATATAAAGAGATATTACACTAAATAATAAAACCGACCAACGATCAGCACTACCTGCATTGTAATGCATGAGCTTTAGATTTAGCGTATACAAGTAGTGCTGTGTGCAATCAAGCTAGTGCTGTATTTAATGTAACAGTCAACCCTTTTGGTGTTACACAATAATCGTTGAGATATATATATATAAATTTAACCAATGATGTTCTGTTCATTGCTGCACTATCACACTTTATTTTAAACCATACTTTAAGTATAAATAGCGGTCGATTTTGAACAATCGACACTTTGTCATAAACATTCAAAGAGCTAAATTGATCAGCTCTGACAAAGAAACACGGAAAATAAATAAAATAAGTAATAAATAAAACCTTAAATCAATTCTTTATTTTTATTATCCTTTTTGGATAAGAGCCTAAAGGTATGCTAATCAATTTTAGCGAATTCATAATTCCATAGAAATTTAATAAACATACACAGTATTGTTTAGTTTTATATTTGAAGATTAAATATGTGTTATATATATACATATATGTTAGTAGTAACTTTAAATGAATTTTACTCAAAAAAAAAATGTTTCAGATGATGAAGATCTGTTAAAATGGTGCACATTTCAAAAAGAAATACCTTTCAAATAATATATTTTTTGCCAAAATCGGTTGATAACTAAAAGCTTAAAATCGGTCACAAGAAATTGCCTTTCCAATTAATATTAGAGAAATAATATGAGGGATAATTTTTCTTTTTATTATTGGGAATTTTTTACCAATATTGAAAATTCTTTATTTAAATGTTCGCTTAAAGATAAATGTAATTTTTTGGTAACTCATCGAATCAAAGAAAAATTTATTTATTTATTTAATTGAATTATTAGAACAATAACAATATAATTATTTTATAGTTCAAAAGTTATTACATAATGAAAGTCATAATTAATACATTTTTAAAAAATAATAAAAAATTAAAATTAAAACATTAATACAAATTTAGCAATATAAATTTAATATTTCAAATTTAGCAATAAATAAGACACCAATTTAGAAAATTAAAGTTAAGAAAATTAGTAGTTAGAAAGGGAAATATTTAATTGTTTCTAGTAATGTATTCAAAAAGTGATTGCTTAAAGCTATTTTTCCTTGCAATTAGTTTTAAGTTTGTAGGTAAGGTGTTCCAAAGTTTAATGGCATTAACGAAAAAGAATCTGCTGGTGTTTAGGTATCTGTATCGTGAAATAATCAATGTCATACATCTTGTAGACCTACCGATATAAATTTTTTCATACAGATATGCGGGTGTTTTCTGGTAAGTAATTTATGTAGGAATAATAAGTTTCTCATTCGAAGAAAGTCGTCCACTAAGTCACAACCAAGTATCATTTTTCTCCACCCTGATATGCACCGCAGACCATAGACATATCGTGTAGCATTATTAAAAGAGATCTGCAGCTTATGCAAAGAGTGGGAGTCAAGTTTGCTATAAACTTCAGCGGAATATGAAATTAGTGGGACTATCAACTGAGTTATGAGTTTTCGCTTAATTTTAATCGGTGTAAAGTTGGAGGACAATCTAAGGTTACGATGGGTAAGATACACTTTACGTATTATATTATTAATATGATCACCACATGAAAGGGTGGAGTTAATATAAAAGCCCAAGTATTTTACCTTTTCCGCATACTTAAGAGCATAACTTCCCAGTAAAATTCCTGGAAGTGAATCAAAATTAAGTTTGTATCTACTAATTGGTAAAACAGTTGAGTTATTTGGATTAAGCAGTAGATTATTCACATCTGCCCACTTCCCTATTGCCTCTAAGTCTTTGTTAACTTTGCAGCATGTTACGTCGATAGAATCAGTTCGATTCGAGATATAAAGCTGTAAGTCATCAGCATATGCATGAACTCGGACGTATTTGCAAACACTAAAAACATCATTTCAAAAAAATATTGAATAAAAGGGGTCCAAGAACAGATCCCTGTGGGACCCCAGATGTAACCATCTTCATACAAGATTCCCTATCGCCCACTATAACCTTCTGAGCTTGCCCAGACAAGTAATTTTTCAAAAGTGTAATGGCTGACTCGGTAAAACCAAAGAGATGTGTTAATTTACGACAAAGTATCATATGATTTACGCTATCAAAAGCTTTCGAGAAGTCCAACAAGCACATAAATGACAAATTCCCAGAATCATGTTCTGGTCTTATGTCATCAATAACTTTCAAAGCTGCTGTAGTACAGCTATGGAAAGAACGAAATCCGGATTGAGCTGGAGAGAGAAGTTCATTAGTATTAAGATATTCGGTAATTTTCTTTGACATAAGAGACTCAAATATTTTCGACAGAATAGAAAGAATGCAAATTGGGCGATAGTCACTAGGGCAGGTGGCAGATGTAACCTTTGCCACAGGAATTACCCTACCAATTTTCCACAACTTTGGGAAAGTCGATGTAGTTAGACAATGATTGAATATATGTGTAAGGGGTCCTATAATAAAGGGTAATGTCATCTTCAGGAATTTAATATATACACCATCTTCGCCAATTGCATTAGATCTAACGTTTCTAATGGCATAACATACATCCACTTCGGTAACAGCAGTGAATTCAAAAGTAGGAAAGCCGTTAGCAAGAGATTGAAGGTTAGATGCAATGTTGGGGCTATATGTCATAGTGGTTGTAAAAAAGCAATCATTTAACTCATCCGGGTCCAAACAGCAATCAGAAGAACCCCGGGAGTGGATGCCTAATTTCTTAATATTTTTCCATAACTGACCTGATTGTAAGGATATGTCAATCCTTCGAGTAAAATAATTCCTCTTTGCTTGGCGAGTAACCATATTGGCCTGATCTCTAGCCCTGTTATATGCCACTCTATTAGAATACGATGGATATCGTTTCCAAATATTATAACAACGAGATCGTTCACGTATTGATCGTCTAACAGTATCATTGTACCAAGTAAACTTCGTTCTGGAACATATCTATTAAATATGTCTTGCAAAGAAGTAATAAAAACATCTAATTTTCCATCAACCAACAGTCATTCAAGTTTGTGATGGACAGTTCGGAATATAATGCAGGGAAATTGACAGAGTTATAATCTCTAAATGTAACACGTCGAGAATATACACTTCTATTTAGTTTTACATTAATAGTGCAAAAGAGAAGGTCATGATCCGATATAAAGGATAACTGGTCAAACAGAAGAAACAATTCAGAGTCAGAAATCAAAATCAAGTCAAGTAAACTCGGTCTACAATTAGGGGAAAAACGGGTTGGCGCCTGATCATTCACTAATGTAAGGCCAGCAGAACTTATGAGGTCGGCTAGATTTTCACTTAAACTTTCCCTGGCAAGCATATCTATATTAAAATCACCGCAAGTTATGTAGTAATCATATTCAATCAGGTAATGGTTCAGATCCTCAAAAAATGGCTTTAGGCTATAAGTTTTTAGCAAATATATTGCAAAATTTTCTATATTTTTGAAGTGTTTTTTTTTCAAATTTTTAGTTATTAGTCAAACCGAGTATGTGGTCATTTGAATTTTTAAATTTCCAATTTACTTATTTTATATTTAAGTAATTTATTGAATTTAAATAGAAGCAGAAGTAAAAAAAAATTCAAAATCTAAACATAAGAATTACTTAATTATTTGCAAGCATATACGAGTGTGTACTGCATTTAAAAAATAATAGTTTTTTATATGTTTAAATTAAAAATTTTTTAAATAAATATTTCCAAGCTTTCTTTCTGTACAATCGTAATACATTATCGTGTACACTAGACTGACTGGTCGTTAAAATTTTTTTATTTAATTGATATATGTGCATTATCGAAAACATGATTTTTGCTGTCATAAATGCGGTCTTCATTTTTAGCCCCATCTGACGGTGCCTTCTGGTGCATAGTGGGGCCCAAATTACCCGAAGTGTGTTTATATGGGGAAAATATGACTTTTTTCATTTTTATTTTTCGACAAGCTGTTACATGTATCGATATTGCTGCTAAATTATATTTTCAAAAAGCTATACTCCTTCAAAATCGAATAAAAACTCGCCAAGAAATAGTAAGTGCCCAGGTCAGTTTTGTGTCAAAAACACTAGGTTGTGAAATTTTAAGAAATTAATTAAAGCCATCATTTTTTTTTTTTTGTCTCTATACCTACGAGCACTAAGACATGAAGTATTGTTTCATTACCAAGTTTTTAACGTACTGCACAATGAGATCAAAGATGGAAAATTTGTTTGATACAATTTTAAAAACTTTTTTTTAAGTTTTAAAAAATTTTCTTAAAGAAAATTGAAAAAAAAAGGATCTGGCACTTCAAAGTTTTGTTAAATATATATTAGAGATTAACTGTTTGAATTTTTAAGTAAATTCCTCCGTCAGAATTTTTTTTATAAGGAATTTTTTTCTTTGCGGATTTCGAGAAAAATCTGAAATATTCAGTAGTTAACACTTTCTGAAAATATTTTATGAATTTAACTTCTCTTTCTGCAGTATCATTCACTACAACTAATTACTTGCAGAAATTTTAACTCCTTTTAAAATCTTCATTGGATTCCCACGTCGTTGGAGGAAATAATAAAAAATTTTTCATAAATACTAAAACAGCTGAAACAATTTTTAGTTTTCTGGGACCCAAAATCGCTTAAATCAATATTAATCAAATTTTCTTGGTGAATGAATTTTCTCAGAGCACATAAGGGTAAGTTTTCGCAAAATATAGCAGAATTCTATTTCCAAAACAATAATAAGTGTTTCGTCTATTTTACCAGAACACTTTATAATTTTTAATTATCTATTTTTTTAAATATGCCATTCCTCGTATTCCAAGTTTTTAGCATGGAAGCCATGCACATTTGGTTATTATATTTTAAGCGTCGCATCTAAAAATTCTACAGCACTTGAATAAATTGTCTTTTATTAGCTTGAGGTCATATGGGACACCAAGTCCAAAAGGGTTAATGGGGTTAATAAATTTTTGACACAAAGTATTTAGAAACAGTACATTTACTGAATATTTCACAAAAAATTAATTTTGCTCGAAATCCGCAAAAAAAATTCGTTGTAAAAAAAATTCTGGTTGAGGAATTTACTTAAAAATTCACACAGTTAATCTCTAAATTTTATTACAGAAATTTTTTTTAAACTTAAAAAAGCAGTTTTCAAAAATTTAACAAAAAAATTTTTCATTTCGGTCTCATTTCGTAATGGGGTAACCACAAGGTAATAAAACAATACTTCAAATCTGAGTACTTGTAGGTTTAGAGACTAAAAAAAATTATGGCTTTAATCAATTTGTTAAAGTTGAAAAAAATGTTCATGTTCTGGGGCATTTGTTATTTCTTGGCGAGTTTTTATTCGATTTTGAAGCTACATAGCGTTTTGAAAACACAATTTAGCACTGAAATCGATTCATATAACAACTTGTCAAAAAAAATTAAACAATAGAACTAAATTTTCGTAAAATCTGAAAACAAGTCATATTTTCCCCATATAAAATTTTAAGTCGCGTTGAGGCACCTCCAATTTTTTCTTTTTTTTTTTTTTATTGAGCCAAAACTTTATATTTCTCAATTTTTTTGCTATACGCATATTTCTAGGGGGTGAGAATTTAAATTCTTACACTTTTTCTCCTCCATATAGTGAAGGCCACCCTAGTGTACATACAGCCTTCTACATTCACCTAATCATTAGGCCAATCATGAGCATACCTGTATCTTAATATAGCTCCGTACCTGGTTATATTTGTTAGATTTAGATTAAATTAGATTTAATTTAAATTTTTTTATTTTTTTAAAACTTTAAAAATAAAAGCCAACACTAGAGCGACTATACGATATCCTATACCATGCGTTTAGAGACCCCATCTCTTAAGTCCTACTAATTATATATAGAAAATAAGCATAAACCAAATTTGAGTGATATTGTTATTAATATTTTTGCCTTCGGATATGAAAAAGTTCATATCGGATGCTATATATATATATGAGGACTGGGTCGAAAAATCGACCGATCCTAACCATATTTAGGAAGGTCACATATTTTGTGCAAAAACATAGACATACCAAATTTGAGAAAAATCTGTGCAATATTTTTGTTTTTTCATAGATCGGGAATCAGCTTCATATGAAAACTATGAACAAGAATTATCCTATGGGGTTTGTTTTTAGGCTACTGATAAACGGATGAAATAAACATACACAACGCAATTTGACCGAGATTTACATATGTGATAATTTGGATATTATGGCAATTTAAGTAGATCTGATAGGGGATCATTTGTATGGCGACTAGGTCTGAATATGAACCGATTGTCACCAATTTCAACAGCATTCAACCCACGTCCGATATCAGCTATACTAAATTTTATCAAAATATATTCATATTTGCGACCTTTGGTTTTACATCGGCACACAGACGGACGGACGGACGGACATCGCTAAATCGAGTCAGAAAGGGATTATGAGTCGATCGGTATAATGAAAGCTGAATCTATGTCAAATATTTTTGGTAGTTACAAACATCAGCTGAAAGTCATTATACCATGACCACATAGGATACACTCCCAACATGTTTCACTTTATAATATTTTGCAAAGTGTACAAAATTCCGTAATAATTTATAAAATAGTTTTCTTTCAACTAAGCATTATATTGTTTATGAAATATTAACTAAAAGTCTGTTTAGTTCTCTTTCACCTCGTGTCTATACAAATTTATACACAAACATAAAACTATTTCAAAATTTAAAAGCGCCTGTGTTAACAGAAATGTGTGTTTTTGTATTTATGGCCCTAAAAAGAAAGTTAATTAACACACAATTATAGTCACTTGACCAAATAACTAAATATGATTCTATGTATATATGTATCTATAAGTATGTGTGTGTTGACAAAAGTTTTGTATGTTTTATTATGTATACCTTATTCGGAATGACAAGAGTTTAAATTATACGGGTTACATTTTTACCATTTACATTTATCGACACATAATAAAAAAAAAAATAAATTAAGAAGCATTAAAATGTCAGTAATTATTAAAGTGGAATACATATACTATATTTATACATATTGGTAAAAATCAGACAGATTCAAATGGTCGTATGATCTAGATTAATATAAGTATGTATACCGATAAAATTCAGTATATGTGTGTCATGTAGCACAAACTTTACTCATTGTCACCATATACAGCTGATAACTGATTTTCCCGATTTTTTTCAAATTCTGTTTTTGAGAACAGTAAGTGATCGGTCAATTTTTTGACCTAGTTTCCATATAAAAACAAGTAAGAGTGTTAAATTCGGCTGTGCCGAATCTTTGATACCCTCCACCTCGGTTTGAGTCTTGATAATAAATGTAAATGAAAAAGTAAACAATTTGTTAAACTTAATACCAAATTATTTCAGCAAATTCTTTGGGTTGGTTTTCGTCTTTTCTATTGTTTCGGATTTATTTCGGTGTTTGCTGTTTGGTCATCGTGGTTGCTGATCGGCATGCATTTAGGTTATATACCTATATGCATGCATTTCCGGTTATATGACATTACTTCTCGTTTAATTTAGTTTTTGCTAATTAAATAGTTCGCCCTAACCTCCATTGCAAAGGTAATGGTTGTGTAGGGTGGCTATATGCATTAAATCGTGCTAATTGGAGATGGCTGTATAGTTTCTTTTAACTGGCCAAATATTTCTTCATTGCGGCCATACAGGTCGAATGGAGTAACAAAATAATAACAAAAAAAATTAATATTAAAAAAAAAGAAAAAAGACTCTCAACTTTTTTTATTAAAATATTGCCATATTTGGAAAACATACAGAATAAATTTATAATAATAAATATTCAAATTAGGGATGCCAAACGCAAAAAACCAAATGTCCCAAACATTTTAAATAAAATAATTTGTTCTCTTTATTTTCTGAAAAACTTCAAATTTACATCCAAAAAAAATTGTGAAAATTTATATATAAATAACTTTCTTATCAAATTGCGTTTATTTATGTAACAGTTTTTATGTTCGCAATTCTTAAATATCATTTGACGTTTTCTAAAATTCATTGAATTTAAATTAATGTTTTCTGTAGTGTGATTCTGTAAATTTCAACGATCCGACAATGGCAAAATATATCGACAGCTATTGTTGTTTGCACTAAGGATTAAGTGAATCACTAAGTACATACATCTAAACGACAGTCGACAAATCTATTTTTCTATTTATTTAAATTGTAAACGAGTGGCATCTCTGTCAAAATAAGCGAAAAACACAAAGAAGAATAGAATAAACAAATTACTTTGTGTTTGACAGGATGATTTGATCTTTATGTTTAATATCTTTATTTTTTTACTAATATTTATGTTTATTTATTTTAAAATTAAATAATGAATTGAATACGCTATTTAATTTTTTTATTTATATAAAAAAGTTTTTTAATAAAAGCAAAATATTTTCACTATTTTTTGATTTTTATTTATGTATTACGACATTTCAACTTAAAAATTTAAGTTTTTATCGATTGAATAAACAACACAAAAATAGTTGTCGTTTAGATAACAACAACAGCTGAGTTTAACAATAGCGAATATCGTTTAAAAATTTTACTGATAATTTTGCAATTTTCTTTTTTTAACGATTCGACTATCGTTAAAAGATGTTACTGAATCGCGGTACTGAAAAGCTATTAATTTCTCCTGAATGGCAATATTTTTTTAAATGTAAAAATTTTCTAAATGTAAACATAGGTATTTGGTGTTTTTTTTTTGGAATTTCAATTTGTGTTTAACGAATAAAATTTATATATTAAAGATGCAATTGATGTCTTCTAAATTTAAAATTATAATTTCCGACGTTTTGATATGATTTTCTGAAATTCAATTAATTGTAATTTATAATTGGAAATTTTTAATTCCAGTTTTTAGAATTGATATTTTCTTAAATTGAATGGAAGATTTAAAAAGTGCAATTTTGTATTTATGTGAATAATTATGCTTTAGTAATTATAAACAATTTTTAAAAATTAGATGTAATCACAATCAGATATTTTGTAGGTAAAGCAGAATAATAATTCTATATAACTATGTAGAACTGTTTTGAAAGCAAAAAACCCATTGATGAACTTGGTAACTCTATTTTGTAAAGACAACAAAAAGTTAACATGCCAAACTTAAGTTCATATTTGTAAAAGAATAATGAAAAAACGTATGAAATGAAAGACCAGCCGGTGTATACTCTTAACATTGTTCTGTATGATATCTATTCGAAAATTTTGACATTCATGTTAAAATAAAAATAACTATTGCAAAGCTAATTAGAACAAACAAAAAATGTGGCGCCATCTATTGTGGCATAGTCACGCTGAGCAAAATGAAGTAACACTCTGTTAATGCAAAAGAAATGTATTTTCCCCACAACAAAATATTGCAGAATTTTATGTATATAAATAATATACCGATTTATTTCTAACATGCAGTTGTTATGGATATACATATAAATACATATATAATATATGTATATTATTTGTATTATTTAATATGTTTATGTATGTATATGTAAATATTACACACACAAAATACAACATCAAACGTTATTTTTGTGTTTTTCTCTTCAAATAAATTTATACATAAAATTTTTTTTTGCTAAATTTACATTGTTTTTTTTTTATTAACAACTAGGTATTTTAACATTATTTTCTTTAGATGTTGGTGAATTTTTACTCCTTTTATATTAACTCGTAGTGTCTGCTTGTCAAAAAAATTTTGGATCGATTTTAACCCCTTTCCCGTAACCCATTCGATCTGAAATTTTGCAGACAGGCTCGTGGTAATAACAGAAATGATCTAGCAAATTTTTTTAGTGATGCCAAAACAATGGAAACTTTTAAATTTTTCTACCACAGTTAATAAAAAAAATGTACAAAGGGTTAGTTTTTATTATATTATTACTACAACGACCACAAAAACAACAAGTCCAGCTATGACAACAACACAGCATTTAGAATAACAACAAGAACAATATAGAAACATCTTATTTTTCATTTTTTTTTTTAATTTTTCAGAGATTTCCCCGAACCTGTTCCACCGATTTTAATGATTTTTGAAATAGGAATCTTTCCATGAATTCGGTGAAGCATTCTCACTAAAAATGATCACTGTAGCTGCACTATTGAGGGCGTGATCGTGACAAGAACAACATAGAAAATTATATTTTTTCAAGACTTTTTTAGTTCTTCATTCAAACCTCGGGCCGTAACCGACCGATTTGGACGATTTTAGATAGCTTTTCAGGATGTCAGTGCATCATTTTTTATGTCAACGAGCACCCTAGCTGCCCGATTGATGCTGTCATCGTGATTTCCACAGACGGACAGACGGACATCGCTATATCAACTCCGGTTGTTATAAGGATCACAAATTATATATCTTATGGGGTCCAGAATTTTTTTTCTAATTATTACAAACGGAATGACAAACTTATATATACCCTCTGCACACTGGAGTGGAGGGTATAACAACATGTAGTATGAACTTTTTCATATAAACACACCACAAATTAATAACAGCGGCATCAAAATTTGGTTTTTGCTAATTTTCGAAATCCAGTTATTACTTCAGTAAAGACGTTCTCTCGTAATGCATCGTTTATTGTATCGTATTTACAACAAAATATTTGTCTTAAAAATAGAAATCTTATGATGTCGGTCAAAGCCGACTATAATTTTCTTAATTGTTATGTATTACACTGTGGAACAAATTCAGGTTAGCAAAAGTTAGGTCGATTCTAACAGTGAGGGGTAAAAAGAGAGGCTAAATTAGAAGACCTGTATCGCGGCGTTTGTTTATGTTAGTTCGAATTTTTTTTTTATCGACCTTCGAACTTTGCAGTCAAATGCCGATTTTCAGCATATTGTTTGTATCGTTTTTTGGCTATAACTCGTCGACTAATTGATATTTTTTCAATCTGTAAAAGCCAGATTATTGCTAGAGACCTGTGCAACAACTAAAATTTTTTAAAAAATTGATTTAGAAAATTCTTGTGGTGCTTATGAAGCAAAATGTGGGAAAAATTATTTTTTTTTCATGCCTTTTGAAAATATTTTACACAAAACTAAGTCTTTTTTGCCTTCTGTTTGATCTATAATATGCTTCTCAGTTTCTTCAATAAATTTTATTTGAAAAGAAAATGGTCTTAATCGATAATTTGCGCTAAAAATCCCAAAACCATTAAATAAATGGCGATTTAGGTAGAAGTAATGAAAAAGGGAAGTTCCAAGAATTAGGAATTAGTAAAACAACTTTTTTGTTTTCAACCACCACAGGTAGCGATTTTGTTTTTTATTTCGTACAAGCGAACTAATTTCAAAAATGAAGATTCAGTTAAGACTCGAAACTCAGCCGAAGCTGATGTCTTTTAATTTTCGCTCGGTCGTGATAAAATTCGCTATAATTTTTTTGGAACTTATTTCATTTTGTGAGTGATTTAAGTTAAGTGCATCGGTTTTATAAAAATAACAAAAAAAAACATTGTATAATATATATTGTATTAAAAATGTTGGAACCAAAGTGTAGAATGGACCATTTTTGTAATGCTTGTGGACGCTTCATAGCAACCGTTGAAAAATGTGGCAATGCGAGTGATTTTCTTTGGAAGCCTATAAACAATATTTCTCGCAAGAGTTTATCACTGACGTAAACTATGCTCCTAAAAAAGTTTGCTTTAATTGCTATTCAACTCGTATGCAATGGAAAAGTGAAAAGAGGAAGGCTATGCCTTTTGGTATACCAATGATGTGGTTAGACAACAGCCCGCATCAAGAAGAAAACTGCTATGGATGTATCAACTACCATAAAACTATGAATAGAAGGAAAGCAAAGAATAAAACTTATGTAGCAGTGCCAAGTGTCCAACTAACATTACCGCACTCGACAGTTGCCAACTGAATCTGATGAGCAAGGCGAACGTTATCACCAAACTGCGCTTCCATTTGAAATAAGGTAGCTATAGAGTGTGCATATTTGGAATTCCATAATTGCATAATTTAAACATGTTAACGATTGAAAACTATTTTCGTTTTAGGTACAGAGGAAAAAATCTCCGGATGCAATACTCGCTGAAATTTGTTGGTGGTATAAAAACACTTTGAAGAAGAGGAAGTTCCCCTTCTTCCTCTTTTTCCTCGTCTTCCTCTTCTTCAAAGGTGTTTTTATACCACCAACAAAGATGAAATTCCAGAATATCTGTTGGACGAAATTATCGACCTTTCTGATGATGATGACCAAGATATTAGAGAGCGCAGTGATGATAATCCACAGCCGCCTGCTAAACGGCACCTGGCCAAATCATTAATTTAATTTATTTAATTTTTTTACTTAAAACTTTTCATAACTAACATTTCAAAAATATATTTATTTCCATATCTTTATAATTTCTTTTTCAATGTTTCTTCAAAACCAACACAGAGCAAAATTGCTACATTAAAAATGAGAAGTAAATTAATATTAAGCTGGAAAACGCAAGTTTTGTATTATGATTGTTTTCTTTTCAAATGAAATTTATTGAAAAAGCTGAGAAGCATATTATAGATCAAACAGAAAGCAAAAAAGACTTAGTTTTGTGGAAAATATTTTTAAAAAGCATGAAAAAAAATAATTTTTCCAACATTTTGCTTCATAAGCACCACAAATATTTTCTAAATCAATTTTTTAAAAAATTTTGGTTGTTGCTCTAGCAATAATTTGGCTTTTACAGATTGCAAAAAATAGCAATTAGTCGACGAGTTATAGCCAAAAAACCAAATAAACAATATGCTGAAAAAAAAAATTCGAACTAACATAAACAAACGCCGCGATACGGGCCTTCTAATTTAGCCTCTATTTTCAGCCCTCACTCTCAGAATCGACCTAACTTTTGCTAACCTGAATTTGTTCCTCAATGTTATTTAATAGTAAAGACTACCGAACTATATCCACTTATTTTCCCAAAACGAAATTTGTTTCTATAATATTAGTAGGTAAGGCGATTTGTAGTGACCGATGATCTGTTCCACGGTTTTCCCTCGATTTTGACAAAACGTATCTTATTTGAAAGGTATTTCCATTTACCTGTCCACCAGAATTACAGATTTTTATTATTTTTTTTTTTTTTCGTAATAAAATGCATTTAAAGTTGCTACTAACACAAACAAAAAATAATACAATGCTATGTGTGTCATTATTAAATTTATTAATATGTTTGTGAATTAGTTGTCTTCATTCACATTAATAATTGTGTTGAATTGAAAAATAATTTTGGACATAAACCATTCACAATAATAATTGTGTTGAATTGAAAAATAATTTTGGACGTAAACCATTCAGAATAATAATTGTGTTGAATTTAAATAAATAACGCAATCGATAATTAAAAATTGTTGATTGAGAATTTGCTAAAATTGGTTCGCATACCCTTAGGATCTTACAAAATAATTTATTAAATGAAAAAAAAAATATTCCTAGAATTTGCACTCGAATTTCCAGGGCTGGGATCTGCAAGTATATATAAATAATCTTGTTAAAACAAAACTATTGATAAAATGCAATTTTAAATAAAACAAAACTCTTTTGTTAAAAAAAATTTTAAGTTTTCAAAATTTACTTTTTTAAAATGGTGCATCTTTTAGAAAATTTTACTTGTTTTTTAACTGGAACTAATGTTCTAATTTTTTAAAATATTTAACTTAAAAAAACAATACTTATATTAAAAGGCTACTTTTTAAAAGTTTTTTTTACCTTTTATAAAAGGGTACTTCTTTAAAAATGGGCTAGTTTTATAAAGGTGGCTTGTTTGAAAAATTGAACTTTTTTGAAAAATGGTACTTTATTGAATAACGGCTCTTTTTTTAAAATTGGTACTTTTTTGAAAAATTATACTTTTTGGAAAAATTATACTTTTTTGAAAAATTATCCTTTTTCATAAAGGTTATTTTTTTTAACAGTTTGTATTTGTGCTCTTTATAGAAAGATTTCTTTTTTTGAAATGAATACTTTCTTATAAAGGGTACTTTTTTGAAAAATGTTATCTACTCTTTTTTCCAAAGGGTATCTTTTTAGGGTAATTTTTTAAAACGACTAACTTCTTTGTGAAGGATACTTTTTTAAAAAGGGTATTTTAAAAAAGAGTACTCACTTTAGAAAAAATAATTTTTAAATGTACTTTTATGAAAATGGTACTTTTGTTATAGGCTTACTTTTTTAAGAAATCATACTTTCTTAAAAAGGGCACTTTTTTCAGACAGGTTACTTCTTTTTAAAAGTATACTTTTTTTAAATAGTACTTTTTTTAAAGGAGTACTTTTGTATGAAATGTACTTTTTTGAAAGGGGTATTTTTAAAAAAGGGTACTTATTTCATTAAAAATATAATTTTTTAACGCTACTTTTATGATATGTACCCCACAATTGTATAAAGTTTACTCTTATAACAAGGGTACTTTAACCATAAAGGGTACATTTTTAAACAGAGTACTTTTTTAAAAAAGTATATTGTTTTAAAAAATGGTACTTTTGTAAAAAAGCGTACTTATTTAAAGCAGTACTTTTTTAAAAGCGCACTTTTTAATATTTATTTATTTTAAAAGATACTTTTTTAAAAAATTGTTCTTTTTGTAAAAATATTACTTTTTTAAGACACTTTCTTTAAAAAGAGTGGTGATTTTAAATAAGGTACTTTTTTGTAAAGGTAATTTTTAAAAAGGTACTTTTTCAAATAGGTACTTTTTTAACAAGGTACTTCTATAAAAAGGTAGAGGGTACTTTTCTTAGATTATACTTGTTTAGACAGTACTTTCTTTCAAAAAGTGCTGTTTTCCATGTATCAAAAACGGATTAATTATAACCATTACCAAATACTTTATACAATTATAATCTAATATATTTGTTTAAGTTTTATAATAGAACCAAGATCCAAATAATGTAAGTACTTATATGCTATAATTCATAACTAAACTCATATTCCACTTTCCACAAAATAACATGCCATGAAAAAATGTACATTTACATGGAATTTATGAGTATTAACTACTACTTATATGTAAGTAAGGCAGTTTTGTGTGTTAGGTTAAGGATAAGACGCATTATAAATATAAAGTACACACACATATATTTAATACGTACACATAAGCCTCGTACACTATGTAATGTTTAGCAACATCTGCAATAATATTATCATATTTGTATGAATACCATAGAGTTTTGTTGGTTGGTCGTTCGTTCGTTCTTACTTTATTTTTAATGTTTTTTTTTTTTTTTTATATTTGTATCGGATAAACTTTAGCAATAGTTAATTGCATTTATGTTGTTTTTATAATTGCATTTAGTTACTAACTATTTATATGGTCCACACTCTTATGTTTAGAAAGAGAGATATACAAACATGAATGTATTTAAGCTGATAAAGTGTAAATATGTAGTAACTACAAAATGTTAACAGGAATTGTAGATACTTGTATAATAACATTAAGCATTTGCGGTTAGAGAAAATAATGCTATACATCTGTGGGGGAAAGTTACAGTTACACACTTAATTGAATTGTTTTTCAAATATATATATAAAAATAGATGTGTGTTCTTTCAATTCCCACTGGAGCATAGAGTATAAAATTTATAACGAAAAAAACTATGAGATTTTCGCAACATCAAGCATTATCAAATTAGATTCCAGAAACCGTGCAGCTATATATTTCACCTGGTGTTATATATAAGGATTTTCCGAATAATGAACTTAAGAGTTTATATCGTCAACATCGAAGTTGGTGATCGCAGTTTAATGATGTATTAACAAAATTTTAAATTTTTCGATAATTGGTACATATTAAATTTAAATTTTTCTATATTAGAAATATTTTTAAAAAAATAATACTAATTTAAAAATTTTTGCGATAACGAGTCATTAGCATTTCATAGAATTGTTTTTAAATTTTTTTTATGAAATTAAAAATTAATAATTATAGTTTTTTATGAAGCCCATAATATGAAAAATGATATTGATGAAAAGTTTTTTAATTTTTCATGATTTCAATCAAATTAGAAATATTTAAAATTATATTGGTAGAATTTTTAATTTCTATATTGTACCAATTATATTAAGAACATCTTGCAATATGTATCTACGAGTTAACCCCATATCTAGGAATACTCTGGAATAATGTGGAACCTTCCAGTTTTAAGAAAAACGTGTAAGATATAATTATTAAGTGGCGGTAAATTTTCGAAACTACCAGTGCTCTGTTTCGTTTTCTTTAATATGCACAGAGAAAAATTAAAAGGTTCAAGGCAAGAGTGTAATATTTGGCAACAGTTCTTTGTTTACCATTGTTTTTTTTTTTCAATTATCAAAATAAAATAAAAAATGTGTGTTTTTGATGTGTAAACATCTATACGCGCAGGAGATTATAAACCTATTTCACAATACAATCACAAAAACTGCGTAACCGTTAGCGTAAGACAAAATCGGTATGACTTATGATTGTATTGGTAAAAAAATTATTATATGTAGTAACGTTTTTGAAAATTAAAAAATCAAAAACGAAAAATGAAAAACAAAAAGTGAAAAATGAGGAACAAAAATTTAGAAATGATAAATAAAAATTAAAAAATTAAAAAATTGAAAATGAAAAATAAAAAATAAAAAATAAAAAATAAAAAATTAAAAATAAAAAATAAAAAATTAAAAATTAAATATTAAAAATAAAACACAAAAAATTATAATATAAAAGAAGAAATAAAAAATAAAAAATAAAAAATAAAAAATAAAAAATAAAAAATAAAAAATTAAAAATAAAAAATTAAAAATAACAAATAAAATATAAAAAATAAAAAATAAAAAATAAAAATAATAAAAAACAAGTAAGAGTGTTAAATTCGGCTGTGCCGAATCTTTGATACCCTCCATCTCGGTTTGAGTCTTGATAATAAATGTAAATGAAAAAGCAAACAATTTTTTAAACTTAATACCAAATTATTTCAGCAAATTCTTTGGGTTGGTTTTCGTCTTTTCTATTATTTCGGATTTATTTCGGTGTTTGCTTTTTGGTCATCGTGGTTGCTGATCGGCATACATTTAGGTTATATACCTATATGCATGCGTTTCCGGTTATATGACATAACTTCTCGTTTAATTTAGTTTTTGCTAATTAAATAGCTCGCCCTAACCTCCATTGCAAAGGTAATGGTTGTGTAGGGTGGCTATATGAATTAAATCGTGCTAATTAGAGATGGCTGTATAGTTTCTTTTAACTGGCCAAATATTTCTTCATTGCGGCCATATAGGTCGGATGGAGTAACAAAATAATAACCAAAAAAAAAACTCTCTCAATTTTTTTTATTAAAATATTGCCATATTTGGAAAACATAGAGAATAAATTTATAATAATAAATATTCAAATTAGGGATGCCAACCGCAAAAAACCAAATGTCCCAAACATTTCAAATAAAATAATTTGTTCTCTTTATTTTCTGAAAACTTCAAATTTTCATCCAAAAAAAATTGTGAAAATTTATATATAAAAAATAACATTCTCATCAAATTGCGTTTATTTATGTAACATTTTTTATATTCGCAATTCTTAAATATCATTTGACGTTTTCTAAAATTCACTGAATTTATATTAATGTTTTCTGTAGTGTGATTCTGTAAATTTCAATGATCCGACAATCGCAAAATATATCGACAGCTATTGCTGTTTGCACTAAGGATTAAGTGATTCACTAAGTACAGACATCTTAACGACAGTCGACAAATCTATTTTTCTATTTATTTAAATTGTAAACGTGTGGCATCTCTGTCAAAATAAGCTAAAAACACAAAAAATAATAGAAAAAAACAAATTACTTCGTGTTTGACAGGATGATTTTATGTTTATGTTTAATATCTATATTTTTTACTAATATTTCTATTTATTTATTTGAAAATGAAATAATGAATTGAATATGCTATTTAATTTTTTTATTTATATAAAAAAGTTTTTTAATTGAAGCAAAATATTTTCACTATTTTATGATTTTTATTTATGTATGACGACATTTCAACCTAAAAATTTAAGTTTTTATCAATTGAATAAACAACACAAAAATGGTTGTAGTTTAGAAAACAACAACAGCTGACTTTAACAATAGCGAATATCGTTTAAAAATTTTACTGATAATTTTGCAATTTTCTTTTTTTTACTGAATCGCGGTAATGAAAAGCTATTAATTTCTCCTGGATGTCAAGATTTTTTTTAAATGTAAAAATTTTTAAATGTAAACATAGGTATTTGGTGTTTTTTTTTTTTTGGAATTTCAATTTGTGTTTAACGAATAAAATTTATATATATATTACAGATGCAATTGATGTCTTCTAAATTTAAAATTATAATTTCCGACGTTTTGATAGGATTTCCTGGAATTCAATTAATTGTAATTTATAATTGGAAATTTTTAATTCCAGTTTTTAGAATTGATATTTTCTTAAATTTGAATGGAAAATTTAAAAAGTGCAATTTTGTATTTATGTGAATAATAATGCTTTAGTAATTATAAACAAATAATTAGATGTAATCGCAATCAAATATTTTTTAGGTAAAGCAGAATAATAATTAAAAAAGTTAACTATCTAGAACTGTTTTGAAGCAAAAAACTCATTGATGAACTCGGTAACTCTATTTTGTAAAGACAACAAAAAGTTAACATGCCAAACTTATGTTCATATTTGTAAAAGAATAATGAAAAAAGGTATGAAATAAAAGACCAGCCCGTATATACTCTTAACATTGTTCTGTATGATATCCAGTTGAAAATATTAACATTCATGTTAAAATAGAAATAACTATTGCAAAGCTAATTAGAACAAACTAAAATTGTGGCGCCATCTACTGTGGCATAGTCACGCTGAGCAAAATGAAGTGATACTCTGTTAATGCAAAAGAAATGTATTTTCCCCACAACAAAATATTGCAGAATTTTATGTAAATAAAATAATATACCGACTTATTTCCAACATGCAGTTGTTATGGATATGCATGTATATTATTTGTATTATTTAACATGTTTATATAAATTTATAAATAAATTTATACATAAAATTTTTTTTGCTATATTTACATTGTTTTTTTTTATTAACAACTAGGTATTTTCGCATTATTTGCTTTAGCTGTTGGTGAAATTTTACTCCCTTTATATTAACTCGTAGTGTCTGTTTGTGGAAAAAATTTTGGATCGATTTTAACCAATTTCCCGTGAGCCATTCTATCTGAAATTTTGCGTGTAGGCTCGTGGTAATAACAGAAATGATCTAACAAATTTTTAGAGTGATGCCAAAACAATGGAAACTTTTAAATTTTTCTACCAGAGTTAATAAAAAAATGTACAAGGGGTTAGCTTTTATTATATTATTACCACAACGATCACAAAAACAACAAGTCCAGCTATGACAACAACACAACATTAAGAATAACAACAAGAACAATATAGAAACATCATATTTTTCATTTTTTTTTCTTAATTTTTCAGAGATGTCCCTGGACCTTTTCCACCTATTTTAATGATTTTTGAAATAGAAATCTTCCCATGAATTTGGTGAATCATTCTCACTAAAAGCGATCACTGTACCTGCACTATTAAGGGCGTGATCGTGACAAGAACAACATAGAAAATTATATTTTTTCAAGACTTTTTTTAGTTCTTCATTCAAATCTCGGGCCCTAATCAACCGATTTCGACGATTTTAAATAGCAAACTTGAAAATGAATCATTTTATATGTCCACGAGCACCCTAGCTACCCGATTGATGCCGTCATCGTGATTTCCACAGACGGACAGGCGGACATCGCTATATCAACTCCGGTTGTTATAAGGATCACAAATATATATATTTTATGGGGTCCAAAATTTTTTTTCTAATTATTACAAACGGAATGACAAACTTATATATACCCTCTGCACACTGGAGTGGAGGGTATATAAAATAATTAAAAATAAATAAATAAAAAAAAAAAAAACTTAAAACTAAAAAATAAAAAAAAAATAATAAAAAATAAAAAAATAATAAATAAAAAATAAAAAATAAAAAATAAAAAAAATAAATAAAAATAAAAAATAAAAGATAAAAAATAAAAAATAAAGAATAAAGAATAAAAAATTAAAAATAAAAAATAAAAAATTAAAAATGAAAAATAAAAATTGAAAGATGAAAAATAAAAAATAAAAATGAAAACCGTAAAATGAAAACTGAAAAATGAAAAACGAAAAACGAAAAACGAAAAATGAAAAATAAAAATTGAAAGATAAAAAATTAAAAATAAAAATGAAAAATAAAAAATGAAAAATTAAAAATGAAAAATGAAAAATAAAAAATAAAAAACGAAAAACTTAAAATTAAAAATTAACCAGTAGAAATAATAAATAATAACAAATATTTTTATACTAGCAAAGCTCCTGCCGTTGATTGCTGTAAGTGATACCTAGATAACGCTTCCTGTTTGATTTTGAAAAAGTGCGGCTGCTCCTGCATGGTGCAATACTTCTGATTGTCACTTAAAACGTCTACAAGTATGCCAAAATAAGCTTCTGAAAATGATTTATAATCTACCATTTCACTATTCAACGTTACGTCTTCACGCACTTTCAAATATCCAAATGGTTAAGGACAAAATAAATTTTATAACTGAAAAATTTTTTAATAGATGTGAAAATTCTGCTTATGAACACATTAATGCTTTATGTCCTTAATTGAATACTTTTAACTATTAACTCTCCCGCTTTTAAATTGTAAGTTTTTTAAATCTTTTTTTTTTTTTCTAATTGATCATAAGGTTTTTTTGAATATATTTTCCTTAACTTATATTATAAAATAATATTTAAGAAAATTATAATACCTCATATAAACTATATATTTAAGTTGAAAAGTCAAAACTGGCTAAACTCTTAACGTTAATATATCAAAATTATTGTATTCCTAATTATAATATTGTGAACAATAAAAATAAAAAAAAATAAATAAAAAAAATAAAAAAGTGCCGTAAAAAGAATCTTAAATTACTAGATGTTTACTCATCTCCCCTGTGATCGGACTCCCATGATATTATATTTTACATAGAGGGCAATATATATGATAAGTTAAAATAATTATATTATTTGCACACATTTAGAAACATGTAACACTTTTGCGCCTCAATAACTTTTCGACGTATGATTAATTTAAAATAACTCTATCGTACTTTTACATACTATCAGAGACCAGCACTGAAAATTCGAGTGCAAATTCTGGGAAATTTTATTTTATCTTTTAATAAATAATTTTATAAGAGCCTAAAAGTATGCTAATCAATTCACAATTCAAAACAGGGCTCTTAATATTTAAATGAGCATTACTCCAAAAAAAAATGTACCAGACGGTGCAAATCTGTTAATTTGGACAGCTAAAAATAAATAAATAAGGCACGTTTGGTAAAAAATCGGTTACTAACTATAATTTTTATATCGGTCACAAGAAATCAACTTGCCAGTAAATATTACAAATGTACATCGTGAGAACATCAATTATTTTGAGTCTCAAATAAAATTAGTAGTCCATTTTAATGACACGACTAAAATTTGAATTAATATTTCAAAACATTGCAATATTTGTAAAAGTTTTTGCATATTAATTTTAAAACTTTTAATTTCATTATTTTTTATAAAAATAAAAAATCTTATTTTCGATCTTTACCATTTTAATAATTTACAATCATATTTGTTTCAAAGTTGTTCTGTATTTTAGTTTGTAATATTGGAAGAGGCTTAACCAGTATAACTTTTGCTTGAATTCTCATTTGGTTGTTTTTACCAAACAAACTATCTACTGCTTTTGGTTACTGATGAGGGTTGGTGACTCTTCCCGAAACAGCTGTATAACCTGTCATCCAGAATATAGATCAATTTTTGGAAACAAATGTGCCAATGTTTTTGCTTCATTTAAAGTAAAAACATTTGATCTTGAGCCTGAATAATTTCAAACTCAATCATTAAAACTTTTTGTTAAGTTTGATTTAAGAAAATGAGCCCATCATTTAACTATCAGAATCAAATATTACTTACTTTTCTAACATAATACGAAGCATTTAATTTGCAAATCTTTTTTTATGTGTAAACATCTATACGCGCAGGGGGGTAAATTTCTATTTCACAATACAATCAGAAAAACAGCGTAATATGTGAGCGTAAGAAAAATCAGCGTAACATGTGAGCGTAAGAAAATATCGGTGCGACTTATGATTGTATTGGTGAAAAATTTATTATATGTAATAACCTGTTTGAAAATGCAAAATGAAAAATAAAAAATGAATAATTAGAAATGAAAAATAAAAAATGAAAAAGGAAAAATAAGAAATGAAAAATTAAAAATTAAAAATGAAAAAATAAAATAAAAAATTTAAAACGCAATATGAAAAATTAAAATTGAAAAATAAAAATTGAAAAATAAAAAATGAAATATAAAAAATGAAAAATAAAAAATGAAAAATAAAAATGAAAAATAAAAAATAAAATAAATGAGAAATAAAGAATGAAAAACGCAAAATGAAAAATTAAAAAGGAAAAATAAGAAATGAAAAATTAAAAATTAAAAATAAAAATAAAAAATGAAAAACGCAAAATGAAAATTGAAAAATAAAAAATTAAAAATAAAAAATGAAAAAACGCAAAATGAGAAATGAAAATTGAAAATTAAAAAATTAAAAATTAAAAAATTAAACATAAAAAATTAAAAACGCAAAATGGAAATTGATTATATAAAAAATAAAAAATAAATAATTAAAAATAAAAAATAATATATAAAAAATAAAAAATAAAAATTAAAAAATGAAAATAAAAAATTAAAAATGAAAAATTAAAAATTAGAAATGAGAAATGAAAAATAAAAATAAAAATAAAAATGAAAAATGAAAAAATTACACGAAAAATAAAAAATGAAAAATGAAAAATGAAAAACGAAAAATTAAAAATGAAAAATATTAAATAAAAACGAAAAACGAAAAATTAAATATTAACCGGTCGAAATAATAAATAATAATTATTTTTATATATTAGCAGAACTCCTGCAGTTGATTGCTATAAGTGATATATAGATAACGCTTTCTGTTTGATTTTAAAAAAGTGACATAAAAAAAACTTAAATTACTAGATGTTTACACATCTCTCCTGTGATCGGACTCACATGAATTTTTTGTATGTCAGGATGAAAGTACTAAACTAGTATAAGAAAACCTCTAAAGGGTTTGGCCTTCTCAATCCAAACTTTTTCTTTAACCCTTTATTAGTCCACAGTCCTATTATTTGATCTTGAAAACTAACTAAGATAATGGCTGAATTTGAATTACGAAACAACTTACGATTTGTATACTATTTTATGTACAAATTTGCAAAGCTAGACTTGTACAATAAATCATAGAGAAGTATCTCTATATTAATATGTCACACAATCGTCGTAATTCCCCTTTAAGTGCAAACACTTGTTTCTTTAACCACCGCTACGATGCACAGTGGGATCGCATCATACATTTCTTGGCAAAAAGTATAAGGAGAGCTCATAAAACATTGAAATTTGGCTTTTGGAAAAATTTTAAGTTTCATCAAAATTGACCACACCCATCGCCCCCTCTCATATAACCCGAAAACATTTTCTCGCTACAAATTATTACGTCTTCAGCAAAACTTGGCTCAAGTCGTCAATGTTATGAAGTTGAGATATTTGCAAAGTTTAATAGAAATCAGCCGCGCCCATCGCCCACAGACCATATATCCGAAAATTAATTTTTGAATCCGCATTTTTGTTTTTTCATTTAAAGTCTCGTAACTTGACAGCATTATGAAATAAAGATGTTCGCAAAGCTTTACAGAAAAATGCTGCGCCCACCGCCCATATAACCCAAAACAAGTTTTATAATAAAACAAAAAAGAAAATTACAGTCGGTCTAGACCGAATATACGATACCCTATCTCTTAGGTCCAACTAATTTGGTATAGAAAATAAGCATAAACCAAATTTGAGTGGCATTATTATTAATTTTTTTGCCTTCGGATATGAAAAAGTTAATATCGGATGCTATATTTCAATAGGGACTAGGTCGAAAAACGGACCGATACTGACTATATTTGGTAAGGCCACTAATTTTTTGCATAAAATATGAATACCAAATTTAAGAAAAATTTTTTTTTTATAGATTTAAGTGTAGATCGGGAAGCAGCTTTATATGGGGGCTATAACTAAGAATTGTCTTATAGCGTTTATTTTTGGACTGAATAATGGTAGTAATAAACAGACATAAAACCAATTTGATCGCTATCAATATGAAAAAGTGGATATTATAGCAATTTAATAGCGTTCCTGCTATGGCCGATAGAGGCTTATATACCATGATTACGAGGTTTACATGGACACACAGACGGACGGACGGACGGACATCGCTTAATCGATTCAGAAAGAGATTCTGAGTCAATCGGTATAATTAAATACATCAGCACAAAGTCATTATACCCTAACCATATAGTGGTATAGGGTATAATTATCTATTTGTAAGTAACAATTTTTTTCGATAAGAAAAACTAATTGAAAACTAACTGTGTGCAAATATAGACTTTTATTCATCTTCTGTCATTTCTTCAATGAAATCATCAAGTTCCAAAACATGTTTCATTATTTTCTATAAAACTAAAATATCCTGTTTTCGATCTTTATCATTTTAAATGGTTGAGTTTGAAATTATTCAGGCTCAATATCAAATGTTTTTACTTTAAATAAAGCAAAAACATTGGCATATTTGTTTAAAAAATTGATCTATATTCTGCATGACAGATTCTACAGCTGTTTCGGGAAGAGGGTTGGTGACTGTATAACCTGTCATGCAGAATATAGATCAATTTTTGATCAAAACTCATCAACAATATTATCTTTAAGCCCTGCTTACATTGGTTTTAAATTTGCTTGTTTTTTAAAAATTCATATAAAATAAAAATGAGACTTAGCTCACAGTTTTGGTCTAAAAACATTTAGTTAAATATATTTTAAATGAAATGAGCTTTATATAATTGTAATCTGTGCACAATTTTTGATTTCGTTCACAATTAACTGAGAAAATTCAATTGATGCAAATCGCGATTTCCATACAAAAATAATATTTTTATACCCTATACCACTATGTGGTTTAGGTACAATGACTTTGTGCTGCTGTTTTTAACTACCAAAAATATTTGACCTAGATCCATCTTTTATTATACCGATTGAATCAGAATCACTATCTGATTCGATTTAACGATGTCCGTCCGTCCGTCCATTTGAGTGTCCATGTAAACTTTGTAATCAAACAGCAGGTCGCAAATATGAATATATTTCGATGAAATTTTTATCGGCCATAGGATGAAGTCTGTTGAAATTGGTGAGAATCGGTCTATGGTCAGACCTAGCCCCCATACGAATGGCCCCTACGAAATCGACATAAATTGCCATAAGATCCAAATTGTCATATAGATCTTACTCAAATTGGATTTTTATGCGTTTATTACATCCATTAATGAGTTGTCCAAAAATGATCCCTATGGGACAAATCTTAGTCATAGTTCCCATATAGAGCTGCTTCCCGATCTTCACTTAAATTTAAAAAAATAAAAATATTGCACTGATTCTTCTCAAATTTTGCTTGTATATATTTTGCAAAATACAAGAGACTTTACCAAACATGATCAGGATCGATCCATTTTTGGACCTAGTCCCCATAAAGATATAGCATCCGATATGGACTTTTTCTTATCTGCAGCCAAAAGAATTAATAAAAATTCCACTCAAATTTGGTTTATGCTTATTTTCTATATCCAGTTAGTTGGGCCTAAGCTATAGGGTCTCTAAACGCATGGTATAGGGTATCGTATAGACGGTCTAGACCGACTATAATTTTCTTACTTGCTTAATGTGTGTGTGTTTGCTGCTATTATATTTACGCAATAAGTATCTATAATATTAATAGGCTAGGCCATTTCTTGTGACCGATGTTTCGTTCTACCGTTTCATATCGATTTTGACCAAACGTATATTATTTGAAAGGCATTTCTTTTTAGCCGTATTGCAGACTTACAGATTTTTAAATTTTTTAAAATTGCTACTAACACATACATAAAATTATACATATGCTATGTGTGCTTTATTAAATTTGTTAATGTGTTTCTCAATGAGTTTGTTATCTTTATTCACAATACTAATAAACCATAAAGGTGTCGGTTTGTGAGGTGCCTAGAAATTGCACTCGAATTTCGAGCGCTGGAATCTGCTAGTATTATAATAATTGTTTTTATGTCACTGGTTTCAGATATTAAGTCAGATTTTTTCTACCAACTATACTTCTCAGTTTATCAAGAAAAAGGATTTTAAAGAAAAATAAAAATGTTTAATACGAAAATTTCCTTTTATAAGATTTTTTTAAATTATCGTGTTAAGAGGGTATATTTTCAAAATTAGGTACCTTGACTTAATTGTGAATAAAACCGAAAGTTCATCGATTTTTATGACCTATGTCTCATTTTCTTCATAGGTTATGTGACTTTTTCCAGTTTTCGATTTTTCATGATTTTTAAAAATACGAAATTGTATCATTACTCAGCCTTTTTTGGTGTTTTTTTTTAAATTTGATTGTTCTCCAAAGGTAACAATTACGTCTTAAAAAAAACACATTTTTGAAAGTCACCAAAAAATGGTGAACCGTTTTCAAGTAATTCCAATATATGTAGAGGAAGTGCCTTAAGTTTGGACATAACACTACATCACGAAAAGTCGAGCTAGTGGGAAAAAAACCAAGTGCAGATTTGCAATCACCCACCTTAAATTAGTAAAAAATTGTAACAAAGTTGCATTCAACATCAAAAAAGTTCAATTTTGTTCCCTTGTGTTATTGATAGCATTACAGCACATGGGCCTTAAAGTGTTCACCATTTTATATGGTGTTTGTTTGAATAACTAAAATGAAATTTCATGTGAATTTTTTTTATAAAATTTATAACTTTGTTCAACAGTATAAATAATTATGCGCATTTTATTTATTAGATCAAAAGAATATACTCACACCTTTAAATTTTTGCAACCAGACTACAAAGGTCGATAAAAAAAACTAAAAACCCTGAGTGCTATCAATAAAACCTGAATATTTATAAACTATTTTTGTTATTCAATATTTCTTTTTTCTCAAAATTAATATTGAAATACCATATTTTTCAAATATACTTACATCCAAAAGATATTGGAAGAAGAACTTATTTACATAATATAATAATAAACAATAAAAGCACTCAGTCATGACTGAGTGCAGTAAATGCAAGTCATCCATTCGTAGGGAAACGGGTATTCAATGTGAGGGGGTGTGTAAAAAAACATATCACAGTTCTATGAAGTGTTCCGGTATCGATCAGTATTCCCAAAAAGCTTTGCAAAAAAGTAATTTTTTACGTTTTGTATGTGAGGATTGTATCCAGTGCATTCACAATGTCGATATGATCCTAAAAGATTTACAAGAAGATGTACATAAAAACAAACAAAACCTGGTAGATTATAAACACGAATTTTCATCATCATTATTATAATAATAATTCAGTCTTGTGACAGCTATCGGTGTACACAGTCGTTGTAAAACAAGTGCGCATTAGTATTTTCTTTACCATTAACTTTCGCTCTCTTTAAATACTCTATATCTTGTTTATTACATTTAACATTATAAAAAGATTATAAAAAAAAAAAAAAAATTAAAATGAACAGTGCTCCACCCCCGGGCGGAGGCACAACATTTGATGCCTCCCCACCCAGGAAAAAAGTTAAAGGGAAAAACATTAACGATTCGGATTTTCCCAGACTTACATTTTCCCCAATAAACAAAGATATCCCAAAATTTGTCATTATGAAATCTATAACTCCTGATAAACCATTGAATTCTTTAAATATATTTCTACTTAGTAAAGCACTAAATGGATTAATATCAGAAAGTCAAAGAAAAATGACAAAATTTACACGTGATGGAAATATTCTAATCTTAACAACCACCAAAAGACAAGCTGAGTTATTAGTAAAGGCAAAAAAACTCTCAAATATTTGTGACATATCATGCTCATACCATGATAAGCTCAATACCGTAAAAGGGGTTATCTACTGTCCAGAATTAAAAAACTTAACTGAAGCAGAAATAGTCTCAGGTCTGTCCGACCAATATGTCAAGGAAGTACAAAAAATAACAAAACTTGTAGATGGTATATCAGAAAACTCTCCGCTACATATATTGTCGTTCGACACATACAATCTACCAACTGAAATAAAAATAGGCTTTCAAAACGTAAAAGTTGAACATTACATTCCAAAACCAATGCAATGTAAATCATGCCACCGAGTTGGACATACAAAAAATAGATGCAGTGGATCTGCCTTGTGCAGCACATACTCCCTACCACTTCATTCAGCAGAAATATCATGCAAATTAGTAAAGTGCATTAACTGCAATTACCAACATAAATCAACAAACAAAAAATGCCCTACTTATTTAAAAAAACAAGAAATCATAAAACACTCAACAATAAACAGAACTTCAATTGCCGATTCAACAAAATATGTCAATACAAATTACTCTCCCGATCATTTTACAAAAAATATTCCTATCGAAGACCTAACAACAATTGAAACAACCGAGAAAAATAATACACAAAAACAAATCAAAATGAAAAAATAACTGAAAACAAAAATACAGAAAAAATAATCCAAAAAACAACAACAACACTTTCCAAAATTAACAACCAAAAAACAACTGAAACCCAAAACGCAACACAAAAAGAATATAAAGTAACAAATCAAAACAACAATAAACAAACCTCTCTTAATTCTTTAAATGAATTACCTACCTCTTCAAACTTTAACTTAAACTACTCTCAACAACAAAAAACCAATGAGATCAAAACTCTACAATCAGAACTCGATGCAGTTCTGTCCAAATCAAAACACAACGTATCCGCAATGGATTTATAAATAAAAAAATAAAATAAAATCATATATACCTGCAATTAAACCCCACGTTTTACATTATATTATATGAAAATACTTCAGTGGAATATTAACGGTTATAAACACAATTATGCCAACTTACAAGCCTTAAATAAAAAATACAATTTTGATATAATCGTATTGCAGGAAACTCACATTTCAGCAAACAATACCGAAAAGTGCCTTAAACATTACAATTCATACTTTCACAATACTCAGTATTCAAATAAGCAGGGCATTGCTATTATTATTAAAAATAGTATCCCACATAAATACACCCCAACTAACATTTCTGGCAATTTTCAAATATCTTCAATTGAAATAAATCTAAGTCATAAAATTCTTATTCAAAATGTTTATCTACCACCTTGCGAAAAAATTACAAAACCCATTTTGGATAATATTTCTGTTTCTGCAACAAACAACCTTATTCTGGGTGATTTTAACGGATGGAGTCCATTATGGGGATCATCCAATCAAAATCGAAGAGGCAAACTCATCGAAAACTTCATAAACAACAATAACCTCTTTGTTCTCAATACCGGGGAATCTACTCATTTTTCCACACATCATACTTTTACAGTAGTTGATATTTCTTTTTGCAGCCAAAATCTTTCAACCAAACTCTCATGGAAAGTTGAAGATGACCAACATGGTAGTGACCATAACCCAATAATAATTGAATCTCAAAGCAACAATAACATAGTCAAATTTACCCCAAAATTTATCACAAAAAGAGCCAACTGGCCTCTATTTTCAAAAAAATTAGATCAGGAATCATCCAAAAGAGTGGAAACTTGCAACATTAATAAAGAAGCAGCTTTAATTACAAAATCTTTGCTATCCTCAGCTAATGGTACCATTCCCGTTAGTCGTCCCCATAAAAAAACTCACAACACTTTTTGGTGGAATAAAGATCTTAACGAACTTAGAGAAAAAAAGATGTCACTTTGGAAAGAAATTAAATCAAAGCCACTCTTACCCAATATTATTCAATTTAGAAAACTCAATGCTATATTTAGGAAAAAAATAAAGGAAGCCAAATCCCAAGCATACATGGAATTTACTTCAAATATATCGCCCACAACATCTATACAGCAGATATGGCAAACGGTCAGAGCTTTCTCTGATAAACCCTCTAATACAAGGAACATTCGTGCATTAAAAAAATCTGATGGGTCAATCACAACCGAAACAACTGAAATAATTAACCTACTTGCAAAAAAATTCTCCACCACGTCAGCAAACTCCAACTTTCAAACACAATATTTAAACTGCAAAAATCTTTTAATTAATTCCGAATATAAACCTAAAAAACTATGCAAATCAGCAAGGGAATTGGAAAAAGAATTTACAACATTCGAGTTTGATCTTATTACAAAAAATACCAAAGACAATAGCCCAGGCACCGATAAAATATCTTACTCAATGATCAAAAATTCATCAGATAACTTTAAATCGCGTTTATTAAAATTATTTAATAACATTTTTCTAAATGGAATTATACCACATATTTGGAAAAAAACAGATGTCATTTGCATTCCAAAGCCAAATAAAAATAAAGACGAACTTGACTCGTACCGCCCGATATCTTTAATTTCATGCCTAAGTAAAACCCTAGAAAAAATGGTTGCAAAAAGGTTGTCCTGGTTTATTTTCCAAAACAAACTTATCGACATAAAACAAACAGCATTTAAACCAAATAGCAGTACAACAGACACCTTAATACACCTAGAGTATAACCTAGCAAAATGGTTATCCACTCGAAACCACTGTTCTATACTTAGTATAGATTTCGAAAAGGCTTTTGACAAAGTTGGTATCCATTCGGTATTAAATCAGCTTAAGGAGTGGAATATTGGTGAAAAAATGTATCGGTACGTAAAGTCCTTTCTCACAAACAGAACTTTTACTGTTAAGAACAATGGCTTCAGATCAACAGTTACAAAAGTCGAGAATGGTATCCCACAAGGATCTCCCCTGTCAGTGGTATTGTTCCTAATAGCTTTTGAGAAAATCAATTACATAATGTCCAAACACAATAACTTTTCTTATTGTCTATACGCCGACGATTTCTATATTTTTTCAAAAGTGACCGATACAATGGAAATGCAAAATAAACTTGATAATTTGATAACCGATTTAAATAATTGGTGTTCAGTTTCAGGGGCATCTATATCCAAAGCAAAATCCAAACACCTACATGTGTGTCGCAAACACAATTGCACTTCACCAACTTTTAAAATTAACAATGATTACTTCGAAAACGTCTACGAACTCAAAATTCTTGGACTTATATTTAATAAAATATTTAATTGGAACGACCATATAAAACAACTCTGTTCAGACCTATCCAAGCGTTTAAATGTCTTAAAGTTTATAAACGGATCCTCAAGCCAAAGCCATATTAGCACACTTGTACACATCCTAAAATCTGTTATCCTTAGTAAAATTGACTATGGCCTAATAATATACGGTAAAACAGCTAAATCAAACCTTTTACCTGTTAAAAAACATTATCACTCTGCGCTTCGTACAATCACACAAGCTTTCTACACTACACCAATTAAAAATATTCTTCATGAATTCGACTTACCCACAATCGAAGATAGATATACAAAGCTCCTTTGTAATCAAATTATTAAATCGTCTCAAAATAGATCTAATATCATCTTTGAAGATACAAAAGCTTACAACAAACTTAAAAGAAAACCGAAAATCAAAACAACGATCGCATCAATTCAAGACTCTGCCACAGATTTCGCAATCGTTTTAAACACACCAACATCATTCCGAGCTACTCACCCCACATGGACAGACATTTCTGAATTTTTTATAGAATCAGAGATGCCTCCAAAAAATCATAGCAGCGCAGATATATTAAAACAACATCATCTTCAAATTTACAACGAATGGACACAAAAAAAATGGATTTTCTGGTACTGTGATGGATCAAAGTCAGAATCAGGTAATGGATTTGCTATAGCAACGGGTAACGGATCCCTAATAAAAAAAGGGTTAGTTCCACACTACACATCTATTTTTACATCTGAAATCACTGCTATAGAAGAAGCCATAAAATCAAAACCACCTAGAAAAAAACTGATTATATGTTCCGACAGTCTATCGTCAATAAAAGCGATAAAAAATATAAACAACGCTGATCCATTAATTTCCAATATTCGAGAACTACTTTTACGACAAAACAACATCAAATTGTTATATACCCCAGGCCACATAGGCATCCAAAGAAACAGTATTATCTCCAACAATTACTTACAATAACTACACCAAAAAAGACATAAAAAGATATATAAAAAAGCAAATACACGAAAAAAACCAGGAATCAATAACCCGATCTCCCAATATTTATTATAAAAATATTAACCCAACATATAAAAAAATTATATACTCACCGAAAACACCTAAATATCAACAAAAAATCTTAACTCGTTTACGATTAGGACACAGCAAGCTAACCCACCAATACCACCTAAAGAAGGAAAATCCGCCTTTATGCCCAAAATGCAACAGCTTACTAACAATGCCACATCTACTCACTTGCTACAACAACGTAGCCCTTTCAAAAAACCTGCTGGAATCAGTTAAAACCTTAGATTTTATTTCCATTAAACAACACCTACCCATCGAATTATTAAAAAATATATAAAACCTTTAATTTTTAACTGTAAAATGTAAATAAATTAAAAATGTAAATATTTTAAGTAAGGACGAAGGCCTCTGTAGCCAGTTCCTAAACCCTCTACTATTAATTTGTAAATTTACTTTACTTTTAATAAATAAAAATAAATAAATAAATATACACAAATGTACAAAGATTGGTAAATAATTATAATCAAGTGGAAGTCATTGCATCGAAAGAAAACCCGGACTTATTTATACTTTCGGAGACCCACATTACAAAAGACATAGAAGAAAATTAAATTATATTACAAGGATATGATCATATTATATCGTTTTCTACTTCTACAAGAACTGGGGGAGTCATTATTTATTTTAAAAAGATATGGAAACTAACTAATTATTGAAAACATAGAAGGTGCTAAATACTGGATGTTAGTATGTAAAGCCACATGTGAAGACAATCAAATAATAATTGCTGCAATATACAGATCGCCTAGTTATGGTGAGTCGGAGTTTTGTAAAAGTTTTGAAGAAGTTTTAGATGAAATAAGTGATTATAACTGTGATATTTTAATAACAGGAGATTTTAATATTGATTGGTCTAAAAATTCGACACATAAAAATCAACTTGAATGTATACTAAATGATAATGGTCTTAGGAATGATAATGGTCTTAGAAATTCTAGAACAATAATTGACTTTGTTATAACAAATAATTGTAATATATCAGTAAACAATAGCAATACAAATAAATTATCGGATCATGAAATGATAAATATTTTAATTAAAACTGAAAAAAATAATTATACCAACATAGACAACCAAGAATTAGAAATTTTTAAGTACAACAAAGAGACATTTAACACAGAGTTAAGTAAAAATATGGGATACAATGAAAATGAAAACATTAATGAAAATGTAATTTTATTTGATAATTGTTTTAAAGAAACTATACAAAAATTTACTAATAAGAGAATTATACGGGAAAAAAGCAATATAAATCGGTGGTTTAATAGTGAATTACGTTTAATGAAAAAGGACAAAATAATTAAATACCAAACAGCAAAATTGGAAAATACAAATCAGGCATGGACCAATTACAAAACAATAAGAAATTTATATAAAGTGAATATCGAAAACGAAAAAAAATAAATACATTAATAATAAAATTAACAATGCGGGTGATCAAAAATAAATGTGGAGAGAGATCAAAGATCTAGTAATTAAAAAAAACCATAATGTGATAAAAACTGTGATATTTAACCAAGTAGAATATAAGGTTAATATAGAAATTGCTAGTCAATTCAGTAATTATTTTGTAGATAGTATTAAATTAATAAGAGATTCCATAGAATATGAGCAATATGAAAACCAACTAACTGTGATAAACCAACAGAACTTAAGAATATAATTATACATATGAAAAATAAAACTAACTGTGATAAAATATCTAATAAAATCATTCTTGATAACTGGAACGTAACAGGAGAATCAATATTAAAAATTATAAATAAATCGCTAGAGACAGGTGAAAAGTAACTATGATAACACCAATTGAAAAAGTGACAAAAACAAATATATGCGAAGAATACCGGCCAATAAACACATTAAAAACCTGTGAAAAAATTTTGGAAAAAGTTGTCAAAGAACAATTAGAAAAATACATTGAAGAAAACTCTATATTGTCAAAGTACCAATCAGGATTCCGTAAAAAATACTCATGTGAAACGACTGTAAATTATGTAATAAGTAAATTGAAAAATATAGAAAAAGCAAAAAAAGTGATGGCAACTTTTTTAGATTTTAAACGAGCCTTTGAAACAATCGACAGCCAAATTATAATGAAAAAACTCTATATGTATGGAATACAAGGTACGGAATTAAATTGGTTCGAGTCGTATTTGAAAAATAGGAAGCAAATAACTAAAGTTAATAATGTTTTGTCAACTGAAATTGAAAATGATTTCGGTGTACCACAAGGCTCAATTTTGGGAGCTCTCTTATTTATTATATATATTAGTGATATGCCAAAGGTATTAGATAGAAGTGAAATGGTCCTATACGCAGATGATACATTAATATACACGGAAGGAGATGATGACGAAAGTTGCAGAGCAAATATGTACCATGACATCAATAAAATTAATACCTGGTTAAAAATGAATAAACTAAAACTAAACGAAAATAAAACAAAAATATTTGAAATAAATATGAACACTGAAGCAATATTTAAAATTAACGATAAAATAATAGAAAAGGTTGAACACATAAAATATCTCGGATTTAAAGAACACATAGACTATACTTTTAAAAAAATCGGGAAAAAATCGGGTTTTTTAAAAGAATACGAAATAAAATATCAAAAACAACTGCAATAAATATTTATAATACAATAATTAAACCACATTTTGAATACGGATCGACAATAATATATACTTGCTGCAATGATAGCCAGGTACAGAGAATGCAAAAACTACAAAACAAAGCAATGAGGGTTATACTAAAATGCAATCGATATAAACACATCAACGAAATGCTTAGAGAACTAAAATGGTTAAATATAAATCAAAGACTGAAATTCAGCACTTTAATTTTTATTAAAAAAATGAAACAAGGTGATGCCCCAGAATATCTATGCGATCAAATTAAATATGTTGGAGAAGTACAACCGTATGCACTAAGAAATACTGAAGATTTTCGAATCCAAAGGGTCATGACAACACATATGCAAAGATCCCTTTTTTATAAAGGCTTCAAACTATTCAATGATTTACCAAACAATATGAAACTTGAAAGAAATTACAATGGATTTAGAAAAAAATGTACAAATGTAGTAAGATACAATTTATTTATATATAACTTATAACTAATGTAATATGAATTTATGTAATGTTTTTGAATATTTAAAGTATTTTTAATACTAATAAATAAAAAAAAAAAAAAAAAAATTAATATTGCATTTCTCTTAATACAACAATTATCTACAAAACTGCATGATTATATATTTTATACTTTACACTCGAAAAAAGGACTTTTTGCGAGCAAAATCCCACAGTGCAATGCTACGGTGTATTATTCTTCCACAGAAGAAATATGTAAATATGCAATATTTAAATCAACAACTAGCCATGATGAAAAATAGAGCTAGAGCAAAAAAAAAACAAAAATCCAAGCTCTCAAGTTTCTGGGGAAAGTCTCGTAACACAAAAAATAAACTCAAGGGACCAATGTAACTGTCGATAAATAATAAATAATAATGTAACTTACACTTCTACATTCGTTACGTTTATTTGAACAGTATTTGTAGTTTTTTGTTTGTATGCATAAGCATATACATATGTATTTATTTCAGAAAACATTTTACACTTAATTTTTTTTGGCAGTTACACAACATTTATTTAATACTTTCCGTAGTGCAGTGCATGTCCAATGCCAGTCCAGTGATGGCAATCTTATTTGATTTGGTAGAAAACAGCCATTACAGAATAAATACGAAATAAAAAGACACAGTACTGAATTTTACAAAAATATGGAAACATTATATAATTGAAGATAACTTAAAAGTCGGTGCAGACTAACCACTTTGTAAAGTTTCAAATTATTATTGAGGCAACTGTTTTTGTATTCATTATAGCCTATACCACTGTGTTGTCAAGATATAACTACTCTTTGCTAATATTTGTAACTACCAAAATATTTGACCTAGAACCATCATTATACCGATCGATTCAGAATCACTTTCTGAGTCGATGTCCGTCCGTTCGTCTGTCCGTCTGTACGTCTGCGTGTCCTGTAAACTTTGTACTAAACCTATAGTCGCAAATACGAATACATTTCCATATGATGAACGGCAGTGAAATTCGTGAAACTTGGTTCATGTTTAGACCTAGTCCACATACAAATGACCCCTATAAGATCGACTTAAAATCCCATAATATCAAAACTATCAAAGAGATCTCGGTTAAATTGGGTTTGTGTATGTTTATTACATCTACTAAGATAAACCCTATAAGACAATTCTTAGTCATAGCCCCCATATGAAGCTGATTCCCGATCTTCTCTTAAATCGATCAAACAACAAAAATATTGCACAGATTTTTCCAAAATTTTGTTTGTATATGTTTTTGCAAAAAAAAAAGGTGACCTTATTAAATATGGTTGGGATCGGTCCATTTTCAGACCTATTCCCCATACAAATATAGCATCCAATATGAACTTTTTTATATAGAAAGGCAAAAAAGAATAACAATGCCACTTAAATTTGGTTTACGCTTATATATATGGGGGATTTCATGTCAAGTGCACCAACTTTTGAAACCGATGTCTTCCGATCGGGTTAGTCGTATTGGATAGTAGTTTAGACGCAATTTTTCAACAAGATCGGTCCAGATCTCTCTGAGTTAGAGGGGATCAAAATTTGACATTTTGGCCAAACAGGTGTTTTTTCTCATCCATGTAACTTATTACCTATTGTTCTTAGAAAAATTTCTCCCAAAGAGTTTAGCTAGCTATTTCTTCAGTATTCCGGAAAAAAATACTCAAAAAAAATAAAAAAAAATTTTAGACTTTTTTTTGCTAAATTAAAGCATTTTTTGCCTTTTTTTTCAAAAAGGGCATTTTTTTTTTTTTTTTTTTTTCATAAGAAAGCTTAGGATTTTTCCTTTAAGAGCTTTTTGGTCGCTTAGTGGGATGGGAGTGGGATATCTATCAAAATAAATGTTTTGTAACTCAAGACAACGGTTTTTCAATTTTTCACAAATGCACTATTTAGAATTTTTTTCTATTTGTGTGTAAAACCTTACAAATAAAACTTATACTGAGAAACTAGACAAACTAGACTTTCCGAAGGTATGTAACATACCGTCATAACATAACAGAAGAGAATGGCTATCTGTAACCTGAAAGAGTTATTTGCAACATTTCAATCTAACACGAGGATGTTAGAATTGGCTTCACGAAATTAACCCAAATGAGGCCAAAACAATGCGTTTTGCCAGAAAGCAGCGAACTCACGCAGTATGCGTTTGCATTTACCATGAAAATGTTAAACTGATGTTGAAGGAAATCAACTTAAAGTATTTAACAGATGATTCGGCAGAAGATTTACACGATTACCGCGATTGCCTTAAATTGACTATGTGTCCTAATGCAACAACTTCTTGCCACTTAGGTGAATGTACCAATTGCCCGAAAACCACATTCATCAAAGAAAATTTAATCAACTCTTTAGATCGAGAATATATAGAGGAGGTTAATTTTGATTCTTGGACTCAGACGGACAGATGCACATTGAAAACAATCATTTTAAATGTGGATGATTTTGTGGAAGAAATGTGTACAGGATTGCTAAACTTGAGAAACCATGACTTTTTAGTCAAAGAGCAATGGTCATTCTTCAAGGATTTGAAGATACATTTGAAGTCTGGTGAATTCGTTATTTCATATGATTTTGCAGAAAACGATAAATATGTTCTTCAGGATGCCATACAAACATTCCACTTCAATGACGACCAAGCAACTATATTCACAGTAGTTATTTACTACATGAAAGATGAAAAACTGGAACACAAAAGTATGGCAATCATATCCGACGATTTAAAACATGATACCGTTGCAGTTTATGAGTACCAGAAGAGAATACTAAAATTTCTAAAATCTAAATTTACAGTAAAGAAGGTATACTACGTTTCGGACGGAGCTCGTCAACATTTTAAAAACAAAAGTAGCTTGGCAAATCTTATGGCCCATGAAAAAGATTTTGGAATGCCAGCTGAGTGGCATTTTCATCCTACTGCTCATGGTAAAGGAACATGTGATGGTATTGGAGCGAACCTTAAAAGAAATGCAGCGAAGTATAGCCTCCAGTGCTCTCATCAAGATCGCATCTTAGATGCGACTGCTTTATTCCATTGGGCAAAGAGTTATTATAAAGAAACTAAAATAGTTTTTAGTAGCAAAGAGGATCATCAGGAAACATTGAAAACACTGAAGAGCAGATTCGATGCTGCGGTAACAATCGATGGCACCGCTCAATACCATGCCTTTATACCGCTTGTCGATGAAAGACTCAAGTTGAAAAAGTTTTCTGCCTCTATTCAATGCGATTTCTTTCCAAAGACGAGAAGAAAGGATTGACAAAAAAACGCAGTAAATAAAGGCGACAAAAAAGCTGGATGAAAGACTGGGTATTTAAAAATTTACAAGACTTAAATACTTCATCAGCTACAATAAATTAAGTATAAAAATAGTTATGATATAAATGGATCTAATGCAATTAAGATTAAATTTTACTAAATTATTTATCTTTTTATTTTTAATATTATATATGTATATATTATACATTAATTTACTTATTATTAAAAATAAATAAAAAATAATAAATTTTCAACATTTCTATAGAAAAAAAGCGATTTTTTTCCTGAGGTTAACATATTCTGGGTATTACAGTATCGAGGGTATAAAATTTTAGTTATGTATGTTATATACCTTCGGAAAGTTTGGTTTGTCTAGTTTCTCAGTATAAGTTTTATTTGTAAGGTTTTCGACACAAATAGGAAAAAATTCAAAATAGTGCATTTGTGAAAAATTGAAAAACTGTTGTCTTGAGTTACAAAACATTTATTTTGATAGATATCCCACTCCCATCCCACTAAGCGACCAAAAAGGTCTTAAAGGAAAAATCCTAAGCTTTCTTATGAAAAAAAAAAAAAAAAAATGCCCTTTTTGAAAAAAAAGGCAAAAAATGCTTTAATTTAGCAAAAAAAAAAGTCTAAAAAATTTTTTTTTTTTTAAAGTATTTTTTTCCGAAATATTGAAGAAATAGCTATCTAAACTCTTTGGAGAAAATTTTCTAAGAACAATAGGTAATAAGTTACATGGATGAGAAAAACACCTGTTTGGCCAAAATGTCAAATTTTGATCCCCTCTAACTCAGAGAGATCTGGACCGATCTTGTTGAAAAATTGTGTCTAAACTAATATCCAATAGGACTAACTTTGGTGCAAATTTCATCCCGATCGGAAGACATCGACTTCAAAACTTGGTGCACTTGACATGAAATCCCCCATATATTTAAATAGTTCGACTTAAGAGATAGGGTCTCTAAATGCATGGTATACGGTATCGTATAGTCGGTCTAAGCCGACTATAATTTTCTTACTTCTTTTGAAATGAAATTTTCATTAAAAAATATTAACTTCCTGTTCACTGTCACTTTGTGTGGGATTTTTTATTCTTTCGAAATCTACATTGATTATAAGTCGGATCTGATCAAATGTATGTTAAAATAATGCATTGTTAAGTTCGGCCATTCAGAGTTCGCCTTCAATGGCTCCCAGAAATATATAATAAAAAAAATAAATATTGAATATAAAATTTAAAAAAATCATCGAATTTTTTTAACTAGTTGCATTTTATTATATTAGAAGTAGTTATCCAGATGACGAATATTTATTTGCTAAAATAGCGCTGACCCAATTTAACCTGATGATGAATATTGTAGATATAGTTTCGGTAATAACAAATATTTTCAAATAAAATTGGAAAATGCGAAATTTTTTCTATGAATTTATAAAACATAATTCAAGGATTTAAGGAAAATGAGCAGGAATTCAGCTTGAAGAATTTCGATTCCTTTACTTATTTTGTTTTCTTCTTTGCAATCTATACTTTACAGATGGAAAACCATCATGAATAGATTCATGCTTGAACAACGCTACCAAATTATCCGAATTTACATTGAAAATCTGTCAAAGCTTGTGTTACGGTCAATGAAGATCATTACCGTACCATGATCAATGATTTTTTGTTTAAAAATATAGATCACACTGATACAGGTGAGACGTGGTTTCAACAGGATGTCGCTACGTGTCACACGGCGACCGAGAAATGGACTTGTAAATGGGACACCAATATCGTGTAATTTGACACATTTACTGTGGGGCTGTGTGAAACCACTAGCTTATGCTGCTAAACCAGCAATAATTGGCGCTTGGTGGCCAACATTGTACGAATTATTCGTGATATACAGTCGGCAATGCTCGATAAAGCGGCCCAAAATTGGGCTTCCAGAATGCGCTTCGTCAAGAACAGCCACGGCGCCCATATGTCCGGAATCATTTTGAAATGTTAATGCCATATATTGGTCTTTCGCATAAAAAAAAATTTTGGATCAAAATTTTATTTTATGTTTTATTTTTTATAGTTTCAAGTTTTATCGCGCTTAAAAACAACCTTTCTTTTTTATCCGTTAATGAAAAAAATTTCATATAATGTAATTTTCATTGAAAAAACTATTTCTTATTATTGGAAATTTGATATTAAGTACATGGATTCTATTTGTGCTCAGATAAAAGGCTATTAACGATATCCTAGGAAAGAAATTCATATATCTAGATCTAATGAATAGACTATAAATATGTTTGATATTTTTAGTGGGCGTGGCACCTCCCATACAAAGTGAACTTTTGAAAAATATAACTTGGGTACTATGATAGTGAGAGCTTTGCAAGTTTGTGCGAGTTCACCATTTATTAATGTTAGTAGCCATGCGAAAAATTCGCGGGATCGGATAAGTGAGCGTGGCACTTCCCATACAAAGTAATTATTCAATATCGTATTTCGCGAGTTCTATGACAGAGACAGCTTTGCAAATTATTAATGTGAGTAGTCCGACAAAAAATATGCGGCATATGATCAATGGGCATGGCATCTCCCATACAAAGTAAATATCAAATGTCATATATCTAGAGTACTGCAATAGTGAGAGCCTTCACGTGATTAGTATAACAAAAAATGGGAATGATCGGAGCAGTAAGCCATTATAAAATATATAATATCATATAACCGGAGCAATTTAAAAGGGAAAGACATGACACTTTGTATGAGTCCATCAGATTTGAATATGAATTATTACGAAGTGTTAGGAAAGCGACAGTCTTGACATTTTTGGAAAGTAAATTACATACCGATGTGAAAAAGAAATTATGGGCGGAATAGACAAATTCAAAAATCGCCAAAACCGAACGTAGCGAAAAACAAAAACTGCGAAAAATAACGCCAAAACATAAAATCGAAAAAGTCAAAAAAATTTCTTATATAGAAAATCATGGGAGACCGTGCACAGGGGACATGTGTTAACATCTAATATTTATAGATTTCTTCTGGCACTTTTTAAAATTAAACAGTAAGCGTCATCTATCACTTGTAGCAATCTACTGCAGGGGCTCTGCTGATACAAAAAAATTTATTACTATTTATTATTTCAACTGTTCAATTTTTAAATTTTTCATTTTTCATTTTGTATTTTTCATTTTTGTTCTTCATTTTTCATTTTTTATTTTTTATTTTTCATATTTTATTTTTCATTTCCCGTTTCTCATTTTTCATTTTTAATTTTCATTTTTTATTTTTCATTTTTGTTTTTATTTTTCATTTTTTATTTTTAATTTTTTCAATTTTTTATTTTTCATTTTTCATTTTTAACTTTTAATTTTGAATTTTTTCATTTATCATTTTTCACATTTCATTTTTCATTTTTTTATTTTTTATATATGATTTTTGTTAAGCTAATTGGGCCCATTATATTAATGTAAATAAAAAACCTTTTATTACCTATTTCTCCCAACGTTTCGTCTATTTCTTGTTGACATTTTCAGGGGTTTGTCTATTTAATTTTTTCAAAAACATTAAATTAATACAAAAATAGTATACATCATACATTATAAACTTACAATTTTCAATTAATTTTTCACATTAAATTATAAATTGCTTACATAAAACAAAAAACATAAAACATTTAACATATAATAAAATTAAATTAAACATACAACTTAAAATAATATCACAGTTTTTCCTTCTATTTTATTGCAACTCTGTAACTTGTACTTATATTATCTGTGTCTTCCTTTAAATTCATCATTTTGTCTATTTTTTGTTGTATACGTAAGCTTTCAATTGTGTAACGTTTTTTATGTTTCGTTTTTATGTCTAGTATTCTTATTCTATTGAAGTCGGGTTCATGTTTTTCGTTGATCATATGTTTTGACAAGCCTGTTGATTGCCTTTGTTTCTCAATGTAATTTTTGTGTTCGCTCACTCTTGTTTGTAGATTTCTTTTTGTTGTGCCGATGTAAATTAGATCACATTTTTGTTCGTCGTTTCCCTTACATGCTATTTCGTACACAACATTGTTTTGTTGTTGTTTTTCAACAGGCGCTTTAATTTTGGAAAAAAATATAGTTGAGTGTAGTGTGTGGTGTGGTTTGTAGGCGAAACATATGTTTTGTGTTTCTATTGTTGTTTCAATATTCTTATTGTTTATTTTTATTATTTTTTATTTTTCATTTTTTATTTTTCACATCTCATTCTTTATTTTTAATTTTTTGTTTTTCATTTTTCGTTTTTCATTTTTAATTTTTCATTTTTTATTTTTTATTTTTCATTTTTCATTTTTTATTTTTCATTTTTCGATTTTATTTTTCATTTTTTATTTTTCATTTTTTTATTTTTAATTTTTTACTCTTAATTTTTCATTTTTCATTTTTTATTTCTCATTTTTATACCCTATACCACTATGTGGTTTGGGTATAATGACATTGTGCTGCTGTTTGTAACAAGCAAAAATATTTGACCTACACCCATATTTAATTATACCGATCGAATAAGAATCACTATCTGACTCGATTTAACGATTTCCGTCCGTCCGTCCGTCCGTCTGTGTGTCCATGTAAAGCTTGTAATCAAACTTCAGGTCGCAAATATGAATATATTTCGATGAAATTTGGTATTTAATCTTTTGTCGACCATTGGATGAACGCTGTTGAAATTGGTGAGAATCGGTCCATGTTCAGACCTAGCCCACATACAAATGACCCCTATGAAATCAACATAAATTGCCACAAGATCCAAATTATCATATAAATCATAGTCAAATTAGGTTAGTATGTGCTTATTACATCCAATAATTAGTAGTCCAAAAATGATCCCTATGGGACAACTCTTAGTCATAATCCCGATATAGAGCGGCTTCCCGATCTTCACTTAAATCTCTCAAAAAACAAAAATATTGCACTGATTCTTCTCAAATTTTGTTTAGATATATTTATGAGAAATACAAGAGACTTTGCCAGACATGATCAGGATCGGTCCAATTTTAGGCCTAGTGCCCATATAGATATAGCATCCGATAT